>CM060609.1:11091220-11691220 GCA_030578255.1 Tiaroga cobitis | reverse complement strand
ACTGTGCATTTCGAATAACTTAATGGCAGAAAATTGGAACATAAATCTACAAAAAAGCAGTCTGAACTGTTTTATTCTGTATGTAATGGTTTATCTGAGCCTATATATAATTTAATGGCCGATACCTTCCGTCAATCATACACTCAAATACTGGAGAAATAAAAAGAGCAGGCCTCCAAAGTGTAACAAATACTTCCAAATGCCTGTATAACAAGACTATTCTGAAAAAATATATGTGAAGCAGATCCTTTACAGTCTTGCCCAAGAGTGAAAGCAGACATTCTTGGTTTAACTGTCCCTTCAGCCTTAAACGCTTCTCCAGATGCCCATTTATGGCATTATGCTTTTCACAACCTTGTTCTAGATGTGTCTTAAGCCCATTTAGATGTGTATAATCGTATTCCAGTGCTTTCAAATGAAATTCACAAATTCTCATGGTGTTCAATTCCACTGGCTTTCACTTTCCCAGGGCTCGGCCTGCTGCTGGTTTTGGCCCCTGTTGCATTAAGCGGGTGGTTTAAGAGAATAAGAATTCTAATACTAATGTGTTAAATCCTTCAGTTCAGTCAAGCCTGGACTCACGACGACTGCGGAGTCTTGACACAAGTCAGATTAGGCCCGGGGATTAAGACGATATAAGTCTTGAAGAAAAAGCATTCTCTCTGTGGCAGACCACTCTTGAGGAGATGAAAAGACGCTCTACTGTAGCGTTAACTGCTAAGCACTCTGAGTCTCTTTGAATAAAGGCAGTCTTTGGATAATGTACGTGTTCAAAGAAGGCAGGCGCATATGTACACTGTTTTCCCCCCCCATTTTTAGCATTAAAGGGCTGGTTCAGAATTTTGGACATCGGGCCTCATTTCCAAGTTATCCTTAGTGTTATTTATCAGTGGAGACAGTTTTCAAAAATGTTCATCCAGTCATTCCAGTTGCATAGTTCGCCGGTGCTAGGCTAGCGCAGTCAATAGTAACTTCTAAGCCTGCCATTAAAAACAGTTGTACCCACTCCACAGTACACCAAAAGCAAATAAATTATATTACACAATATTAATCAAATAAATGCAGCCTTCATGGCGAATATAAGGATCTTCTTTTAAAACATGCTACCGACCTCAAACTTTAGAATGGTAGAGTACGTTTAAAATGTTTTTACCAGTTTTGTAGTTTTTAATGGAAAAACTTCTAAAAGCACTCCACAGATTGCACATCTGAATTAACACCGCAATCACAGACAAGCAGTAAAAAAGTCCCATTTGATTAGACTGGATGCTTTAAGACAGACCATGTGCAAATTCATAAGTTGACACTATTGCTGAGTATTTTCTCCGTAAAACTGCAGTGAACCAAAGACAGTCTCAAAATCAGTTTGAAATCGCTGGTGTTTCTGACATCACAAACTATACCTTTTAACCAATCACGTCAACGAGTGGATCTCTGAGCTGGTGTGAGTGAGTGTAAGCAAGGGTGTAACGTTAGAGTTACGTTCAAGATTTTAAGGCATGAAGAATTTTTTCATGAAAAAACATATAAATGTAATTTTGGTGATCAAAGATGAGTTTTAAGGGATACATTATTGACTACAGGGGGACTTTAAGTCAATAGTATTGGGAAGTTCGGTTCTTTCGGACAGTTCGTTTCAATGAACCGGTTAAAAAAAACGGTTTACCAGTTCTTTTACGTCCTCACGTAATGACGTCAATTCTATCGTCCCGGGACTCCCGGCGGATAAAAATACATTCAAATAAAGGCATTTGTAATCATAACTTCAGTTAAATAATAGTACTCATTGTCATAATCATCTTGGATAAGATTCTTACATTTACGTTTTGCTAATGAACCCTGTAGGCTACAGACGATGTGCTAACGCAGATGTCTTAAAGATCTAAAGTGAATAAACTGGTCTTCATCAATTTTATTTTATTTGTTATTAAATAAACTTACATTTCGCCGAATTCAGCCCCTCATTTAAGTCCTCGTTTCACCCGTGCTCATGTATCAGCACAGCATGCAGTTGGCCAAAAGTTCGGTTCAGAGACGGTGCTGTCACGCATGCTCAGTATCTCCAGCTCATCGGTTCTCCGTATCGAACGTGTCCGAAAGAAACAGTTCTCGGTTCTGTACTGGTGATTCGAGAACTGCTGCAACAACCAGTTCTTGACTCGAGAACTAGCCTGTGCTTGCTGAGCTGAGAACTGCTGAAACTTTAGGCTACCAGCCTACAGTCGACACAAAAAGTCGATGTCTATAGTATGTTTACGTTATGTTTTGATTAACACATTATAAACATTTACTTTGCACCCTTAAAACATTGGCAAGAGTTTACGACAAAGATTTAAGTCAAGTTATTAGAAATTAAATTAGCTGTTCCTGAAAATAATGTCTAGTATAATAATAAATGTTTAGTTTTACAATCCATTCATTGTGTTTCCAATCTTTAAAATAATACAGTAATTATCTGATAAACATGTTTCCAACACGTTTTATATGTTTGTTACACTTATTTATGTTCAACAAAATACTTAAAGGTGCTCTAAGCGATGCTGGGTGACGTCACTTCTTGTTGACGTTCAAAGTATTGTCAAACAAAACGGCTAGCTAGACCTTCCCTCCTCCTCATCCCGTCCCCTCCCCCTTTAGTTATACTGATACTTCTTTCAAGGTGTAATGTCGCCAAGTTAGATACATGCTTTCATAATGCAAAAAAAAGAGAAACATTACCAGAAAAACACGATAAAACTTTTCGCCACCTGAGGTTATAACTTTAGCTCCCATACCAGGACCCCTGCAATAGCAAGATAACGTTAGCTTCAAATTTAGTCAAAGTTGTCAATAGGCTATGAATGAACATTCAATTTCATAATAAATAGTTGGTGAAAACAATCATTCACACAAACTGTCGCCCTACTGTAAGTTTTCTTGATTATTTATAATAGAGATCGATAGCTAGCTGCTAGAAACCTATATGTTGTATTCACCAAAGTTAGCGCTGACTGCATTGTTCTAGCTAATTATATCCTTGTGTTTGTTAGGCGATCATGAAAGTCCATTTAGAAAAACCAAACTGGATTTACCCACCTGTCCAGCAAAAACAGAGCTAACGTTATCTGAATGTCGGATTGGAAGCCCTTCTGCCGACGGAGTTCTCACCACCTTTCAAAGGCTTTTCCAATGTAAATTCGGGCATGTGTTCCATCTCCTTTTCCCTCTTCTTTGTATTTTTGCAATCTGTTCATCAGAACGTCGTCTCTTTGGTCGTCTGTCGGCCATATCAAACTTAGAGTTAAAATTCTAACTTCCCTCTTCATGCTTCTCTCCTCCACACCCCCCATGTACGCTCACTAACCCCAGCCCTAAATCATTCTTGTCGGTTATTGGCTGGAACACTGTTTGTTTTGTTTCGTGGAGCGGGTTGCCCCAGTTTGTTTTTGTTGCTGTTTGTGGAGCCTGGGCTGTCAACAGAGACCGCATTTTTTTACAGTGTGTTCAGGGGACAGGCAGCTAGCGGATAGTGAGGAGATGTTTGCTGTATGTGACAAAAAATGTTTTAGCCTAAAAAACGCGTGACATCGCTTAGAGCACCTTTAAGAAACATGCATTTCGTCCCTCTGAAAAAATTGCACGCATGCTCAGTTCATCAGCTCATCGGATCTCGGTATGTCGAACACATCCGAAATAAACAGTTCTCGGTTCTGTACTGGTGATCCGAGAACCACTGTACGTTCGGTAATACGCGCATGCTCAGTATCAGCTGCTCGTGCTCATGACTTCTCTCAGCACAACATGTCTCAGTTCAGTTAACTGTTGGAGTTACTGGAGTAAAATATACTCCGGGATATTGGTTTATTTCGAGTCGGACTGTCAGGCATGTCTGAAAGTGAGTAACTTTAGTAACTTGTGGATCAGCGCTGACGCAAGACGCGAACTGTTTCTAACGATTCTGTCCGATTTAGTGTACTGGTTCGACCGGTTCACTAAAAAGAACCGGTTCAAAAGAACGATTCGTTCACGAACCGGCCATCACTATAAGTCAATTTTGATTAAATGTGGACATGATCCAGGAAGGACAGATCAGGGTGTCAGAGCGCCGCTAAAAAGGATAAGTTCACCTCAAAATGAAAATTTCCTGATAATTTACTCACCCCAATGCCATCCAAGATGTTCATGTCTTTCTTTCTTCAGTGGAAAAGAAATTAATTTTTTTGAGGAAAACATTTCAGGATTTTTCTCCACACAATGGACTTCAATTGCAACCAATGTTTTGAGGTCCAAATCAATGCAGTTTCAAAGGGCTTTGACTTGCTTCAAACGGCTCTGCACGTTCCCAGCTGAGGAATAGATTCTTATCTAGTGAAACAATCGGGCATTTTCTAAAAAAAATAAACATTTATAACTTTTTAACCACAATTGTTCGTCTTGTGCTGGTCTGCGACGCGCCAGGGATTACGTCATCACGTTGGAAACGTCACGATTTATTTAATTTTTTTTATAATAATAATAAATTCAAAACAAAGAAGTCAGACGATTTTGAAGTTGGAGGAGAAAACTGGAGAAAACGAGATGGAATTTTTCGCCCTTCCCTGTCTTTTTTAACCGGAGTACACAGACAAATAACTTGGATAGATGACGTGACGCGTGACGTTTCCAAAGTGATGACGTAATTCCTGGCGCGTAGCAAGTCAAAGTCCTTTGAAACTGCATTGATTTGGACCTCAAAACATTGGTTGCAATTGAAGTCCATTGTGTGGAGAAAAATCCTGAAATGTTTTCCTCAAAAAACTTAATTTCTTTTCCACTGAAGAAAGAAAGACATGAACATCTTGGATGGCATTGGGGTGAGTAAATTATCAGGAAATTTTTATTTTGAGGTGAACTAATCTTTAAGACACATTACCTCAGCATAAGCAGCCTATTCTAAAGCTGCTTTGGACAAGTGAGAACAAACAAGTGAATAAATGTAATGTAGGCTATGCAATATATTATGTGCAAAACGGTGGTTAAAATCATTACATTCATTTTAGTATTTCTGAATTTAAATTTAATTTGATAGTTTTTGTGGATTCAGCTAAATAATCAGATGTCCTAAAGAACTGAATTTCTTAAAAAAGGAAAAGATTAGCAATGAGGCACGTTAGCCAACTCACTGTGACACACCACCACATCCAGCTCACTTCTGATGAAAGGAGAGACAGAACAGAGGTGCTTACAACACATATGAGAGACAGACAAAGGGGGGATGCCTAGAGAGAGAGTGCACTGAGAACGAGAGAGAAAGTCTCATTAAAAACACGTGTTGCTGGGGTGTGCAGCAGGGCCCAGAACAAAATCCAATTATCACCTGCCTTTTCTCAGCATCTCTGCACCAATACTTCATTACAAATGAAGCATCCACAGAGATTCAAACTTAAACAGGGCAGAGTCTCCAGACCTGCAGCACACCTACCTGTTCAGCCAACCCGATCTCACGTCAATTTGTACGAATTTTTACGAGGTGGCTATTTCGTACAAATTCATACGACCTCACTCGTACGAATTAGTACGATTTTTGCTAAATCGTACATATTTTACGAGTTGCCCAATTAGTATGAATTCATACGAATGACCTACCCCTGACCCCGCCCCTAAACCTAACCATCATGGGGGTTTAGACAAATCATACGAATTTGTACGATTTGTCTAAACCCTCGAGTGAGGTTGTATGAATTAGCCACCTTTTAATCACTCGTACGAATTCGTATGAATTGGTCATGAGATAGCGTTGGTTCAGCTCCAGATCCTGATTCTGTCCCTAAGATCAGGCCATGTGAAAGAACTGGTAAACTAACAAAAGACACCTTACAGTCCCCACTCATGACTACCATCCTGTTCTGAGCATTTTGGTATTTTCTTTGAAATAGCAAGTTAATAAGGACAGGCAGAATTTAATGTTCTTTGTTGTAGGAAACTGAGCTAGAAAAAAGACATTAGGGGTCATGTACTGTTCAGTTTGACCGTTGAGCTCACGTCTCACATCTTTTGCAGCATCTCGCTCATGACATGGCATTGTAAAAAGCAACGCTGGGAACTTGGGATCTTGAGAACTTGTTTTTATTCTCCATTCCACTGGCCTCCATCTCGTGTTTTTCATTGTGAACCAGCCGCAGCAATCGAGCTGCATGAACTCCAAATTTGTGAGAACAACCCAAAAGAGCATCTTGAGCTTCATTGGCAGAGAACATCTGACTGACTGTACAAAGTCACATGATCAGCTCTACCAAACTTGGATGTCTTTTTTTCCAGTAATAAACAAACATTGTTAAGTTGTTTTGATTGATACTGTGAAGCAGCTTTGATACAATCTGTATTGTGAAAAGCGCTATATAAATATATTTGACCTGACTTGACTTGACATGACTACAGTGTCGTTCATGTACATTTGATTTGTGATGTAGAAATAGTGCAGAATCTGAAATTATTCTTACTAATTTTACATTGTTTCTTTGTTTTAAACTTTTTCAAATACTAAAATGTTGTAGTATTTAAGTTAAAATGGAAAAGAATGTGGTTCCGGGTATACCAGCATCACCAAAGATCTCATCAAAGTGAGAAAGCCCACAGTGGTGTTAGCTGTGCTAATTGGTTGTAAAATAATAATACATTTCATTTCATACTAAAATACCTATTCTTATATTACAGCAGACTGCCTGTGAAAGACTCCAGAACAGCAGCAGCTATATCAGGATTGCATCATCTGGCATCTCAGAATTAAGGCTATACACAGAAATGAATTCAAGCTTTCGGTTCTTCTTAAAAATAGCCTAGAGCATCCACTAAAAAGCAATAGAAAATGTTAGGGTCAAAAGCAGCCATGTCACCTGTGAGGTCAAGCAAAACTGCTCACAAATTGGATGTTTGCTTTTCAAAACATACGCGCTGCATAATTGAGGGGCAGCAATTTCAAACTGATCGATTGTGCAAGAAGCTGCTAAAAAGTGGAGGGAGAGGGGGAGAGAGAGAGAGAGAGAGAGAGAGAAAGAGAGATGAAGAAAGAAAGATAAGCGGGTGCATTTGTAAAATGACAAACTGTGAATTTCTAAAGAACTATTATGATGACGCTACAGATATGACCCTGTAGACCTACTCAACATAATGGAGTATTGCTTCACAAGCTAAATTGAAAACTGACAAGATGATTGTAATATTACTGGCACTAGCAACAAGTACTATTATCATTGACAAGTGATAATTACCATGTGGTGCAAATATTTCCTTGGTAATATTTGATAATTCAGTGTTACCTTTCTAGATGTCAAATTTTAGTAGGGTGTATAATAAAGGACAGAAAATGTTTAGCTCAAAGTTGAATATATATTACATGCACTGCTCTCAGGAATACTTAAACCAGTTTTACAGTCACCGCGTTCTGGCCATGAGTGCTAAACTACAAAATTAAATTTCAGTGGAGAAAAAAAAAAAACATAATTCATAGAAGAAGAAAAAATCCTAAATGGTTTCCATTATTCATGTCAAAGACAGTGCATCCAATCAAACAATTCAGCGCTTTTGTGCAAATTCCTGGTAAAATTACCAGGTAAATTCCTTGGTGAATAGAAGTATTAATTTCATTCTAAACAGAACCTCAGACTACACTGGCAGAACAATAATGAACTATTGACAAAGTTCAAGAAATACTTAGAAATCAACCTATAAAAAAAAGTTCATAATATATATACATACTGTATGTCTCCTTTTAGGACATTTTTCTATACCTGTGTGCAAACCAGGAGAAAGTGTATTTACATTACATTATAACACATATTCACATTAGGGCTAACTGTACATTATCCCTTACATAAAATAGATACATGTAATTAGAATATATGTTGGTAATGGGAACCATATACACAAAGTAGATACATGTAATTGGTTATGTATCACACAGTAAGTGACATATTTTGAACACCCAATCCCAGAAACTCCACAAACAAATCCAAGACTCCAAGACTCAAATCCCTAAAATAGGTAGGACTGATGCCAAGATAGAGGATAAGTGATTCCTTCACAAAAGATGAAAACCCAGCCTGGAGGGGTTTGAGAGGGAAGGACACTAGAGAGATAGAAAAAAAACACATCTCATTAGTAGGCAAGTACGCGAAGACCTCAGCCTTTAGTGATGCGCATCGTCTTGTCATCCTGTCAGACGGTCTGAATAAGAGAAAAGTGAGAAGAAACAAAACACAGAGACATCCAGAGAACAATGTAGGTGTTTATGTCTATGGTTGGTTTTGTCAGGAGTTTGAGTGTAAAGTGCCAGCTGTGCTCGTGCTGATGCAGAGTGTGTGTGTTCAGCTCAGTGGGACTGTTAATGCCACTGAGAGCCACAGAACAGACTCAGCCTGAGGCCCACACAGATAGAAGCGCTGGAAGACAGCGCGACAGCATGCTACTGCACTATTTATGGTGAAAGGGTAAATAGGGGACAAAAAGAGCAAAAAAGCATTGAAAAGAGTGAAAGGAGAAAGAAAAGTCAAGTATTTATGATTGAGTCTCACAAACACTGCCAAAGAAATATCCTGGTTATAATGAAACCCCACAGTCAAATTAAATCATATTTTGTATAACCATTAAGGTTAGTTCACTCAAAAACAAAAATCAAATAAAAAAGAATGCAAATGCACCAGAATAAGAAATCAACTTCCGAATCTAATTTTGAGTCATTATTCACTAAAATTCTTAACATTTGCCCTAGTTCTAATGTAGTTCATGGGAAAGGTAGTGCTATTTCAATTAATTGAGTGGATTTGATTCATGAAACCAGTCTGAATGTTTCATTCATGGACCTGACTAATCAAGCTCAACTCACTGACTCGATTTAGTATAGCAATGGATATAAATTCTATCAATTTTTGTTTCTCATAAAAAAAAACTTTTGTTTGCCTTCACAAAATATGGATTATAGTGCAAATTTCGCATAAACAACTTTTATGGTGCCTTTTTGAAGAATGAGAGCCCCAGGCCCCATTTATTGTAATTTCTTGGAAAAGTGAAATATTAATCACTTGATTATTCAGTGAATTTTTAATTATATTATTCATGTCATGAATATGTCACATTCTAATGGAAAAGTGGTTTAATGGAAAGTAAAATTAATAGTAATCAATTGATTTAAAGGCAAAAGTAAGATTTTTTTTTATTAAAATGTCCAAAAACCACTAGAACAATGTTATATATTTTGTTGACTTGTGTACTTACATAATCCAAAACGTTTCCAAAAATGTTTAAATCCAGAGAAATCAGCAATTTTAATCATTGCGTCGGTTGTCAGTGACGACATATCCACGTTACCCTCGATTTCCAGTTTTAATTTTGTAGAAACCATGTTGAATTACCAGACACTTTAATTGATAATGTGTATTTTTATTAGACATGTGAGCAACTGTTTAGATACATTTTTTCAACAGAAAACTAATCATTGCTATATAGCTCAACACGGTTAGTCTTATTGTTTGAATCGTTTGTGTTCTTGATTTACCAGGAGTACCATGTTTTATCATGCCTCAGAGACAACAATATTTTGTCAAGTGGCTAACATAGTATATTCAGAGAGAGCTTTCTCCATCATACAATATATTTTTAAATGTAAATGTGTCATTTAACAACACAAGTCATCCAGCTTTTATTAATATGATATTCAAATATCAGTAATATCTAGATTACTGCAAAGTGCAGCAAGTGTATCATACCAGCCACCAAGCAAACACACAGAGTAACGTTATAACATAACTTTCAGCACACTCAGATGTATTGAGTATGATCGTTTTAATCATGTAAAACAGCACTGCGTTTCCCCACATACGAAACAAAAAGAGCAAAAGCAGCCGACTGCAGCATAAGCAAAATAAAAGCTCTGCTGGACTCCAGACCAGTGTGTATTGCAGGTGTCTTTCATTAGCATTCGCTCCAGCTGCCTTGTTCTGCTTCCATGGCTCTCGGCCCACCTTAGTTCATACCACAGTAACGTTAATAATACTTTAATACATTAGCTTATCCATGAATATGATTTCTGCCAGAGTCCGTCGGATTCCATTCCACTGGCTGTGGAGGTGAAGACGACAACTCCCATTAATCCACGCTCATTCACGGCGTCATCAAGCTACGCCTTTGTTGTTTTGAATAAGCGACCTCAAGCGGTGAAAATTACATATTGTGCCTTTAATAATTGAATACTAAACAAAAAAAACTTAACCTTTACCTTGACTGTTCCATGCTGGTGGAATGACCTGCCCAACTCAACCAGAGCTGCTGAGTCTGTAGCCATTATCAAGAAACGGCTGAAGACGCATCTTTTTCGGCAACACTTCTCTTCTACTCTATAGCGATTTATAAATTTTTTTTTTTTAAAACACTGCGTTAGACTAAACTGGGAAGGGTCACAGCACTTACATATTGTTGTCTGAGTGTTAGTTTAACTGCTTCTATTGTTTCTCCTCATTTGGATAAAAGCGTCTGCTAAATGATTAAATGTAAATGTAATATACAATATATCAATGTTAAAAAAAGCTTAATTTACTTTCTGCAAAGGTTTTTGGAGTGAAATATGACATTTCTTTGAGACATTCATCCTTCTAATATTCTTATTCAGATGGGGAATAAGAGAGAATTCAATGTCCAGCCCTGCGCAAAGTACAGATGCTCTTCTCCTTTTGAATCGCACCCTCCATTCAGGTCACTGCACAATCATGGCGGACACCCCTCCGGTCAAGCCCGATTCAGACCCATGACCCATGGAACGTGTGGCAGACTCCCTACAGAGGCAAAACCCTGGCCTTCTGCTCTCAGGCCCGGCAGCTATTTTATCATCAAACGGAGCTTTATCTTGCACAATAGCCCACTGACAAATCGGCTGTTTCACAAGCAAGAGAAACAGCAAAATGGTTTTAATTCGATTAATGTTCCTGCACCATAATCTTGAATGAAACCCCTGGGCAGAGGAACCAACTCGATGAACACCGGCAGAAGCACTGAGATCATCAATCACGACTTGGACTGGATTCTCAACCAGCCAACAGCAAAAGAGAAGCATGTGGTAGTACAGCATCAAGCCCCAACCGGCTCTCTTTCACTAACGAGGACAGAAAGACTTGAGAGAGATCAATAAAATGAGCGGGCCCACAGGAGCATGAGCCTGGCCATGCTGCGACTCAGAAATAGGCTGCCTGTCAGACAGAGCGCTGCACAAAGAGAGATAGAGAGGGCTAAATGGAGACAAAACAGATAGAGACAGCAGAGACAGCAAAAGAGCTTAAAACCAAGAGTGAGACGGTGAGAATGATGGGTCAGGTATCCGCGGTGAGCTAGACGGTTGAGGGACGCAGACAGGAGTGTCTAGTCGGTGGCTAATGACATCCCTTGTGACAGGTGCTGGCTTTCCCTACAGGCAGATGGTTGATTTGCCAAACTCATCTCTGCGTCTTCAAAGGAACGGAGAGAGCAGATGTGACTCAATTCGGTTTGACAACTCGAGAGGGTGGGAGAAAGCCAGGCAGCAACAGTAGACACATTCTATTACCTAAAGGAATATTTCCAAGAATACATTCTTCAAACCTCTTTTCTCGCTGGCCTTGGTGGTGGAGGACTGCGACACATTGAGGTTTCTCTTAGTGCACTCCAAGCATTGATTAAAAGGGTTGCTGCAGCCAAGTCATGTGAAAGCAGGACACTGTTTATGTACATTCTTCCTGGTGAATGTATTTGGTTATTTATTAAGATGGAAAAAACCCCACTTATTAGTCATGTCTACAGTATTGAAATCACTGTGCATATGTGAATAATAAAGAATATTTAATTAAATGTGTTTTTTTTTACATTTCTGAAAGCTTTCATGTCATCTTTAAAGGGTTAGTTCACAAAAAAATGAAAATTAAGTCATTAATTACTCACCCCCATGCTGTACCAACCCCGTAAGACCTTCGTTCGTCTTCGGAACACAAATGAAGATATGTATGATTAAATCTGAGAGGTTCATGACTGCTGCATAGGCTCCCTAAGGGAATGAATCCTGACGGCCCAGAAAGTCATTAAAGAAAATGTTTAAATATTCCATGTCGCAACAGTGGCTCAACTATAAGTTTATCAAGCGACAAGAATACTTTTTGTGCGAAAAAACAAACAAAAATAACGACTTTATACGACTATTCCTTTTCTTCCTTGTAGGCCTTAAACGAGACTTCAAGAGATTTCCACGACGCGCACGCGCGAGAACTTAACTGAAGTAGTTGAAGGAGATCGCAATTCTCGCGCATGCGTCGTTGAAATCTCTTGAAGTCTCGTTTCAGGCCTACAGGCCTTTGTGTTCCGAAGACGAACGAAGGCCTTACGGGGTTGGTACAGCATGGGGGTGAGTAATTAATGACTTAATTTTAATTTTTGGGTGAACTAACCCTTTAATGGGACAGCTCACGAAAACAGAAAATTCCCATCAATTATGTTCTTCAGTGGAATAAACAAGATCAGTGGTGGACAATAACGAAGTAAATGTAATTCGTTACTGTACTTAAGTAGCTTTTTTGCGTATCTGTACTTTACTCAAGTATTTAAATTTTGGGAGACTTTTACTTTAACTCCACTACATTTCAAAGTCAAATTTCGTACTTTTTACTCTATTACATTTTCAAAATCAGTCGTTCCTTTTTATTTATGAGTGGATAAAAACGTAACTGGTCAAACGAGCCACCAATCATAGTACAGCGCGCGCGCTTTGTTTTGAACTTGCCTTGGCGGTAGTAGGCCTATCTACTAAGCGCGAACCAGAGCCGCTAAATATGAGAGTTGCGAACATGGTTGTGACAGTGATCTCGCAGCCGCGCGGTCACGTTATTCGTGTAGCTCTCAATAGTTCCAAACAAATCGCGTTGACAATGATTTTAAGCGGGACGAAAGCAGCAGCTATTATTGCAGCAATTATCGGTAAGTATTGACGCATAGCTTATGTACATTGCTTATGTTGCCACTAAAATGACTTGCATGTATAATAGCTTTTTTTCTGGGGAGTAGTCTAGCAGAAACACTGCATTAATGCGTTTTTGTGTTTAATTTTGGAGGGAAATTGGCTGCTCCCATAACATAGAATATAGAATATATATATATATATATATATATATATATATATTTAATGGCGTTGTGCAGGTTTATGTGAATGTATCATAACATTAAGATGTTAATAACTATGACCATAGGCTCTGGAGAAAAATATATACAGTAAATACTGTAAATGTTTTATACCTTATGGGAACAGTCCCCTTCCCTCCAAAATTAAACACACAAAAAATTAATTCAATTCAAATATATATATATATATGCAGTATATATCAGAATAATTAATGTCATTTCATTAATAGATTGTTGTGCCAAGAGTGACATTAGTCTTTACTTAGACTGAGTTAAGCAAGAGTCTTGTGAGAAATTATAATAGGACATTATAGCCATAAAAAAATCAAAGTACTTGGATACTTAAGTACATTTGAAGGCAAATACTTTTGTACTTTTACTCAAGTGAATGTTTAAAGGCAGCACTTATACTTTTACTTGAGTAATATTTTACCTTGAGTATCTTTACTTTTACTCAAGTACATGGTATGTGTACTTCGTCCACCACTGAAAAAGATGTGATATTCTGACGAATCCTCAAAGATCTTGTCCATTCAATGGCAGACTTCAAATAAAAAAAAAGTCACTGCTACAATTCTAACACTGTTTCGGAGTAACTAACTAAAAGTAGCAATGCTAACTTGACTATATTTTTCAGTAGCATGACTAGTTCAGTTATTTTCATAATAGTGTAGCTTTTCTTGTACCACATAAAGGGAATAAACAATGCCATTCACAACTCCTCTCCCGTGGCCTCATGGGATAGTAAAGCGTCCATTGAATCCTCACTTCAGAATCTCGCCAGAAGTAGTAGGTAATCCAGGTACTTTACGGCTACTTTTTGAATACTATGAATTTACTATTCGTTTGACAAACTGTTTTCTGGCTATTAGGGCTGTCACTTTTGAGAAAAATCAAATTCGAACGGATATCAAATATCAAGCAATGTATTCGAATATATTCGAATATCTACGAAACTAAAAGGACTGCGCATGTGCAATGACGTATTACGCACGGAGCGAGCTGTTCTTCCTGTTGAATAGAGTGTCATAAATGAGTGTTCCGTTATTAAAAAATTCAGCGTCTGTGAAGTGAAGCAGGACAACGTCCCACCAGCGCTTGTTTCAGATTATCATCCACGGACGACTGGTTTTGGGCGCAGGGTTTTACTGCGTGATCAATACAAGCAGGCAAGCAGCACGGCAAATCATGCTCATCGTCTCCAAATCATGACCAGAGACGGATAAATATCAAGTCTGCTGTTTAAAACAAATAAAGAACCAATAGAGGAGACTAGTTATGCGCGAACAGCGGCATATTCGTGCAGTGTGCGCATGTCAAAAAATCAATTCGGATTTGAATCTTGTGACATATAACGCGCACATTACTTTATGTATCGTTCATGTAAACATGTTCATGTTCGGATTCATCAATCGGATTGTCCATTTCCAGACACTACTTTTTAGATGAGTTGGGGTAGAAATTGTCCGCTCAGGCTGGCCGTTCTGTGTGTTATCTTCCATTTTCAAAACAGGGTGGCTATTGGCTATTATTCGCTTGATTTGGTCATGAGTTTACGCTACAATACGTTTAGAGTGCCCGCTACTGGATGAGATGGCAAACAATAAAATGAAAAACAAACAGTCTGATCATAGACTATTACGGCACTATTATCCGTAATAGTTCGATTACGGATATTTCACGTCATGTTCGAATATCGAATAAAAAGTGACAGCCCTACTGGCTATTATATAGTAGTCAATTATTAAATGCAGAGCCTGTACTACTGTTTTCAACTTGATTATGTAAATTGTGCTTTTTCTTATATTGAGTACAAATTTAACTACTTGGCTAACTTACACTTAGCCAACTACCTTTTTTTTCCAAAACTGTGGCATGTAGCATGTGAGCGGCTTTAGAAAAGGCAGATCTCTCCACACAATTCACATGATTTAGTGAGTTACGCACCAAAGTTTTATACTTTGTTGCAATCTTTTGGGTTCGAAGCCCAAATCCAAAATGTGATCAATATGCTTGCCTTAGAAAGCACCATTAATAAGCACATCAAGATTGCAGAATAAAATGAATCTCAGTTGCAGCTACATACTATATAAATGCAAATGACTCAAATTAGCAGCTCTCTTATCAGGTTTGAACTCAAAAGCCCCCAGACATAAACCATTTAACCACTAGCTCTGCTCATCTAGATTAAGAGGAATGATACATTTTGTAATTAAAAGCTTATTTCATGATTATGGTACTCCTTAGCAATAGGGAAAATAAGACTCAAACTGCAAGGTCAGTAGTCTACCAGGTGACAAATTGGGTATAATGTGGTATAAGGTGTAGTGACTAACTGATATATTGACAATTAATGGATAGTTCATCAGAGGCCATGGAGTAATGCCCTCCTCAGAAAAATGTCTATGTCAAAAATTACATATTGGGCCAAACATCTATGCTGTCTGACCTTCCTCTCCAGCCCAGGGAGGATGCCTCAGTTCTCCCCTCCTCTGGAGCTCAGCATTAATGCAGACACACACCCAAATTAAGCGACTTAAATTGCATTCAAGATGCATTTTTTTTTTATCAGTTGATGCATTCCCTGGGAATCGAACCCATGACCTTGGTGTTGCTGGCACCATGCTTTATTTGAGCTACAGGTATGCAACTTTGCTACATCATCCACATTACCACACGTCTCTACAAATTGCCAACTTTTATTGGAACATATCTACTTGCAATGTAATTTCAGTCACTACAAAATGCTGTCAATGTGACATCATTATGCCTCACTGTACTCTTAAAAAAAGCCATTGAAATTGCTTCTATTCACCTTATTTCTTTCTATTAATCTCCCTTTCAATTTGTAATGGGTATGCGATAAAATATCCATCACACCTCCAATTTACTCCAATAATATTTTCAATTCACACTCCGATACCAATGGCAATTGCACTAGATATCGACCATTATTCTCAGTGAAAAGCTCTGATCTATGGAGAGGTGACTGAGTCACCACTGCGTCTGCCGGCTAGGTTTGCTGCAGGGAGGCTGATACCGAGGTAACAGGATGGGTAATTAGGTTGGAAGTCTGAGTCTCGCAGAAAGACCCCCTTGCCCTTCCCCTGCTAGACTTTCTTCAATCCTACTAAAATTAGAGCTGAGCCGAAGGCAAGACGCAACAACCGCAGAGGGTCAAACATGAGACCAGAGAGAGGAAGAGGAAGAAAACTGCAGGTTGGAAGGAGAGAATGAGCAGGCAATGTGAATTACTAAGACCTGTATAGTAGAGCGAAAGAGAGGAAGGCAGAGACAGCTTGCGGTGGTCAGAGTTGTGACTAAAGCGCAAGGGACGTGTGGGAAGCCTACGGCTCGGTAAAGCGCACACTTTCCCACCCCCACACCTCCTTTCAAGGCAACTATTTAACATAAAAATTGATTTATATATCGAGCCCTAAATTGCTTCCGAGGGATTCGCTCCCGTGGAAGCACAGACAGGGGTCTAGAGTCAAGTGCGTGAGCTAATGAGGCCCAGGGTTTCCATGTGAACAGGCAAGAAGAGGATCTGCATGCGCGGACATGTCAGCTCAGACCACAGCAGTGACCTGTGACAGACGTTGTGTTTGAACTACATCCCAACAAGGAGCGATCTTTAAAAGGTGATTCTGGGGTTAGCTTGAGGAGGCGGATTTGCTTGGAAACGCTAACGATAAAAAGCATAAACTACATCAACTGCAACAACTTTCCACATGAAAATGCTCCTGAGGCTTTGCTGCCATTTCAGTCTCACTTCGAGCGAACATATTGGCAGCAGACCAGTGAAGAGGAAGGATGAGAGCAGGCGGATTTGTACCGTCGGGCGTGGGTTGTAGGTCAACGTGAGAAGTTTCCTTTTTAGTCATTTAACTTCGCCAGACTAGGCACTGAAAACACAAGGATGGAAGCAATTACTCGTCTATAAATACATGAGAACCATGCGATGGTTCTTCTGCAAACACTGTGTTTATCACAAGGAAGACATGATACTTCCTCTAGAACTTAATGCTTGTTGAGCATAGCCAAAGGGCAGACTGGCGCCCACTTCCCTTCAAGCTGCGTAGCACCCTGCATGTCTCATTGATTCTCATCTTTTGCATCAGATACCTGAGCGCACTTGCATTAAACACACATTCCATTAAAACACCACAATCACTCAACAGACCAAAACATCGTTGTGCATTAAAAGTATTCAAGACTAAATGGGAGTCTTTAATTATTCATGAGGGCCACACAATGCAGATGTCTTATTTATCCTCACTGGTATCAGAACATGCTCAGCACAGCAACCAGCAGGACAAGTAGTCATTACGCAGATTGTCTGATTGTTGCTTGCACTTTCAATGGAAGTCTGTGAGGATTCCATACAACAGCTGCTCCACGGACATCCTTTACAAATGCATTTCTGTTGATTTTGCAAACTTGAGGTACAAGACAAAATTATGTTCTGTGGTAACCAACATCCAACTGATGCCGTCTATATAACTTAACCATATTAATAGCATAGCTGTATTTGATCATAAATGTTCCTTTAACCAGAGTAATCTGGAGACCCAGGCTGTATCCTAAAACCCCATACCCTTATATAGTGTGGGTTCCCACTCTTTTTCAGTGATCATTTTCAATTTCACTAGCAGGAATTAAAGACAAGGATCATGCCCTAAAGTAATATATTTCTCTCCCCACAAGTCTTTAAAAGACGTACAGTTCATGGCCATGACAACTCTTTTTTTAATACGAGTTCTTAATTGTACTATGACAATTGAAAATAAAAACTTTCATTCAAATTTTGAATGGGTTATATAGCCTGCTCACAGAGTTCTGCACTCTTGTGAAAACTCCCATTATAATCAATGAAGCTGGCTACACTGCACAATGAATCTCTTAGTTACATGTTTACACTTTGTTGGTTATAATGAAATGATTCTGAACAACTTGAACACCTCTGATTGGTCATTGCATTCAGGTATTTAACACTTGCTACAATGCTTAATGCTGCAAAAACATTCTATATACAGAAAAATTTGAAACTCTTGAGTTCTCACAAATATGAACGGGAGTGTCTGAAAGCAGCCACGTATCAGTGGGTACACCAGATTGACCTAGTACTCTATACCAGTGGTTCCCAAACTTTTTGAAAGCATGGAACCCATTTACAGAATCTCATTATTTTGCATTATGTTCATGATGACTGAATGATTCTGATGAGGACACCAAAAGCACTTTATAGTGATTTTGACCCATATAAAATTAAATCTAGATGAGCAAACAACAAATGAAGCATAATAAATTTATTATGAATGCATCAACAGACATAGGCCTAACACAGTGTCCTAACCAGACGCGACGACACGCGATAAAATGTGATTTTCCATATTAATCAGAGTTTTTGTCCCAACCAGCAACAACGGCTAACCGCGATGATTCTATTTTAGAAACGGTTTCTATTTTTCTGCTACGTCGCGTCTGGAACAACAGAAAGTATGATAATCTCAGGTAGCCTACCGTTTAATGCTTCACTTAACCTTAAAAGCGTCTGTTAGAGTTTGAATATCATTGTGTGTATAATTTATAGCCGTAGCCTAAGTTACTGGAAGCAACAATTCACCTCAGATCTTCAAAATGAATAAGTGAACAAGAAAGTTTAAACTGTCAACTGCATTTTATGACGATTGTTTCAGTAAGTGATTTGAACCAAATACTTTGTGGGAATCATTGGAACAAAACACATTTAAAGATTGATACTTAACTATCGACTTAGTTCCAAAGCAGGCCTACTGCTACTTTTGCCAACAATCAGAACTAAATAAAAAAAGCCTGTGTGCCTGCTGTAAGCTAACTCTGCTGCAAGGACCTACACATGACTAAACATCATTATCCAAAATACTTCTCGCATGTCAAAACTCAGCATCCGTGAACACAGCACTTTCTGCTACGAACAATTAATTGTTTCAGGGTGTGATAAACTCCTTTCACAGCTAAAGAAAAACACATGATTAAAATAATAATTTTTACATGTTTTCCAGGACTGGAAAAATAGTAATCAATTTTCCAGATTTTACAGTACGCGTGGGAACTCTGATAGTACACTGTTTGAGAGGACAGCCATTTGTAGTTGTGTCTGAAACCATATCCACATCGAGCGCACTCATTCAATCCCATAGACAGTGGGTCTCCAAGAGCAAGGTTGAAGGTTTTAGGGCTAAAGACAAAAAGACAGCCACTGATACCCGAAATGAAACATTTAAAAGCTAAATGGCTTGACAAATTAGAATCGTTTTATAGATAGTAGTTGACTGAGCGCATTGCTTTGCTTCACTGTTTGAACTACACATTTTTATTATACAATAAAATGATTTAATAATCACCCAAAGTTGCTGCATGCAGGAAACTACTTTCAAAAACCTTTCCCGATTACCAACTATGACAACTAGATATTAAATTACCATTGAACATGGTCGGATTTGCATCCATTTATTCAGTCCGAAACCCTGAGGAGAACAAGCTATCGAGCTATCAAGAAACATGAAGACAAGCTTTGAAAGAGACACAGGAGCCAGGTCTAGAATTTATTTTTTATTTTTGACATTACAAAAGAGGTCAAAACATATGCAAGGTTATTAGGTATTCTCTTTGTAGTCATACGTAATAATGTGCAGGCTGTGCGCGCACTTGGATACACCAACTTCCAAACAATAACTTCCAAAAGTGAAAAATTCTGTCCGCTCCCCCAAGTCACCGAAAGGTTTCTACAGCCCCAAAGGCATTAGTTTTCTTCTACAGAAATAAGGCCAACAGCTATGCTGAAAGACGAGCACTTCAATAAGCTTAAATCCAGTTTAGCTGCATTGAAATACAGGCTCGTCAATCTCCTTAAGAAAACATAAGAATACAGACTCCTGGCACTCATCACTAATCCCAAGATATTCCCATGGTTTCCCGACATTGTTTTAGGCGTGTCTGCTTATGTGGATGCTGGAAAAAATGCAATGGAATGTTACTTCAGCGACAGCCAAGGTGGAGGTGTCCAACTCTTTGTCCTGGAGGGCTACGGATTACTCAAGCCAGATTCCACATGGATGGATTTAATTCATTTTCATCAAAGCACATTGAGAGAGACCTTTAGGAGGCTAGGTTATTACCAGCATTTCACACTGAAGGAGGTGGCCAGCAGCCATGGTTCTCCTCCAGGACATGAGCCGGAAACCATCACAACTCCTCCCCATGCACTCAAAACCCTGACTCCCTGGAGAGCGTGTACTGGTTAGGTGTGAAACTAACAAAATAGCCATGCAAGACAGACAGACATTGATGTGAGCATTTCATTTGCATTCGTAAAGCCATGCTTTCTGTTTTCAGTATGCACAACGTGTTGTTTCAGACCACCACACATGCCTTGCACATTACCCCAGAGGCATTTCCCTAGCAGCTGTAGGCCACGGATGTCCAACGCAAACAGATATATGACTGTGTAAACAGACCCATTTAGTGCACACAGTTGGGTTGAAAATTTCCACCTCCTTGAGACTGAGTTCTCTTTACCCCCTAGCATCTGTCCGGAAAATAAATTTTCCATTATCTGCTTTTGTGATTTCTCATTACAGTGAAGCCTGCATACACATCGGTCAACCTCCTAACCAAGACTCGGTTTCAGACTCTGCACAGCAAGGATTAGAAAAAGCTGAATTTATGGAAAGCTCTCAATTAGGGCAAGAAAGACCTTTATCCAGAACTTAAGGTAACAATGTTAGTATGATTTAGATCAACAGCTGCACTGTTGCGAGCCCCTGGAGATTTTTGCGTTTGGTTCATGAGATGGAAAATTCAATTGTGATTCACGCAAACTGCAAGACAGTTCCGGCAGCTTAAACCTATTCAAACATATCTACTCAAGAGCAAGACAAAAATTACCATGGCAATTAAAGGATAAAGTCTTTGCTAAGAGATAGGAGCCGGACAGCTCTAAATTAGCATGTACGTTCCTCCGAGCGAGGAACTGGGGAAGACATGCTTGTCCTGCAGAATAAAGCACTGGAGTATTGTCTGAGGTAGACGTTTAGAGACCCCGGACAGAATTTTTCGAGCTTGTTAAAATGATTTCTTGGCCAACATGAGCAGGTCAATTTAAAGATGAACATTTAAAGTTAAGTGTGCTTAGAAAGCACTTGAGGTGAACAGTAAAAATAAACTTTTCAGTGGAGAGAAATGACTTTGCATAACCACTGGAGAGCAGATATACACCGCACCAGACCAAGACTTTTCAACCCTTTTAAGAGGTTGCTGGTTTAAACTTTAGCTGACAGGACCATCAATTTCTGCCATTCCACCCCATTCAGAAGCTGTCCAGTCAGACCGTCCATGGTTCCATAAAGACTGCTGGTGTTCAGAGGTAAGATTGCTCTTACACTGCAAACAAACACTTGTCTTTTCCTGTAGGAGAATTACAAGTCCATCAGCAAGTGACCAAAAGAGGGAGGAGCACACACACAACTCTGAGCCAAACATCTGATTCATCTTGTATGATATCACATCAATCACATTAGGCCACTGAAGCTACCAGTAATTACTGAGCTGCCTATATAGTGGAAACCGGAAGCAACCCCATTAGGGCAGTGCAACTTTGTACCATTTAGAGCTTCTTGCAGAACATGCAGATTTGGAAAGCTTTGACTCATCAGAACGGGAAAGGACTAAAACTACAGAGAATAGGATAAAGAAAGGATAACTGACCTGAGGAGAGGTCTGATATTCTTGTTTAAACTTTCCATTTCCAGGAATTTCCAGGCATCACAACCTGAGGGAAGAGAAAACACTATGAGCGAACAACCAAACATTGCTATGATAAACTATATTGTCTAGAATTAACTCATGCAATCTTCCAAGATTGAGTCATGCAACTCAAGCTTTCCCAGGTAACATTTTCAGGTAGGACATTGAGTTTTTCAATACGTTAAACAAATCGCAAAAGAAAAAAACAGGAGCAGCATTACAAACATAGATGGATCTAGATTTGACACTGAGCACTTTTAGCATGAGTTGCATTACAATTCTGCTCTAGAATGTTAGTACACAAATATTATTATAAGCAAAATCTATTACTGCGTGTTTGTATATTTTTTTCCACTTTACTTTTATATTTTTAAACGACTGAATATTTTAAATCATTGCACGCCGTCACCAAATACTTTTAATGTATAAATGTAACATTACTCACAAATTTAGGGTTAGGGTTACCTTTACAATGCTGCACTTAAGTTTAACAGTCCTCTCCTGCACTCTTTACTAAAAGCAGCCAACGTGTCTTTGCATCAGACTTGACAAATAAGGCCCCTGCAAGCGTAACTTTTAAATTCAAATTATTTCAGGCTATAATACATTTCCCATTCTGAGAGAGACCAAAAATAGAATGTCATTCAAGAAAAGTTTAATACATACCCAAGCATCGAATGCTTTAGTTCTCTCTATAGACATTAGGAAGCTATCCAGGTTATTTTAAAGAGCACAGGTCTTACCTCTAGGGTCCTTTTTAAGTATAAAAAGAGAGAGAAACATTAAAGGTGTGCTTTTAATTGTCAGATCAAACACTTTAAACAGACTCCTTTAGTGTAGTTTACGTCTTCAGACTACATGCATTGTTTTAAATTTAAAATCTGTTTTTGAAGAATGATTGGAACCGAAGGTTATGTGTTATTTAAAAAGGCCATTTCAGATTTTATGAAGACAAAGAAAAATAAACCAGGTTAAAGTTTCATAAAAAACAATCTAGGCTTTATTGACAACTGCTGCAAAACATGTTTTGGACAAATTTAGTTACCTATTTAGGCAAGCTTACACATATCATTCTGCATTTTATGGAGAGGATACAAATACTAAATGGCAGTAAAGTACAGTTTGGATGGGAGTTTTTTTTTTCTTTTTCCTTTTTTAAATTATATACAATAGTCGGTTTTAGCTGCAGTATCCCTTTACATAAGAAAGAGATGACCCTTGTGGAGATTGTTGTCCAAATCCTTTTAAATCAGTTTTTGCATGCAGTTTATATAGCATGGTGGCATCCATGATAATCTGACTTTTGATTATTTTTTTACATAAATAGCCAAACATGGGTCATTCTACAGAACAGTTTTGAAGAGTAACATCTTATTTTAACAAATTAAGGATTTGAGGACATTCCATCTCAACAGCGTCTAATTGGGCTATATTTCAAAACTCTAAAATACAAGGAAAAATATTGAGGCCTAAATCTACATTTACAGCTTTTAAGACTATTTAAATCAAATGAGGAATAATCAATGGCTGTTGGAAATACCATTAAAGACATTTTGACTTTCAGTAATTTATATTCCTTATTACAAAACAGACATTAAGTTTAGGGTCTATTTGATATGCTAGTATTAAACAGAATTTTGAAATGTAGCCTAGATGGGAATCTGCAACTGCACCTCAGCAGAGTTTTTAAGGTAACACAAATTAAAGTGGTGTCCTGAGACACAAAAAGTGGCTGTACAGTTGTTAGGGTTTACCTTTCAACTAAATACTTTTCCCAATCATTTGACAAACTTTTACCATCGACAAATGCAAAAAAAGCAAGGGTAGGTATGAGCAGAGGAAAAGATATTTGCAAAAAATAAAAAACAGCAATGTTTAAACTTTAATCCCTTCTAAAAGTTATATTGATTCTTGAGGCATTCGAATGCCGTTCCGTGAAGTTTCTTTAAAGTCCGGAGTAAAAAACACAAAACGAGAAGAAAAAAAGAAAGAAAAAAACCGAGAAAAAAAAAACAGACAATTACTTTTGTCGGGTAGCTTAAAGTGTGAGCTGCCATGGGAGACAGTTATGGCGACGCGTTGGGTGACTTTCCGCAAGTCAGACTTAGTATCGTCCATAGGGGGGTTCCCTGAATCCAGGCTTAGTCGGTCTCTGAGTGGGAGCTTTTCCACCACCAACAGCCCGCTGTGTCCCGTTCCAGTCATCTTGAGCTACGGGAGCAAACACAACAGTGCAAAAAGGTTAGATAAAGCAAGCAAACAATAGCTTACCAAAATGTTTAAATAACTGAGCTTTCACAAAGCCTCACCTTAAAAACATTACTGAAAAAAAAAACAAGGCAAGTCTGTGTTTGGATGGTTTTAAACTGAAATTTACAGGAATTATCCAAAAATAAGGGGTAACGCTTCCTTTTACAGTCCTGTTACTAGTGGTGCACGATATATCGGCCGCCGATATAACATCGGCTGATATGGTAAATTTTTTACACATCAGTATCGTTCCGATGTCAAAACAGGGCGGATGTGAACAGGCCGATAATCATTACCATTTATTTGACGTGTGTAGATGTGACTGTGGGGGCGGGGATGTTTGCTTTTGCACGAGCGCATACATTACAAGCGCAAGCCCTGTCAGTTTAAACATTAAGAGCAAGAAGACTGGAACTTGCGCGCTGTTTTCTGTCAGCCTTACTAAGGCGTGTTTTGGCGGGATAAAAATCTTATTTGACCGATGAGTGATATATGAGTGATGATGACTGACTGCTGCGCTTGTTTAACTGAGAGAACGAGCAGAAAGAGATAAAGCACCGGTCGCACCGCACGCACTCTCAGTCTTCAAACTGTTTGCTCTCTCTCCCTCCCGCATTTTAATGAATAAGAGTTGACTGAATATCTTTGAGAATACACGATGGTAAAAGGTCGGAAGACCGAAGTTTTTTTTTTCTGAACTACCATTGGTTGAGAATTGTGCTAAACCAACATTGTCTTATCTTCTCTGAAAAGCTTTCCACACATTCAGATGACAAACCACACTTTCAATAAACAAAAAAATCTATCTAGTGATGAAATGTTTTCTGTGTTGAGACAAATCTTGTGCGATGTCCTAAACTGCCTGGATAATCCCACATCGTGTGCCATGGTCCATTCATGACACGTCTGATTCGCGAACTAATGACTCCTTTGAACCGATTCACTTTAATGAATGGTTAAAACAACTGATCAGTCCAACACTGAACTCAAGAGACAAATCGGAAACACTTTACAATAAGGTTCCATTTATTAAAGTCTAGTTAACTACATTAGTTAACATTCTATTAATATAAGTTTCTATGCGGATTTACTCCATGACAAAACCACCCCAGTCATTCTAGAATGATTCATTCTTTCCAAATAGAGCTTCAAGTCATCTGGTGAAATTGTGTTTATAATCGCTAATATATATATAAATAAATAAAAACCGCAGAAAAATAAAATATCGGAATGTCATTTTTTACCAATATCATGCAGCCCTAATCCTCGCTATGTGTTTTCTATACAGAGATATCGACATCGGGAAATATCGGTATCAGCCATAACAGCAATATTAATATCGGTTATCGTATCGGCCACAATTTTTACATCCATGCATTACTACCTGTTACCCATGTACATACTATATACTTACTATAGTAATTACAATTACTGGGTAATAACTAGGTACAAACCCTGAACCTACCCCCTAAACCATGTACTTACCTAGAAAGTAATGGCTAATATAAGGTAAGTACACGCAAGTACTGTACTGTAAAAGGAACCGTTACCAAATAAGGTACCTGTTCTGTTACACTAGCATTATCAATTGTAATAGCTATAACAAAATCTCACCCTTTCATTAACTACAATAAATGTTTGAAACCATTATCAACAGCAAATGCAGGGTTAAAACTTAATTGACCCTACAGTGTCAGATCAGAAAAAAAAGAAAAAAAAGAAACAACCTTAAATTCAAACTAGGGCTGAAACAACTAATCGATTTAATCGATTAAAATCGATTATTAAAATAGTTGACAACGAATGTCATTATCGATTAGTTGGTCTGCTTACGTCACGGGGTGCGTTTACTGGTGATTGGTTGAAACAGGCCAATCATGATGCTCTCTGTCTTACATGCGCTGCGCTTCATGAGACACACGCAAGGTCTCTCTCCCTTCGCCGATCTGCCGTGCGCGCAGAGACCGAGATCTTGTTTACAGTCTATGTTTGGAGCACAGTCTCTTCTGTCTCGCATGCGCGCTCTTGCTTGCGCGCTCTAGATTCCGGGAGTTTGAACTAATTTGCAGGCATCAGGGAGCCGCTATCAATCTGCGGATGACTTCCGGATCTTCCGCGAGACTTGGGATGTCTTTATTTTGTCTCGAGCATCAGGTTGCGCAATCAGTTCGCTCGCAACATAAGTGATGAATTAAAATAGCGCTACCGCAGAAATAGGTTAAATTAAAACGGTGTTTACAAAGTAAAGCACTAAATTAAAGGCAGTTAATAACAGCAGCAGTAAAAGATTGTTTTTTAGTCACTGTACTCAGTGGTTTTCAGCGAATGCTTGCACTAATGCATAATTTTTTCCTGTCCTTTTAATCAGGCCTGTTAGCTTGCTGCGTACCATTCCGTTCTCTTTTTATAGCATTTTATAGCATTACTATTAAGTAGTGCTGCACGATTAATCATATCGCAATCGCGATGTCAAGCCTATGCGATTATATGACGCAAAATACTGCGTTTTTATATGAAATAAACAAATTAGGGCTGTTATATCGCAGCATCTGTTATTTTTTGTCATCCTTTGGCTAGTGTTACTTGATCCCGCTCTTATTCATGCGAATGCTTCAAACCATTCAGCGAGACGAGTCAAAAGAGCGCGCGCTGCCTGTGAATGTCCTGACTGAAAGACGGACGCGCGCCAGTATCATGAGCATGCACAGACCGCGCGCCAGAATACAGTCTCTTTCCCCTTGAAGTGAACGAACAATAACACACACAATTATGCCAAAATATCATTTGTCGAGTGTCTTCATAACATAAGAGCAGTTTTATGATGGTCGTAAAGAGTTGTGAGAGAATAAGGCGCGTGTGAGATCCGCGTCTCAGCAACTCTTAAAGGGCCAGCATCCAATAATGCTTTCTGTCAGTAAAGTTAATCAAAGAACAAAGGGAACAGAGAAAAACACTCACTGTTCTTGACCAAAGAACTTGTGTAGCTTTAAATAGGATTTTAGTCCATATAATTTATAATTTATGCAGCGCAGACTGTTTGATAACTTAATTCAATTTCTGTATATGTCCTACCTGTAGACAGGAAGAGCACAGGTAAATATGACATTTATTATGGGTTTATGTGAGGATTGTTTGAAGTTCACTTAAATTAAAATTAAAAGAATTTTTATCCAGACATCAATGGCTTATTGATCAGGTGTTATCAATCATTTAGTTGTTGTTGCTAGTTTGAGTTGAGAAATAGACATTTCAGAATTATCACTAGTCTGTGTGTGCATTTTGCTTAAGCAAGCAAGTTGACTCATGAAACCATTTGTTTATTATATCGCATATCGCAATATTGACCTCAATAATCGCAATATGACATTTTGCCCAAATCATGCAGCCCTACTATTAAGTTTTAATTGTTTTTCAAACGCGATCTACTGCGGCTCTACGTTCACACGCTTGTTTACAGTCTTTCTATATTTATTTTATCAACTATTCTTATAATTCAATTAATCTTAAATAAAAATTAAATGAATTATATATTTGAGATGTTTTTAGTTTATATCTTCACATCTGAACAACATGTCTGTGTAAATTTGTAAATTTTACATTAATCATGGTTGTCAACTTGCCATCAGCAATTATCATTAAAAACAAACAAATATTGATATTAGTAAAACTCAATGTGTGGCTTTTGCACTTTTTAAAGTACACTTGACTTTTACACATAAACACCCTTGTGGCGAGCAGGACGAGGCCTGTGAGACGCACTGGTCTCGCATCTCTCACGGCCCTCGTCCTCGTCCTGCTCGCCACAACCCTGATTTAGGGTTTTATTTAGTTATAATAAACAAAAAATCGAATTGAAACTTATCCGATTAATCGATTAATCGAAAAAATAATCGTCCGATTAATCGATTATCAAAATAATCGTTAGTTGCAGCCCTAATTCAAACGCAAAAATCTTACCGTAGTTTTCATACCCCTCCTGTGTCTCTCCGTGTCCATAATCATAGTACTCTGGTTCTCTGGAAAAAGAACAAACACCGTTCAAACTAACTCTTAAACAAGAGAAACTGGCCTGAATTTTCAAAAATAACATACTAAGCCAAACACATTGTGCTTTTAAGACACTGGGATGTTTCCAAAAAGCCTCCATAAACCCCAATAATTATAAGCAAAGTTAATCTTTTTGAGGAAACTTGGACTTTCGAAAGTCCCAAACCAGCAGTAATAATATTATGTTTTCAATCAACTTACGCTTGTGGCTGGCTGTAGTAGCTGTCATAGGATTCATAGCCTGGCTCTGTGTAGCTCTCGTCATAAGACTGAGGAAACGGAAAATACAATCAGTCCACAGCAGCAAACTGTGGTACATAAAAAAAGATATTTTCTAAAAAAGAAACATACATAGTCTTCGTATGAGTCTTGGGCCGGAGGGTGTGGGGCTGGTGGAGGGGGCATCCGCTGAGACTGGGCGGGTGGACGGGCACGGTTGGAAGCTGCTCCTCTGGGCGGCTGGGCTGATGGTCCACCTCTACCTGCAGGAGCTCCCCTTGCGGCTCCACCTCGAGGGGGACCACCACGGCCACCTCCACGTGGGGGCATACCACGACCCCTGCAAGGGTAAAAAGTGTTAATCTTCTACTCGCCTAAATCTACCAAATGGAAGTTCATTGCATTAAAAATCAGATTTAGCAGCTCAAACTAACGATCACAATGAACATTAAATAGGTGTATGTTACCTGGGTGCCCCAGGAGGAGGAAGACCTCCACGGCCTCTGATGGGTGGCCCTCCTCGGCCTCTGCCCCCATGTTCCTGACCCCCATTTAGATACTTCATCTCCATGAACTGCTCCTGGCAAATATCATCCATCATGTCCTGTGAGACAGGCACACAGCTCACTAACATGACAACAGACACTTCACAAGAACATCCGTCTCAGAACATTAGAAATGCAAATAATGGTTTCTACAAAATCCGATGCTTAAAGAGCTGGACAACAACTATATGTATCTCTTAAAAATGAAGAGCCAGCATTATGCCTTGAGAAACAAACTTGCATAGCTCACATGAGGAAATTAGAACAGGGTACAGAAGTTTGTTCTCAAAGGGGAAACATTTAGGAAAACCTTTCAGTCACTCAGTCCAGCTACAGAAGTGAGCACAAAAACAACCGATTTATCCGATTAAATATTAATCTGCTGCCACGGGCAAAGCAAGTAGAGTTACAATCCAACAACGCAGGCGTTTTGGACTTATACAATTGCCCATTTGGAATTCATTCACAGCACTATAAACAAAGAAAGCTTAGACAAAACAGATTATCAGCACTTCACTGCAAAACATGATCTCTGGGCTGCCTTTCTTGAATTCAGAGCGTATTTCAGTACTTACAGGGAACAAGAACTTTTTGATCTCCTCCATGGCATGAGCCATGCGCATGTACGCCTCAGGAACAGGAGCAAACACCTCGATGAACACATGAAGCTCCATGGACAAGTGTGCGTACTTCGGCTCTCCACTTTTTCTCAAGCCATCCTCCTGAAGAACACAAAAATAAGTTCAGCAGATCCAATTTACCCTTAGTTGTGTCATTTATCCTTCACTCACACACAGCAAGACAACCAAAACCTGATGAATCAAATAGCCTAAAACCATCCTTTTATTTTTTCAAGTTTAAAGCTACCTTAGAAAAAAAGTTGTTCTTGCATCAATCAATCATTCATACTTTTAAAAAATAACCTCAATTGTACTTTACCTTGGTTTTGTCCCTCATGGATCCTTTCCCCAGCACAGAGATCTTAGCGCCAGTCTCCTCCTGCAGTCTCTTGATGGTGTTCCCCTGTGGTCCAAGGATCTTTCCAACAAAGTTAAACTGCACAAAGCAACAGAAAATTAAATATTAAACCCACAGCGTTTGAAGAAATCTACAGCTCTTAACTTAGCCTGACTGTACTTTTTTTCAAGGACTGAAAACTCAAGTGTAATCTTCCTGAACAGGACAAGATTAAATGGAATGCAAACAGATCAAAGGCTGGAGCTGTGCTCTCCTCGACACCAAAGCTCGGGGTAACATTAGGCGGTCTGTGAACTTGGACAACTAAAATTGTAGAAAAAAAAGAAAGAAAAAAAAAGTGCCACTACAAAAAGAAAGGGAAAAAAGTCAAATATTTAAATTCATGGCAACAGCCAAATATTTAAATTCATGGTAACAGCAGTAAGATGTGCAGCTGACAGGTGTGTTACAAAGGTCACAAATCAAAGATCTAACAGATCGTAAGAATTAAGTAGCATAATCAGTCACGCATAATTCACATACATTCTGATATCCACATAATACTTAAAAAAAAAAAAAAAAAAAGAGCAAGATTGGATTCTGAGAAGGTGGAGAAAAAAAAAATTAAATTCAGCTAGACTCAATTGATCTGGCAAGCAAACTTTAAACACGGAAGGTCAAAGAAAAACACTGCCATGCTCTCTAAAACAGCAGAGGACTCAATCAAGCTGTCTGATCGCCTCTGGCAGGTGAGCTATCACAGGACATGTACAAAGAAACATGCCTTTTGAAAATATCTTAAGCCCCCCTTCCTGACAATTTACAGGCCTTTCACAGGTTTTGGCAATCAAGGCAAGGCAAGTTTATTTAATCAAAGGTTTGCAAATTTGTTAAAATGCATCCCTGGGGATTGTAGACATACCATTTCACTCTAATAGTGCTTTTCAAAACTAATTAAATTCTATAAACAAGTTCTACTTAGTCTCAAATGTTTGCACAAATTGAATACCACCCAAGAATCCTCAGGTAACCTTTGCCTGCGATTACTGAGGTGTTACACATTCCTTCAACATCAGATCGGAAGCAGCACACATGTAATGGAGTAAATCGGCACAGCAGACATGTTCCTAAATACCACAATGACACTCACCTTAGGGTACTGCTTGACTGGTATGAGAACCCTTTCCTTCAGTTTGATGTTTTTCGTCGTAAAGAGGTCCAGGTAGCTTTCTGTATCTTTCTCGGTCTCCCCATTTTGAACCCTTTCAATTTCTAAAAAGCACAAGAAACATTATTAGGCATGAGATTTGAACATTTAAATGTAAATACTAAAACTACTGGACATTTGAAGACACTTTACCAATTAACCAACATACATTTACAAACCGATTCCACTAAAGACATTTACACATTTCTTGAGTTCCACATTAGACAAGGTCAGAAACTTATTGCAGAGTTAAAATCGGCAAAAAACTGTTTTGCCCCTTTTAAGATTAAAACCCCAATAAATGGACCATATATTCACTGATAATATGCATAGATGTTTTATGTTTCTCCCCATAACATGACATGCTGGATGATGATTACAAATGTATAGGCCTGAAATATTCTCCAGGTCATTATACGTCAATGGCAAATGTATGCCTGCGACTTAAGTGTTTGCTTCAGGTTGCAAAGAAAAGTGCTTGCCTCAAAGACACACCAAATAGACTCAGATTCACTAGGTGACTTTTCAATGCAAGTCTGATGCTAAACACTGAACATTTACACTCCTCTGTAAATGTAACTTATGGAACCGATCTGCTGATATAAACCACAAGATACAGTTAAACTCCCACTACACTGATGATATAAGACATGTGGTGAAACGAGGCCAGGAAAAGACATTTCCTACAACAATAAAAAAAATCCATTTCATCTCCAGATGCAACACTTCCCACACTAAAGGCACATATGGTCCGGAACATGGTTTTTATTACAACAACGACAAACCTCAAACTTAAGATTTTCAGCCGTCTTCAATTTAATCTGATCGGGCTTGGACGATTTCAGCTAAAGCTTTCCAGATCTTTCAGTCTAGTCAAACACGATAAGCGCATGTAGGCTGGGACTCGATGTGTAACGTTACAAAGAAACGCCACGTTGACCCATTAGATACCCTTACAAACAAACAATGTGAGGTAAAACTTTTTTCCTTAATTGTATTGCTAACTATATTGTAGTACGACTCACTTAAATCACGACTGTGTAATTATTACATTGAATATGATCAGTTTAAAAAAAATGTAAGACTGATTAGGTATCGTAAAGTTGTTTCAAATACGTATACAGTTCGGTTAAACCCAATCCAGCACGCGGCACAAAATGTAACGTTACTCGAGCGGAAATAGGAATGCTGCCCGGGGGATGAAGGGGTAAAACTATACAGCATTACGGCTTTCGACCGTGCAAAGTGGAGTATGATACAAAGAACTGATATCATCCAGGAAAAGTGGAGTTTTTCCCTCCGGGAAAAAAAATCATTAGCTACACGCCGAAAATGGCTTCGGCAGCACGTGCCTGGTTCGAGCTAAGTACACGAACCCCCTCCTCGCGCACTGAAACGGTCGCCCTCCGTCCCACGAACGACTAACTTACTGTCGAGGAAGTGGCTTCCCTCCAAACAAAACTGCTATTTATCTACATCCCGAAAAGTTACTCGGTAACACGTGCATGTCTCCCTCCTTCGTTTTCACAATCGGCTTTTACCTGCAGATATAAGTTTCGTGGCGTGAGTGAACGACGCGTCCAGGGTGTCTCGTTCCGCTAGCAGCTGCGGGAGGTATTGGAGGTTGTTCTCGCTCTCCATGTTGAGTTTGTAAGTAAATGAAGATTTAAACACCAAACGTCCGACGGTGAAACTATTTTAGTATCCACGTCCTGCAAGAGATAATAAGAACACACGCGTGACTGCTGATGAAGACCGTAGTGAGTCGCAATGGCTCCTGTTCTCCGCGGTGCGGCTGGAAACAGATGAACAAAAGCTTGAGACGAGCGCAAATGACTTGAACGAGCGGAAATAACGTCACGAAAACTAGACGTAATGGAACCGCCCACTTTGATGTGAAAGTTTTTAGAATGTCTATTCAAAATTGATTTTGCTTTGGGTAGAGGCTGTCTGTCCTATTAATTAATTCTCACACACACACACTAATAATATAATAATTATAATCTAAAATATCTAAAATTACACGTGTTCATTATGAAGTATTTTCAATTACACACACATATATACACACACACATAACATTGCTGGACATAGAAAAGTTATCCATGTTCTTCCATTAAATGTAAGACTGTTATGCATGAATTAATATGCTGCTATGCTGTCTGGTTTTTGGAGACATCCACAAAGGTTTGCATAAGCTTCTGGGCTCATCTAAGTGGTTAATTATGAAGGGATAGCGCACACTACATAATGTAATGTTTGCTGCCCCCCTCTGGATAAAAATGGAAAATGAATTACATTCAGGGGTTGGTGGTGGGAAAAATTGTAAACATGACCAATTTACCTATCCATTGAACAATAAAATATAATATAGCAATGACTTCCAATGTATTATAATATAGTAAGATTTTAGCATGATTTACATGCTTATGTATTCATTTTATTTACAAGACAATCCTGGCATATTAGGATATATCAAATTTAAACTCAACTAAACTGTGCTTGTTTTCCTTCATGGCTTGAACGTTCTCTCTTTACTGTAAACACAGCTTCTCAGTGCCAGTGCTAGCGAGCAGTGAGGTCAGCCGTGGCTCAGCATTGCTAGGAGGCCAGTGAAACCTTTTTGTCCAGTGAAAGCTTTCAGAACTGTCACACCTGCTTACTACCACCACCCTCCGCTCCCCTTTTCCCCTCAGCCTCGCTCAAGGTTAACACACTGTGTTTGTGCGTGTCAGACTATTCAAACTCGTAAAGAAGTGGCTGCTGACTGCTGTGGCCTTTGAGCTTGGCTGGGCTTGGCTAGCATATTTCTCTATTTTTTTGTGCTGCTTTATCGCTCTCATTCTCTATTTTCCAGGGCCATTGTTTAAATTCGCAGGGCCCATGCAAGACAAAATATTTATAGGTGAGCCCACTGAGTAGATTTACTTAGCCTACTTACTTACTTATACTTACTTACTTACTTTGTTTGTTTACACTGTTTGTTTATTTCCCAGATGTTTCTGTTGCATCCTTTTTAAAAAGCATTTGAAGATAATTGAGTGAGTTATTTTATCTTATTTCAGTATCTTGTTCCCTCAAAAAAAAATGTATCATCTTCTCAGCACCTGTTAGCAGGAAACTTGTGACAAAACATCCTGTGACCTGAGGCAAACACTTCCATTTTTTTTATAAGCTGTAGCAAAGCAACACATTTAACAAATCTCTTCTGCTCTGCTGATAACTGACAAATGACACATCAATTATGTTTAGGATGTGCAGTTCAAAGGAAGTTTTCATTTGAGTTACTGAAATCTATAGGAGAACACACCTTTCAATATAAATACAGTGGTAATACGTTTCACATTAGTACACAGGAAAAATAATTGAGTAACACACTATTAACACAATATTAATTTACTCTGATTAACAAATTAGTAAGTTATAGCACTCAGTTGAATGTGGTTGTTCACCATTAGCTATTTGTTTTTATATCGCCTAGAAATATCATTATTGTGCATCATGCCTAATTAATTCTAAAGTAAAGATCATGGTAAACCAGTACTAATGACTCAAGTAGTCCAAATCCTTCAGAAGAAATTGCTAATTATTTTGAACAGTATCTAAAGTGAAAAACATGATATCTCTTTGTAATGTAAGCTGTAAATTTATAAATAAGGGAATATAGTTTCTTAGTTGTTCTCAGAGGGGTTTGGAAAAAAATAGTAGTTATTGATTAGCTAATAGTGAACTATGCATTCAACTGAGTGCTATTACAAATTCGTTAATCAGAGTGTCATGATAGTTAATAGCAGTGTTGGGAAAAGTTACTTCGGTAACACCTTATTTTAAGGTGACGTAGTTACACGTTACTGCATGTACTTACTTTAGTAATAACAGTACATTATGCATAATTACAAGTGACTAATAAACCAAACCCATAACTTTATAGTAGGTAAATGTAGTTAATTAATATTAATCAACACTTGTTGGAGTAATTACAATGCAACTACTTCACCTTAAAATAAAGTGTACCAGTTATTTTTAAAAGTATGTTACAATATTGCGTTACTCCCTATAAAAAGTAACTAATTGTGTTACTTACTTTTTATGGAAAGTAATGGTATACTTTTTTCACCTGGGCTGGGCTTGCTTATTTGTTTTTTAATAACAAAAAAGTTATATTTTTGGCACAATAGGACACAGGAGAAGAAAGTTCAGCACTCTTACTTCAGCAATAAAAACAAAACAATAATGAAACACAAATGTGATGTTTAAAAAGTCATTTTTGCTTATTCGTATATGGTTCAATTGGCTCATCGAAGTGTCAGCAGCAAACACATTAATAAAGTTAATAAAGTGAGATTACTCAGATAAAGTGTTATTTTAACATTAAATATTGCAGGTTTGCGTAATATTCTAAATATGCATTTCACTGTTTTTATTCATTTTGAGGAATACTGAATCTGTTTCTGTGCGATGAGTAAATGCATGATCACATTTAGTATAGAACTACAATAACCATCATGTTCACACAGCACACACACACAACGCCTCTGCACCTTAATCCCAATTTTTTTCAACATGTCGATAAAAGGGAAAACAAAGTAACTTGCATTACTTTTTTTTAAAACGATATTTTCAGATATTTTGTTGCAAATTTAAAAGTAATGTGTTACTTTATAAGTTACTTGAAAAAAGATGACTTTTTACTTGTCATCCGATTACTTGTAATGCATTACCCCCCAACACTGGTAAATAGTAGTTATAGATTGTTACTATTGCGTTGCATTTATTCCTGTGTAGTTATTCAGTAATGACGAAACAGTACAGTAGCATATCTAGTAAATCAAGCAGTATGAGAAAAGCTCCCATGGTTTTATTAACTGCTGTGGTATTGTTTTCCTGGAAGCACTGCACATCAGGCTCTGACTTCACATTGTGAAGCCGATGAATAGCCATTTCAAGCCAAATTAGAGGGCAGATCTCGCTGAGAGGAATTGTTGCACTTATTTCTCCCAATGACCCAACATCCCAGAAGAAGGTCATTCATCATATTAATATCTCTCTGTATCCTGTTTTTTTTTCTCTTGGAATGAATTCCTTAATATATTAAAGACAGATGTGTACATGGATATAATCTGAGAAAGCTTCTCAATGTCAGGAATTCTGAGGAGGACCCAGATGCAGAATAAACAAGGGGTGTTATTTATTGACAACAAGTAATTGCACAAGATGGGTGAGGTAGGAATACAGTCCAAACAATAGGCAGGGCACACAACTGGAGAATAGGTTGCTCAAGGGCACAACTGGAGAACAGGTATGTCGAAGATGAGACAGCAAAGATGTGACGGCCAAAGATGGAGAAAAGGTAGCGGCTCAGGGATTCAGAAGCTTGACAGTTGGTGTTGAGACTGGACGTAGCACCAGGCTAGCTGCCAAACCAGCAAAGTCAATAACCAGGGTGCAGGAGGATGCGGGACAGGAAGCAACACGAGACAAGACTGAACAGGCCAAGACAACAAATAATAAAAGCAAAATAAAACTGATAATGAGACTAGAGAAAAATAAAGAAACAAAACTAATAACAGGATCTATCAAAATGAATAAAAGATCGAGATATAAATAACTGAAACTTGCAAAGAAATTAAACAAGACAGCAACCTTGTAGGGAACTAAAGAGAAAAGAAATAAAAGATTATTTAATAATCAAATAAAAAACAAGCGGGAAACCAAAAATAAGAACTAGATCAAGACTTGACTAGACTTAAAATCAGGAGCAAAGAAAAAAACTAGCAAAGCAAAACAAACACAAAGCTAGAACTGACAGAGAAACTAAATCTAGCACTGACTGACTAGCAAGAATGCATGCACACATTGAATGCAGACAACACATAGAACTAACCAGCAAGGACATGAGGGAGAGGAGCACAATAACATGAGGAGCAGGTGAGCACAATTAGTGAAATGAGGACAAGACAGACAAGGGGGCGTGGGATCGGGAAACAAGGAGGCGGGACAAGAGGAGCAAATGGCCGACACAAACAAAGACAAAGCCATGTGCTCAGGCTCATTGAACAGAGACAAGACTGGCAAGACTATCAAGGGCACCCTGACACTCAAAGGTTTGTTAAAGTAAAAATGAAGATTTAAAAATAACTTCAAACCATGCAATCAGTTTGACCCAAATGGAAGCTGAATAATTTTTTTTTTTTCTCAGAAAATAAGTTAAAATTAGCACTCCGATGTGTTTGATGTGAAATATTACAGCGCTGCCTCTAGAAGGGCCTGTATAACACACTTCTCAACATGTCACAGCTTCACAGGAGATCAGATAATTAATCCGCACAGGGTTTGATTCCCTTTAACCTGCTTAAGGGCCCCAGGCTAGATCTGTTTCTTGAGAAACCAAAAAAAGCACAAGATACGAATGATGCTGGAATAATCACCTCAAGCGAAAAACATTTTCAATGCACAAACACGTACTGACTGGGAATGAAATGCCATGTGTAATGTGCTTTTCCTGCTCTCTCTTTGATCAGTTTCGATATAGTGCGAGCATGGAGTCTTTATCCGCTGCATATTTGAGCTCTGGTTTCACCTGCAGACCTGTAATGATAAAGAGAGATCGGGAAAAATACAGATGTTCTCTGCCGGTTCAGAGCCTGAAATTGCAGTTACCTTATAATGATCCTTACTGCAAGAATGTCTTGCTAACGGTTTGTGATTTCTTAGTTTGGTTGCTGCGATACATAACGTTAAAGTGCAATGCACACTGGGAGTATCGAGCTGGATTTGAGTCAGGTTCAAGAAAATAAAGGGCTTGTTTTGAAAAGAGAGCTGCTAGAGATGATGATGAGTACTAAATTATAAAAGATGGTGTCATGAAATTATAATGAGCAATTATAGAGTAGTGATAAATGGCATTTGAGAGCCTCATAATGATTTCAAATCACTTTTGAAGTTTGCAAGTTCACCCCTTGTTCGTGTTACAGGGAATTTCAAGAATGCAAAAATAATAAAAATAGATGGACAGAGATTTTAGAAGAAAGAAAAATCTCAAAAGAAGATCTTGCTACAGTCTCGACAGCAATGGGATTACATGGAGAGAATACATATAAATTAAATTAAAATGAAACAACTGTGAAACATAAGAAGAGTTAATTTGCTAAAACAGATAAATGTTTTGGTTTATTTTTTTAGTTAATTTTCATAAATTATGTTTTTTTATTGTGTATTCCAAGTAATATCAATCAAACTGCAGCTGGGTTGTTTTTATTAAGTAATAATAACTAAAATAAATACAGGTGTGTTGAAAAGGCTCAGTAGGTTGTTGTTTTTTTTTAGTTAATTTTCATAAATCATGTTTTTTTTATTGTGCATTCCAAGTAATTTCAATCAAATTGCAGCTGGGTTGTTTTTATTAAGTAAAAAATACAGGTGTAACTTACAAAATTAAAGTTCATTAAAAGTATGTTTTTAATATATTAAAAGTTAGTTTAAGCAAAAGCAGATAACTCCACATTTTATGTTTCAGAGTTAAACAAAACCAAAGTAACAACAAAAAAGTAATTGCTACGATATATAATAAAACATTCGGTTAATCGTTGTAACGTTAAAGTTCACCCCAAAATGAAAATTCTGTCAGTAATTACTCACCCTCATGTTGTTCCAACCCAGTAAGACTTTCGTTCATCTTCGGAACACAAATTAAGATATTTTTGATTAAATCTGAGAACTGTCTCACTCCTCCATAGGCTTAAGGGATCGAAACTGGCCGGCCCAGAAAAGTTAAAGACATCGTTAAAATAGTCCAAGTGACTACAGTGACTCAATCTTAAAGGGTTAGTTCACCCAAAAATGAAAATTAAGTCATTAATTACTCACCCCCATGCTGTAGGCAGCCTATGTAGCAGTCATCCACCTCTCAGATTTAATCATAAATATCTTCATTTGTGTTCCGAAGACGAACGAAGGTCTTACGGGGTTGGTACAGCATGGGGGTGAGTAATTAATGACTTAATTTTCATTTTTGGGTGAACTAACCCTTTAAGTTTATCAAGTGACGAGAATACTTTTTGTGCGCAAAAAAACAAACAAAAATAATGACTTTATTCAACTATTAATTTCCTTCTCTGCGAGCCTCGAGATAGTTCACGTAGTGTTACTGCGCAGCGCTTCTGTGTTGTACGTCACACGTAGGCTCACTATTGGCCGACGCTGCTCATGTGTGTGATGCAAGATGTACAGAGACCCACAGAGATGTGTGAACATTCTTACTTCAAGTTGTTTGATTGACTTCATAGAAATGTTATCTCAAGTGACTTTGACTGTCTTGGATCAGAAAGGCTTGGCCTTTGGTTTGGGTCAACGCTTGTGGCTGAAACTTTCTTTTTTATTCTGCTGGTCCACCTGACACATTCAAAACACACAATGTCGACAAGCAGTTTGAGGGAGCCGCAGGCATGGTTTGAAGTTAATGGCATACTGCCAGCTTTACTTTGCTCATGAACTCAGCTATATACCCCAAGTCATGATTCAGCCGGCGTATTCCATAAACTATGAAGCCGCATAGCCTCATATGACCTACTGAGCAGCCAACCAAATTAGGGTTAATAGCTAGTAATTTCCTTTTCTTCTTACTTCGAATTTGTCCCGTCCTTTAGGTGGCCTCCATGTGGTGTTTGTCATTCATGTCACTCACTGTAGGCCTTCATTGGGAAGTGTGCCAGAGCATTAAAAGACTTTATAATTACTCGTGCATCAAGATTAGCCCATCCACACAGATTTCTCTTCTCCCTCCTGACTTTAGGCGATCTATATGTATTGAAACCAAGTAGACATTTAAGTATCTGCAAGGTCAGTGACATTAGTTGCGCAGTTCCCTTGGGGGAACCTCGAACGCTAAAGGTACTAATTATCGCTCACACGCTGTGCATTTTCAAAGAGCAGACGCTGATAAGATGCGAACCGGCAACGGACCATGGTGTGTGTGTATTTGCATAATTCAAAAGCTAGGCTGAATATGAGCCTAATGTAAATCATCAACGGCCTAAAGTGGAGATTAACCAGAACAGAAAGGAAGGAGAGCACCATGAGTAAACTATGCCACACGTACCAGGCCAGACTGTGTCTGATCCTAATCGCTTGTCAACGAATCAACAAGAGCCCTCAGCACTTGACAGCAAGACCTTGAGTATGGTTATCACCCTCGAGTCTTGTCTCAATGTCAGGCTGACCGTGTTCACGAGCACATATGCACACCCCCGCGTTCAGTGCCTGCCAAAGACACAAACACTCGGAGGATAGAGGGTGTAAATGACCTTTTAGAGCACAGGGTTGAAAGACAGCAAAGAGCAAAGCGGAATATCAATTCATGTAGTCACTTCGCATCCATTGTTCATATTGCCCGTATGGCAATACGAATATTTTTTTAAATATATATCAAAAACATATACATTTCAATTAAATACTGTTATTTTGAACCTTTCTATTTATCAAAGACTTCATGTTTTTCACAAAAATATTAAGCAGCACAACTGTTTTCAACACTGATAATAATGAGCAGCAAAATCAGCATATTAGAATAATTTCTGAAGGATCATGTGACACTGAAGACTGGAGTAATGATGCTGGAATGCCATTACAGGGAAAAAATATATTTTAAAATTTATTCAAATAAAAACAGGTGTTTTAAATTGTAATAATATTTCACAATATCATTGTATTACTGTATTTTTGATTAAATAAATGCAGTCTTGATGAACATAAGAGACTCTCAAAAACATTTAAAAAAAATCTTGCCAACCCCAAACCTTTGTATATTTATACTTTTTCATTTACTGAAATTTGTATTTTAACATGGAAATGTCCTCGCCCTTTAAAGTATATTTTGTAAAATATATTGAATCTGAAGGTGAAAAACAAATTAAACTGATCTTTTCTAAAGGTTTTTTATAGGCAATATATTACATCAGCTATATTTTTGCATTTTCTAAAGAAAATATTAGTGGGGTTTGCCTGTGCAGACCGTGCCGACACAATTTGCAGGGTCTTGTGGGAGGTATAGAGCATTGTTTAATTGTTGCTAGGGTGTTATGGGTGGTTGCTAGGTGGTTTCCTCACAAAAGCCCTCTAAAAATACGATCCATTTTATCCTGCGACAGCCAAAAATCCAAGTAAAGTACGTTGAAAGGAGCACACGTCTCCTCTTCTCAACAAGCTGTATGATTTGTGATTCCATTCAGGTTTGAAGCACAAACAGTGCGGGACGAGTAATACGCATCAAAGTTTAGTACTTTAGGTCAGAGGTTTGTTCGAATCCCTGACCCTAAGCTTTAGCAAGAATCCGTGATAATATTGTTTACTGATACATTTTTCAGCAATAACTGACTGTAATATTGATGTGAATCTATTCTAACTCTGCTTGCACTCTAATGGGCCCAAGTCAAAAGCTATGTTGGCGTAGAGGAGGGAAAGGAGGTCAAGGGTGAGCTTTTAAGACTCCAGACTGTTTCTCATTGTAAATGGATGGTGTCTTGCCTTCTGAAAGCTTTTGAAGTCCTCTCTTGATATAACAGGTCCGTAAAAAATCTGTGTGGCCGTGACATAAGTGAAAGAATGTGCCCCCAGGGGACGTCTGAGAGCGTTAATGTACCATCGCCAGATAAAAAAAAAAAGCCTACAGGACCCTGGAGAGATGGAGAGGGGCACATCACATAGATTTCTAACTCATTCAGTAGTAACAGTAGTTTTATTTCAAATGTGCTTGCAGCGCATGCCATCAAAAAAGTATGAATAAAATAAACAGAAAAGCACAGAGATCATCCTTTATCTTCTCGTAAACATCAGGGGGCTGACTTTGTTCACTTTAATTTAAGCAAACTAGATTACTGAAAGTGATCTTGGATGACACGGCACTATTGAAGTTTGATGTCGCCTCTTTCTCTCTCTCTCTCTCTCTCTCTCTCTCTCTCTCTCTCTCTCTCTCTCTCTCTCTCTCTCTATATATATATATATGATATATAGAGAGAGGGGGGGGGGGGGGGGGGGGGGGGGGTCAGGACCCCCCCTATCTGAGGGTTGTCCCCCCTAAAATATCATTAAAATATGTGTGTTGTAAATAAAATGATATATTCTTAAAATAATTGTTTAAGAAATAAAATACATATGCAAACGGGGCAACGACAAAAAAAAGTTTAGTCCCCCCTCCCTTGCCTCACAGTGCTTTGGTCCACTGCCTCCGCCCCTTTTACACACATTCCGGTGGCGGGAGAGATGAACTAAGTTTTTGAGTAGTTGTGGAACTACAGTAAGACAATGTTATTTTATTCACTTTAAACATCGGATGTAGTGATTATTTTCTCTTAAATATAGATGATGTAAAAAAACAAATATATGATTGTGTACTAATGTACTTTTGTCACTGATGTAGTCTGCTATGTTAGCGATTATAACGTTTAACGTTACCCTTGTTTAATACAGTCTGCGTTTACCTAGCTTGTTTATAAGTTATATCCCCCCACACACACCCACAACGCTACGTGATGTAACGTTAGTCGTGTAGATTAGACTAGTCCGGGTGCGCATTTAGATTTTAACGCTTTCACTGTGATTTAGTCGGTTTATATAATTTAATATAGTTAATCTAATATAATATCACACGAAGAGTGCGGTTTTTCTCCAGATATCAGCATGATAACAAATGTGATTTTGATTTAATACAAGTTTAATAAACTAAGTTAATATTAAGTGATGTACATTTTAGACACCATATTACCAACGAAAATAGTTGAAAATTAAGCCACAACACTGAGAAACACACGAGGTGTTTCCTTACTGAATGAATCAGCTTTTTGAACAATCAGTTGAATGAATCTCAATGACTCACTCATTAACAGTGACTTACTGCCTCCTATTGGCGGTTTTAATTTCCCATTTAAAGTATCTTTTCATGTTTTTAATCATTTCAAATATTTTTAATAATTAAAATAAAACATTTATTTTTAAAACGTCATAATATTATTTATGTCTGTGTAAAAACATCTAAATGCTACTTTAACCCTCATTTATCTTTGGGGTCTATCATGACCCCAATCGACTTTTCCGTAAATAAAACATGATTCCCGTCATCTCAGTTGCATAAAATTGTGTCACTTTTTCTACATTATCTATCTATACACACAATATACACTATACACTGGGCTTGATTCATTTGTTCTAAAGGTATGTAAAAAAAAATCAATTGTATTTTGGTGGCTTGATAAATGAAAAAGCTGACTAAATTGACCAAAAAATCTTCAAAACCATATTTTTTTTTGTAAATAAGTTGTTTTGTGTAAACAACTTATTTACAAAAAATGCATGGTTTTGAAGAATTTTTTGGTCAATTTAGTCAGCTTTTTCATTAAACCAGAAAGAAACTTTAAGAAGGATCATGGAACGGTCTCCATGCTACACTAATAATAAGGCTTTGCTCGGTGTACACGTATCCTTGCAAGTACAATTTTGCCTGTATTATTGGTGTCCCCTTCAAAAATTGCTCCTGAGAATTGTTCTGTTCATTGTCCCCCCCCCCCCAACATTTTGATCAAATTTTCGCCCCTGCATCTGAAGTCTTCTTATATATGCTATGCTAAGCCTATGCTAATCGCATCAAACATAAACGTTTTTTTTTTACATAATATATATGTGTGTGTGTGTATTATTATTATATGTATACATTATTTGTGTGTCGGTGTGTTCATGTGTGTTTAGTTTCGTTTTCATGGACTTTTAGTTTGCATTCATCAGTTCCTGTTTTCCTTTGTTCAGTTTTCCCGCTTCTCCTTGGTTGTCATGGTAACTACTATGATTTCCCATCATGTTGATCCCCTCATTTGCATGTGTTATCAGTTCCAATTTAAAATTGGTCCGGTCTTTTCTGTGTTATTCGGAAGCTGTCCTATGCATAGATATCCATAATAAAGGCTAGATGTCTCGTCCGCGCTGCTGGCCAATGGAGGTCGACATCCGCACCTGGCGGCCATCTTGTCACAGGCAGCTCGGTTACTCGTAACATTGTGTTTTAATGGTGCATGTACTTTTTAAATAGCCATAACTTGTTTAATTTTCTACCGATTTTCAAACGGTTTGGTTTGTTATAAACTTCAGACATGTAGTTATGACACTGCACACTTATGAATAATAAGTGAATCAATAAATAATCATCCTGAATTATAGCCACGTTAATAACGTTTTTAAAAAACCAAACCGTTTGTAAATCCGTCAAGATTTCAACGAGATAAGAGTATTTGGGCCTTTCTCAATCTGTGTTCTTGTCTGTACTTTTGTCCTTGTGTTCTTGTGAAACATCATCTTTTGTGGCCCAAGTACTGTCCCAATCATGGTCCCAATACACAAGTTTGCATTTTGGCAAGAACAGTTAAAAATCCCGGATGTGTTCTTGACACGCCCATTTTACCGAGGATGCATCGGTTGGTAACTTGTGTGAACTTGACGGCAGAAATATCCCAGCATTTAATTCGGCATTCGAGGCAGGTCAATACAGTAATTAGTTTTTCTACAATTGCGTACGCTATTTCATCACTAAATTCACTTCTGAGAAAATTTGATGTGAGAAATCAACTGTGTAGATTTCAAATATTGGCATTTTTATGAAAATCTATGGCGAATCGAAAATGTGTTCAAACGTTTTCGGAAGTAAGAATCTCCATAAGCGCCTGCGGGTGTTAAGTTAGCTATAGCGAGCCAACCGGCCAGTCTGCTCACAGACTCGTTTTACCCCACAGTCAAGAGACCATTGCAGCCTGGCTGTTATCGTCAATAATTCTCGTTATGTTTGGGTACTGCAGACGGTGTCTGTGCGGGGGTATGATTGCGCAATACCAGCAAGAACACATCGTCTCAAACTGTCAGCAGCGTGCAGTGTGCTCGTCACCTTGTGAGTTCATTCTTCCAAGAACAACTAGCAAGAGCCTTCTCCCCAAGAACACAAGTCCGTTCTTTGCATTCTTGGTTTTGAGAAACACCCTTTGTGTTCTTGCTGATCACTCATCTTTCATCAGGTACCAAGAGATTTTTTGAATCTTAATCTGCGTGCGTTTATATACAGCGAATGTGACAGATACACACACACACAGAGACATGCATGTAGCCTATATACTGTATAATAAAATATTATACACACATATATTATAACAAAAACTTTTATGTTAGATGTGATTAATACACACACACACACACATATATATATATAATATATATACATATATATATATATATATATATTTGTGATGTCAAATCAATAATCGCGATTAAAGTTTAAATTTAAGTTAAAAAGTATGAAATCAAATGAAAGTTCACAAGAGCAGCATTTAATTTGAAATAGAAATATTTTAGACCATTCACATTTGCACCTTTTTGGAATGTGCATCCCATGAAAGACATCATTTTATATGTTGTAAGACAGGCAAAATAACTCTTAGGCTTTAATCTCGCCTAGTTGCTGAACAAGCTCTCTCCCTCTGTTGCCTTGAAGGCAATAAAATAGTGGCCATTTCCAAGGATTATGCTATGATTTTCTGTTAGAGCCAGCATTGTGGACAAGATTTTGACAGATTCAGGGCGGTTAGTGTGATTTCTTTTTACTGCACCCCTTTATAGTGGCTAAAATAGGACAGGCTGAATAAGTACGGGTGCCAAAATCTAGAACTTATCTCCCTCTCAAGGGCAAACCAGAAACTAATGTTCTCCGCAATCGTCTCACTTTAATATTGAGCTCAGAAAACAGGGACATTTTATCATCTTTTTTTCCCGCCCTGATCAAATGTGAGACACGTATCAGAAGAACTGACTAAATAAAAAGGTGATAATGAGTTCACAACAGCAGCTGAGATATTGTGGCATCTGTACTGTCTAGCGAATCTTAAAGAGAGGATACCTTATCCACTATTTTTAACCTCATACACAACACATTAGTCACCTTTTAGATCTGTGCCATTTAAAAACTAAAGTGATATGCAGTGCGTATATATCCTGATTGGATGACATTGACCTCTCATAAAAGTCACATTTAAAACTGAAATGTTAAGACCAGCTGTCATGACAATGTTTGTGCCATATAGACTGTAATACAATCAATTAAATATGAATGTGTAATTTGTATTTGTTTTACTAACTGGTTGTTTTATAAGAAAATAAAAGGTACTCAGGACATTTTCAATAACAGATGGCTTTGCTGCCACCTAGTGGTCAGTAGATTAAAATACTGTTGAAAAATTGTGCAGTGTGTTTGTTTTTTGTCATTATTTTTCTATTTTTATCACCATGACTGAACATTTGGAACACGTGTATTTCTCCCAGAATCCTACTATAATAAAGGGCCACAAAAGACATTTCACATTATCAATTTCATTCCCACTATTTCATTCTTTCATTTCAGCTAAATTAAGCACTTTAGAAGCCCTTCTCATCCCATGCTCTTTTACTGTGTGAGTGCCCCAGGGTCCTTTAAGATTTTAACACGGCCTGCTTCTGTTCTCTCGCTGGCAGGTCAGCTTATACTCTGATCTTATTACCTCTATGCCTCAGGAAAAGTTGTAGATCTTGACTGGAGGAGGCGTCTGCCCTCTAGTGACTGAAAAGCATGGGGAAAGCATGAAGAGGAATTTACACCCACGTAGCTTATTTCAGATTGCATTAAAGATTTAGTCCAAAAATTTGTTCAAATTTCAGTACAGCGAATTACTTCATTACAGTCAACATGAAATATTTTTTTTTAATAAGAATAATGCAATATTTTTACAAATGATTTATCTGTGAACATCGTTCTTTATTTTAAATTCATGAGCCCTCATAATCTTTAAAGGTGAACTAAGTAACTTTTTTACCTTAACTGAACAGCTTTGGAGTCATTGTAACGTTTATATTACTGATTTCGTGTTGAATGGTGGTCGTCTCGCACCCCCCTGGTGCCTGTGAGCCGCAAAACCACCCTTGCAACTTTGGGCCGGCGGGCCGCCGGCCTCAGTGTTAGGAAGTATCGTGTGATATCAGGTCTCGCGAGGTAACGAATTGCTTTACGGCAAAAAACAGATCTGATAAAATTATGATAAAATGAGCATCAAACAGAAATAACCCGGCGCCGTATACATGTGATGTTGGGCGCGTATGGAAGTAAAATAATCTCAAATGTTTTTGAAACAAAAAGCATGTTGAATTGCACCAATTGAAAAAAAATATGCATTGTGTTAACCATGCTTGTATTTTAATCCATTGTATTTTTAAGGCTTGCATTTTTATGGGCTGAAATCCAACATGGTTGAATATTTAAGCTGTGAATATTTCAATTAAAAACATTTCAAACACATTTTCAATATTAAAAATTCAATAATCCATATTCACCTTTCATATTTCACTTCCAACATTTTCAAACTGTTTAAAAATACAACCTATAATATTCAACAGGCAATTTTCGGTCCATTTTATTTCGCCTTGAAAATTCGCTTCCACAAATTCAGTGGTTCAAATTCGACAGTAAATTCAACGTCGACATCCAGGAACTGCAGGAAAAGCAGTAGATTACCGATCATAATCTCCATCTGCTGTAGTCAGCTTTACCAGCAGGGGGTGCACGCGCGTGTTGACAAGCACCAAAGCAACAGGAGAGGCCTTCACAAAACGGCATTTGCTGAAATGGACAGAGCGATGAGTACGAGTTATAATTTATATGTGTATGGAAAAGTTTGATTAAGACACAAAACACACGAGTTTACTCAAGTGTCTTATGAGACTTATTTTTACCCCCGTGCAAAGTAAGGTGATTTGTCCACTGCAAAACTAAATTCTCTCGCCGTTGGCATAGATATTAAGTTTTAGTAAAACAACTGTAATACACTGAGACAGAGTGAATTGTTTGTTTTAGTCACTATGACGGAATACTAAATTGATGGCTGGGTTTTGGCAAAGGCAATTTTATTTAAATGTAGCATCATTAAATACAACCCAATTGCAATTATAAATTAAATTCAGCAATTAAAAATTACATCTCTACCATGATATCTGGTCATCTCTGTGTTATAACGTGAATTGTCTCCGCCATTATCCAGGGCTGCGTCGGCTACAGTAGGGGTATTTGTCATCTTATTTTATATCTTTTTGTCCATTTGGAGCGCGCGTCACGTCACCTATTAGCGTCGCGCCTGCCACAAGATCTCTCACTGTTTACATGAACCAGACACTCCGATGAGAGCACATAAAGTGCAATCCATCTCTACCATTTTTTCATCTTATCGTATATTTTATTCGCTCCTTTGCCCGTATTGGAGCGCGTGTCGTGGCTCTTACTAGCGTCGGGCCAGCCACACGATCTCTCACTGTTTTAATCTACCAGACACTCCGTCCGATTTATGCACGAAAACACAAAGCCAATGTAATCCTGCTCTTAGTTACCCTTCTGCCATCGTATATTATATTTTATTTGCTCGTTTGTCCCATAGAGTGCGTTTCGTGGCGCGCCAGCCACAAGATCTCTCCCTATTACAGTTGCCTGATTCTCCGATTGACATTCTGAAGGAGAATGATTTTGACCACTCCATTACGTTTTGTTTTTTTATAAAGCCTTTCTTTAAAGTGAATTTCGTTTTTAATAAATTGTATCTTAATTTCAATCAATGTTTGATCAACCAATTCCCTGGATTTAAGAAGCAAAGCAGACATATAGGCATAGGCACAGCAATAAAATCATGAAATTTTTGCATTGCACATTTCTCACAGGCATGATAAATACATCAAGGTAGAAATGTCTATCCTACTTTTAAACGAAACAATTCAAAACGAAAATAAATAGACTACTCTCAGATAATGTAATCCGTATGAAATGAGCATTTCTCTCGGCGCGTTCACTACATGCGAAGATGGCTCCAATACGACGCGCGCTCCATTATGGACAACAAGAGCGAATAAAATAAGATGACAAATAGATAAGCTACATAAGAGCAGGTCAGGATTGCACTGTCTGTTTGCACATGTGCATCAATCGGAGTGTCTGGTAGATTAAAACAGTGAGATCGTGTGGCTGGCCCGACGCTAGTAAGAGCCACGAGACGCGCTCCAATACGGGCAAAGGAGCGAATAAAATATACGATAAGATGAAAAAATGGTAAATAAGAGATGGATTGCACTTTATGTGCTCTCATTGGAGTGTCTGGTTCATGTAAACAGTGAGAGATCTTGTGGCAGGCGCGACGCTAATAGGTGACGTGACGCGCGCTCCAAATGGACAAAAAGATATAAAATAAGATGACAAATACCCCTACTGTACGCAGCCCTGGATAATGGCGGGGACAATTCACGTTATAACACAGAGATTACCAGATATCATGGTAGAGATGTAATTTTTAATTGCTGAATTTAATTTATAATTGTAATTGGGTTGTATTTAATGATGCTACATTTAAATAAAATTGCCTTTGCCAAAACCCAGCCATCAATTTAGTATTCCGTCATAGTGACTAAAACAAACAATTCACTCTGTCTCAGTGTATTACAGTTGTTTTACTAAAACTTAATATCAATGCCAACGGCGAGAGAATTTATTTTTGCAGTGCACAAATCACCTTACTTTGCACGGGGGTAAAAATAAGTCTCATAAGACACTTGAGAAAACGCTCGTGTGTTTTGTGTCTTAATCAACCTTTTCCATACACATATAAATTATAACTCGTACTCATCGCTCTGTTCATTTCAGCAAATGACGTTTTGTGAAGGCCTCTCCTGTTGCTTTGGTGCTTGTCAACACGCGCGTGCACCCCCTGCTGGTAAAGCTGACTACAGCAGATGGAGATTATGATCGGTAATCTACTGCTTTTCCTGCAGTTCCTGGATGTCGACGTTGAATTTACTGTCGAATTTGAACCACTGAATTTGTGGAAGCGAATTTTCAAGGCGAAATAAAATGGACCGAAATTTGCCTGTTGAATATTATAGGTTATATTTTTAAACAGTTTGAAAATTTTGGAAGTGAAATATGAAAGGTGAATATGGATTATTGAATTTTTAATATTGAAAATGTGTTTGAAATGTTTTTAATTGAAATATTCACAGCTTAAATATTCAACCATGTTGGATTTCAGCCCATAAAAATGCAAGCCTTAAAAATACAATGGATTAAAAAGCAAGCATGGTTAACGCAATGCATATTTTTTTTCAATTTGTGCAATTCAACATGCTTTTTGTTTCAAAAACATTTGAGATTATTTTACTTCCAAAGGCGCGCGCAGCTCTTAAAGGGGCCATACCTTATTTCCACTCGTTACAGCGTCAATCCTACTGAACAGGTACCGGTGTACAGGGGGAGGGGATCCGGCCGTGAGTGCGAGCCAACTCTGCGTGAGTGCTATTCACGACAGTACAAGTACTCCACAGCGACTCTAGGGGTCGCCGTTTGACAAAAACGGAATTCCTACTGAGTGCTGCTTTAATCAAAATAACTCCCCCTCCCTCTTGCAGCGACTTCTCTCTTCTCTGATAACGTGTTTACTGGCGTGAGGGCGGGATTAAACCAGTCATGAGATCACAGCAATAGCAAACAACAACGATCCAATCAATTCCTGATGGACAAATTTAAGTCCCGTCCTACATTTTTTCTTGTTCGAGAAGCCGTTTAACTCGGATTTACAGTTCACCATTAATAGGGAAGAAAAGACTACCGCAAACTTCAGTTTCATGCCATTACAGTAAGATATAGCCTAGATGTTGAATCTAAAAGTAAATCTAAATCTCAATTTAGAGTTAAATATTTAGTATACACATTTATAGTGCCCTGGAATGTGATTATACATTTATATCATGCATTATATTATTATTACTTTAAGTTATCTAGGCTAATGCATGCTACATTATTTAGGCTCTAAAATATGTTACACCCTACAGAGGCCCAGAGAGCTCAACGCACTGCAATTGAAGAAAACACATGCAAATTAGAAAGAATACCAGCAAATTAAGAAAACATCTTCATCAGGACAACACATGTGCCGCAAATGCTCACAATGCAACCAAATACGCACTGTAAATACTTACAACACAACTAAATACAGAAACTCGCTGCAAATACTCACAACGCAACCAAATACAGATACACGCTGCACATACTCACAACGCAACCAAATACAGAAACACGCAGCAAAGTTCTCACAATGCAACCAAATACAGATATGTGCTGTAAATACTGCAATCAAATACAGAAACGCACTTCAAATACTCATAACGCAACCAAATACAGATACACACTGCAAATACTCACAACGCAATCAAATACAGATACACACTGCAAATACTCACAACGCAAACAAATACAGATATGTGCCACAACTCACAACGCAACCAAATACAGAAACGTGCTTCAAATACTCACAACGCAACCAAATACAGATACACTGCAAATACTCACAACGCAATCAAATACAGATACACACTGCAAATACTCACAACGCAATTAAATACAGAAACGTGCTGCAAGTACTCACAATGCAACCCAATACAGATATGCACTGCAAATACTCACAAAGCAACCAAATACAGATAAGGGCTGCAAATACTCACAACGCAACCAAATAACCAATAAATTGTTCACGAGTTCACACTTACAAATAAGTTAGATAGAATAAATGGTATGCATATTAGGCGTGCTGTCCGAGGAGAGGGTTCGGGGCTCGGTATTTAGCCCGAAACCAGAGTACTCCCCCCGTATTCCTGGCTGTGGAAGGAACAAGTTGGGAGTGAGGTGTCGGGGTGGTGAAGGGATGCTGAAAAACTGTCAAGGAATGTAGGTGAGTCGACTGAGTGCCTATATACTGTATATGCTTCCTCTCATGCTGATGGGATAGTCATGATGATTGTTGATGACAAGTAAATTGGATTGATTATTTGAACATGCTCCTCCCGAACTTTGTTTAGTGAAACATCATTTGTCAAACTGGTAAAATTTCTTAATTTGTTGGTGTTTTTTCTATTAGCATGTGTTTTACCAACGTACATATCAGAGGCCGTATTCACAAAGCATTTTATCTTACCACTAGGAGTACTCCTAAATCGCACTAAAAGATTTTAGCTAGGAGTTTTCTCTTAAAAGTTATTCACAACGCCTTTCAGACCTACTCTTAGTAAAGAAAAATGACAACTCCTAAACTAAGAGTAGGCTTGTTTGAGATGCGCCTTACCTCACCTGAAATGTAGTCGAGAGTAGGCGGCTGCAGTGAGGGGAGGAGTGAAAAAAGCTTGGCAAGCCGGACAGATCTCGCTTCTCTCAGTGAATCAGACACCTGTGAGATCAAAGGTGGATATCGCGGGATTCACGCTCGTGCATGGTGTTGCTAATAAACTGGATGTAATTTAAGTTTTGTTGCTTTTATATGAAAATAAATATAATGAACAAGACACCCAAAGTACTTATTAAATAGGCCTACGTGTTTATCAATAATTTTTTCTTTAATACAGACATGTGTTTTTATTAAAGGGGTCATGACATGTTTTTTTGTTTTGTTTTATTATGTTCCCTTATGTGCAATTATAGTATTACTATAGTTATTTGTACAAAAAAACTTTAAAAAAAGTAGTGATTTATGACCTTTTCCCACCCTCTTTCTCCCCCTCTGATTCAAACAGTCTGTTTTGGAGGTGTTTCCCCTTTAAGAGTTCAGTTTTAACGCCCATTGTTATGATTGGCTAACGTCAGTGCTGCTTATGCATAAATTATTAACGTTAATCATTTTGTATCACATGTAGGCTACACAATGCTCCGCCACCTGAAACTTCGGTCTTTCCGATCTTTTACCATCGTGTCAATTCTCAATTGATTTTGATTCATATGCGCGAGGGAGAGAGAGAGGGAGAGCAAGACAGTTTGAAGGCGCGCGCGCGGCCGGCCCGGGGCTCTCTCTCTCTCTCTTGTCGTTCTTTCAGGGCGCATGTTACTGTCACACTCATCTACATCACTCACCGAACAAATAAGGCTTTGGCGGGCTGCATATGCTGCAAATAAACTGCATCCAACTGCTTTCCCTGACGTCTGGATCGTTCGGCAGCATTCAAACATGTTGTTTGTCCACAGCCAGGAACAGCACATCTGCGTGGCATCACAGTCATCTTATAAACAGACCCCCTCGCTGCACTTCAACGCATGCGATGATGTCAAATGAGGCGTAGTTGTCTTGCGCTGGAGGCGGTCATATGCAAACGACTGGTACGTCACTTCGTACCGTGAATTCACTAAGTTCAAAGGATCTAGAACGAGCTGTATTTAGAGCTTGATTAAATAAATGGTTCGTTTATAATGGGGAGGACATCTTAAAGGGTTAGTTCACCCAAAAATGAAAATTAAGTAATTAATTACTCACCCCCATGCTGTACCAACCCCGTAAGACCTTCGTTCGTCTTCGGAACACAAATGAAGATATTTTTGATTAAATGTGACAGCTGGATCACTCCTCCATAGGCTCCCTAAGGGAATGAATCCTGACGGCCCAGAAAGTCAATGAAGAAAATGTTTAAATATTCCATGTCACAACAGTGGCTCAACTATAAGTTTATCAAGCGACGAGAATACTTTTTGTGCGGAAATAAAACAAAAATAACGACTTTACTCGACTATTCCTTTTCTTCCTTGTAGGCCTGAGACTTCAAGAGATTTCCACGACGCATGCGCGAGAATTGCGATCTCCTTCAACTATTTCAGTTAAGTTCTCGCGCGTGCGCGTCGTGGAAATCTCTGTACAGCATGGGGGTGAGTAATTAATGACTTAATTTTCATTTTTGCGTAAACTAACCCTTTAAGCTATGAAACTTGCAGGAGGTTTTAATGGTACAAAGACCTCTTAAATACCAAAAGATCAAGGCAAATTTGGTTTCTCATCTCATGACCCCTTTAAAAAAAAAAAATTACATCACATAGATCGCACTGTCAGAGAGTTTGGGAATATCCACACATAATTTATACAACATGATATCAGAGTTTTAAAATCAAACATTTTAAAGAAGAACAATACATCACGGTTGTTTAAACGGTTGTGTCGTCAGCAAGTCGTTTCCCATCGTGCTTTTGATCAGCGCAGTCGGTGGAGAGCAACTGCGCGCGACTGCAGAATCCGACACGTGCGCCTTGCGGTCGCGAGAGTTTTTTGACATACGTCGGCATGACATCAGAGCAAGGCGGACCGCACTCGGACACATTTCTAACCGGCATGCATCTCGCGCTGATCACCGGTGATCGGTTCTGCGCAGATTTTGCTCATCTCAAACAAGCCTAGTGAGTCTTCATTGCTACGGATGACGTCATTACTCATGCACGAGCTTGACTGAAGTGACCACCTTGATTGGCTGATGATTGTAACGCGGGAATGATTCCAAACACCTCCCCTACGATGATGAGTGACAGGGGGACAGGTCTGAGAATGCGTGCGCTACACAAGTAGTGGGAAGGACGGAAGATGATGAATAACTGGATAAATAGCCTAAATGAATAAAGAGTAAGGAAAAACAAATAGCCTAGCCTATTGAAACATTGGATTGATGCAATATCTTTGCAACATTATTGAATTAATCTGTCACTATATTCCTCTGCCTACGTTTGCAAAGAGAAGAACATTTTAATTTGATTCACAAGAATGAAACGTTACAATTAGTTTACATGCACTAGCCTAGTTTTAGTTGTTGTTGGTGGCGTTATTGCATCCCTAGGTATGCCTACAATGCAAAATTGTTCCCTCGCGATTGGAAGCTCCTAGCCGCCGCATACGCATTTCAAAACATCGCAACGTGAAATGCCACAAAAAGCGGTTTGTGAATAGGTCTTATAGTGAGTTAGGAGTCCTCTCGACTTTTTTTAAGCTCTCCCAGGCTTAGGTGCTACTTTTAGGGCTAAAATGCTTCGTGAATTACTCTTAGTCAAAAAAATTAGGAGTCCTAAAGTTAGGAGTGACACGCCCATTTATTTTAGGAGTTGCGCCTAAATTCGCCAGTTAGGAGCTACTTTTAGCCTTAAAATTCTTTGTGAATACAGCCCCAGATCAGGGCTAGTTGTCACATGATGATGGTATCTCAGTAACAAGTTTTGGAGTCAAAAATTAAATGAAGCAAACATATATTTTTAGATGTTGTATGAATGTCTAGTTCAAAACCTCTTAAATTAGGATAATTTAATTATTCTTAAAAGTATAAACATACATATAAGAACATCTATATAATATAACTATATCTATATAACATCTATAAACATTTTAAATATTTTTTTAGATGTGTGGTAAACAGTAAAATCACATTTGCATATTATTTAGACAAGAATCTTACCTTTTATATTTTGTTGTTTAAATTGTTTTGTTTCATTGTTGTTTTACAGTTTAATTTTTTCTTAAATGCCTTAAATACTGTAGGCCATTGTGACAAATTATAGCACATATTTTCATGTTTTCACAAAAGTCAGCTTGTGCTCAACTAACTGTATTAACTGTATACTGTATTCTACTTTACAGTAATTAATTAAACAAAAGTAATTGAAATAGCTCAACACAACAAATGTGGTGTCCCCAAGTAGTGTCCCCAAATTTAACTGAAAATGCAACATTTAATGACTTCTGCAGTCTCAAAATTATTCAACCCCCTGAATAGAATCCCTCACAACAGCACAAGTCTGCGAAACAGGTGTTCTCAAGCACACCTGATGCAATTAAACAAGGGCTTTATTAGTTGCACCAAGTGTGCTTGAGCTAGAACACATGAAATACCTGATCTGGGGTGCGTTTCCCGAAAGCATCGTTAGCCAACTATGGTCGCAAGTTGGTCGCAATTCCCATTGAACTCTGTTGGTAACGACGGAACTTGCGACCATAGTTGGCTAACGATGCTTTCGGGAAACGCACCCCTGGCTAGGCTTGTTGAGTGTCACACACTTGACTGCATGTTAGAAATATGGCTAAGTCAAAAGAATGGTCCATAAAGTTAATAGAAGATATCATCGCCCCTCACAAACAAGGAACAGGATACTAAAGATAGCGAAGGCACTAAATGTTCATAGAGACACCGTTGGAAGCATAGTTCGCAGGTTCAAAGTTAAAGGAACAGTGGTTACATACCTGGACGGGGCAGAAAAAAAGGAAGCTATCAACGGTTGCAAACAGATTTCTGAGAAGGCAGGTTCAGAAAAACCCTCGAGTGACTGCAAAAGACCTGCAGCAAGACTTGGTGGCCACAAGCACTGAGGCTATAGTCCCCGGCTGCTCTGCATCCTCTGGCACTGGAAACCTGCAGCGTGTGGAAGGCCAGATGGATGCATTTTTGTATATTGGGAAATCCTAGGAGAAAACGTCATGCCGTCATTGAGGAAGCTAAATCTTGAGCGTGATTGGACCTTCCAACAGGACAATGATCCCAACCTTAAATTCTACCAAACCTTGGTCGCAGAAGAAGTCCTGGAAGATTCTACACTGGCAATCAGAGTCACCTGACTTTAAAATCTCTGGTGAGATTTGAAGAAAGCGGTTGCAGCACGCAAATATTACTGAACTGGAGGCCATTGCTCATGAGGAATGGGCTAAGATTCCTCAGAAACGCTGCCAGAAGCTGTCTGGTTATACATCTCATTTTCAGCAGGTCATAATAGCAAAAAGGTGTTCTACTAAATACTAAATAAAGATGCTTGCCATGAAGGGGTTGAATAATTTTAAGACGGCAGAAGTCATTAAAAGTTCCATTTGATTTTGGGGAAACCACTTGAAACATGTTGAGCTATTTCAATTACTTTTCACAAGTTCACTCTTACAAATAAGTCCAAATAAATGGTATGCCTATTTGGCATGCTGTCCGAGGAGAGGGCTCGGAGCTCGGTATTTGGCCCGAACCCAGAGTACTCCCACTCCTGATGACGAGTTGATTGGATAGATTATTTGAACGTGTTCCTCCCAAACTTTGTTAATGAAACATCATTTGTTTGATTTGTTCATTGAAGTCTGTAAATTTTGCCAATAAACCTGATTTGCAATTGGGGTATATAAAATCTAAAAATGCTGAAAGTTGTCTGTGACGTGTAGGTTTATAGGGTTAGGGATTAGAATGTACAGTTTGTACAGTTAGGAAATCATTATGTTTATTATAAAACCCCATAAAACATGAAAACCCAAAGTGTGTGTGTGTGTGTGCTGAACTGTCATAGATTGTTTGTTGGCCACTTTAATCATTAAACTGCAGTAGACTATATAGGTCTACATCATAAAAATACACAGCTTTTGACAACAGCTATGACAATAATGTATGTCCAGATTTTTTCCATCTTACACTTCTTATCCATTATTGTTGTCTTGGAGAATAAATGCTTCTCATCGCAACTGTTACTAAGGGGAGGCGGGAATACGTGCAAACCACAGTCTGTGCAATCATTATTCAGGAAAAAAACTGACTAATCAATTTACCGCAGGCGGCCAGTTCCTCCTCTTTAAATGGTTGCCATTTCGGAGTAAAGCACTCATTGAAATGTTTTGTAGGCCTAAATTTTTTTTTTTTTTTTTTTTTTTGAGAATTTACAAATTCATACTACTTATTATTGTATATGACTCATTATAAGTTATTGTTTTTATAGCTTGGGAGAATTTATTTGCATCTGTAGGCTAATTATTAGAAAGAAGCATACCAGAGGGACCTGTGTGTGTGTGTGTGTGTTCTTGCTCTGGGGTGCGTTTCTCAAAGCAAACTATGGTCGTAAGTGCTGTCGTTACAGTGGAACTTGCGACCATAGTTGGCTAACGATGCTTTTGGGAAATGCATTATGCACCCCAGAGCACGCATCCATCATCCTAAAAAAAGGATGGATTTTATTTGGTGGGATCTGGCAACCTCTCACGCATCAGCGTTCACTGTGAATTGGTCTGAACCACACGCATATTTTATCCTTGCTCAACTACATTTTCTTCTCTTAAATTGTTCGATTTGCTTGTCATGTAACTGAAATTTTCCAGAAGCGGAAATTTATACAGGTGAAAGCTTTTGTCCGGAAAAAAATATTCAAGATGGGTTGCGCTGGATTCACCTGCTCCAAGAATTCCCTGTGCGCGCTCAACATCCTCTATGTTGTGAGTAACCAATGCATGAAGGGAAGCAACCATATGGAACATCTTTATCAGCCTTTATCGTAACATTTGCACATGTGTTTTATAAATACTCATACAATAGGTGTTTCTGTGCGGCTGTATTACAGTTCTCGGCGTCTCAGAGCTCATGTGAATTATTTAGAGAGATTCTTTGTGTGGAATGAGGCCGATGAGCGGTTCTGGTTTCACGCAACGCCTGTAGAATAACATCCCGGTTTCCTGCTCCACATCCTGCTTTTGTTCTACTTATGCAGATATCCTGCTTCATTAGTCTCGAGATGATATTGTGGTGCTGATTAAGTTCTTATCATCAGAGTAGAAACTAGAAAATTATAATCAGCAGATTATTTGTCAGGGGTAATTTCTCATTGTCGGTCAATTATAGCAATATGGACTAATCTTTAAAGAATAATTTCTGCTTTTGAGGAATGAATAGCCTTTTGTATAAACATTTGACATCAAGTGACATCACAGCTGTTGGGCCACTCTCGCCATTTGCCTGCCATTTGTTGCTACTCCCATGAATCATCACTGACATAGCCTTAATTAAAATGAAACTGAACCTTTTTGGGGGAAACAAACTTTGTTTAGTGTGTGCAATAGCCTGCACAATGCAATAACTTTTAGGATTCAGGAAATTGTTTAAAAATCTGCCATTATGTAAAAAAAAAAAACATTTGATTGAACATGGTTCTTCATGCCATGTCGTGTAATTGGGTAATTACATAGAGTGTAATTACCGTAACTACTCTGACTTGTAAAAAAGCATTCACGTGACTAATTTTCTGAGAGCTACGACTGCTGTATATATATATATATATATATATATATATATATATATATATATATATATATATATATATATATATATATATATATATATATATATATATATATTAATACTGCTATACAAGTTTACAAGTATGACGTCCTGCTTTTGAGAAACCCGGAAATGTGAAGTCAAAAATAGGCCTATTATTTTTTTTATATAGGACTTACGATTATAGTTTTTATCAATATTTTGAATTAGCTTTTATATTTATGTTTTCATTTTAATTTAGATGTAGTATTTTTATGTGTTTAGGACATTTGTGTTCATTTTTGTATTTTAATATTTCTTTTTAGCTTTCTATTTATTTAAGTTTAAATATTTCTTGTTACTTCCAATTAAACTTATTTATTTTAGTGACTTAGGCAACACTTGTAATTTACATTTAATTTTTGTAAAAGTTTTTCATCTAATATTTTATTTCAGATTTATTTCAGTTAATGAAAGCCATGCAATGAAAGTTAATGTAGTTTTATTTTACAATGACACCACTGTTCCTCCCTGCCTTCAGATGGTGAGCTTGCTGATGATTGGCATCGCTGCCTGGGGGAAGTGTTTTGGGCTGGTGTCGAGCTTCCAGGTGGTGGGTGGCATCATTGGAGTAGGGGTCTTCCTCTTCTTTGTTGCCCTTGCTGGACTTATTGGTGCCATGAAGCACCACCAGGTTCTGCTGTTCTTTGTATCCTTTACTGTGATCACAAATATACAGTGAACATAGTACAGTTGTAGTGCAATGTTTAGACATTGGTGAGTATGTATGTCAAGCAGAATGAATAAATAATTTTAACTGTACTGTGCAATAATTATATTAGTGGCTGAAAGTTTATGGCTGCATCTCAAATTGTGTTCTGTATGAATCTACATTCACCATGTTGTCAGTATCATGTGACCTACCAGCATCGGTTGCGTCGCTTCACCGCCATTCACAGATCCTCTCCCGTGGCCTCATGGGATAGTAAAGTGTCCATTGTATGCACACTTCAGAAAGTAGTAGGTCATCCGGGTACTTTTTGCCTACTCTTTTATGAGTAGCCTACAGTGAATTCGGACATGCTTCTTTCGTCACATACTGTTTTTCGCCTACTATATACAGTATGCGATATCGGAAGCAGACAATGTTTCCATAAATATTAATTTTCTTGGTGTATGTTGTAAGATCCTTCTGTAAACTTAACACCACTGGAACCACCCCATGTAATCAGTCAAAAAATAATTAGTTAAGCTATTTATTTTAGTTATATTAATTGTTTGAAATGCTTTTTTCTAATTGGATCAAACCGTTTATTAATGTTCATATACAGTACATATTTTCAATGGCCTCATGCAAACAAACTCTAATGTGTGTCAGGTCTTTGCCTTTCATTACATGATGTGCTCTGTGTTTTTCTTCATTGGAAATGAGACAGGGTTATGATGAATGATCTGCTCATGTAATGCATTTCACTCTGTGTCCATAGAGTGGTGCAGTTAACATGACAAATGAGAGTGCACATCAGTGTACTACTTGTAATGTAAAAAAGTCTCTTAAACTAAATGAAATGAAGTAATCTTGAGATGAATTTGGGTCATTACAAAAAAAATTATTGGAAGCTTGTATTACACTCTGATACTCAAGGAGGAATGATTGCATGATTATTCCAGTCTGTTAATGGACATGGGAAACTATTTTAGTATATTACATTTCTTTATTACTCAATAAAACATAAAATAATCATGTTTTTTTAAGCATAGCTTACAGTGTAATACAATTGTGTATGTCATTGCCATTTATTATTGGATTCCAACCACTATATGTGCCTTGATTCATATTATGTCTTGTTGCTTTTATTTAAAGTTTAGATATTTAATATGGAACTTCTGAATTTGCAGATAGTGGTAGACTTGGTGTTAACAGTTTAGAATAGTATTTATAACATGTGTGTGTGTGTGTGTGTATATATATATATATATATATATATATATATATATATATATATATATATATATATATATATATATATATATACAGTATCTCACAAAAGTGAGTACATCCCTCACATTTTAGCAAACATTTATATCTACTCAGGGGACAATACTATAGAAATGAAACTTGGATATATTTTAGAGTTGTCAATGTGAGAAAGCCCACAAACAGTTTGCTAAAAGCAACCTGTCCAAGAGCATGAATTACTGGAACTGAATTTGTTTGGCTCAGATGGTGTCCAGCATGTGTGGCGATGCCCTGGTGAGGAGTACCAAGAACATTGTGTCTTGCCTACAGTCAAGCATGGTGGTGATAACATCATGGTCTGGGCATGAGTGCTGCTGGTACTGGGGAGCTTCATTGATGGAAACATGGATTCCAACATGTACTGTGACATTCTGAAGCAGAATATGATGCCCTCCCTTCAGAAACTGGGCCAAACGACATGATAACGACCCCAAACACACCGCCAAGATGACAACTGCCTTGCTGAGGAAGCTGAAGGTGAAGGTGATGGAGTGCCCAAGTATTTCTCCAGACCTGAAACCTATTGAACACCTGTGGGGCATCCTCAAGCGGAAGGTGGAGAAGCACCATGTGTCTAACAGCCAGCAGCTCCGTGATGTCATTATGGAGCAGTGGAAGAGGATCTCAGCAACAACCTGTGCAGCTCTGGTGAACTCCATGGCCAGGAGGATTAAGGCAATACTAGAAACAATTTGCTCACACAAAATATTGACACTTTGGACACAGTTTTGACATTTTCACTTAGGGTGTACTCACTTTTGTTGCCAGCTATTTTGACAATAATGGCTGGATGTTGAGTTATTTTCAGAGGACAGTAAATATATACTGCTATACAAGCAGCACAATGACTACTCTAAAACCAAGTTTCATTTCTATAGTAGCCTATTGTCCTTTGAGAAGATATACTAAAATGTTTGCTGAAATGTGAGGGGTGTACTCACTTTTGTGAGATACTGTGTATATATATATATATATATATATATATATATATATATATATATATATATATTTCTTCAGTGATTTTACCCAGAATATTTCTGAATTGTATTCTGTGTTTTAATCCTTAATTTGTTGAATAGTACATGATTATCCTGTTCCTGGTGTTTGTAGTTCAGTTTTCAGTGTCTAGTGCGTGTCTGGCTATCAATGAGGACCAGCAGGTAAGATTGATCCCTGTATTGATCCCTGTACTTCAATATATTGTATATACTAGTATAAATCCACTTTGGTGGTTTGTAGTGTTTGGAAACGTGCTACAAATATAAATAATTTTGAAAGAATTAAAAAATATTTCGCAAGGATGCATTAAATTGAATAAATTAAACTGAATAATGCTTTTATAATGTTACAAAATATATCTATTTCAAATAAATGCTGTTCTTTTGAACTTTTTATTCATCAAAGAATCCTGAAATATTAACTGTTTTCAACATGGATGATAATAATAATAATAAATGTTTCTTGAGCAGCAAATCAGAATGATTTCCGAAGGATCATGTGACGCTGAAGACTGGAGTAAAATTCAGCTTTGCCATAGTGGAATATATTACATTTTCAAACATATTTAAATAGAAAACATTTATTTTAAATGGTAATAGTATTTCACAATATTAGTGTTTTTACTGTGTTTTTGATCAAGTAAATGCAACATTGGTGAGCATAAGAGACTTCTTTAAAAAAAAACATTTGGTCTAAAATGAATTAAAACTCGGCTGATAGCCAAGTGGTTAGCGCGTTGACATATGGCGCAACTATGCCTGCGGCCGACCTGGGTTCGAATCCGACTTGAGGTCCTTTGCCGATCCCATTCCTCTCTCTCCACCCAAAAACTTTCCTGTCAATCTCCACTATCCTGTCTGCAAAAAGGCATGAAATAAAATGAACTATGACTAAAATGAACCCCAACCCCAAACTTTGATGCATGTGAATGTGTCTTTTTATTTGTTTTGTTTTTTTATTGTTATAATTGTTTGTTCGATTTTGTGTTTTCTCATAATTTGTCATGTGTTTCATACCTGTGTGTAGAATCACCTTCTGGAGGTGGGCTGGAATAACTCTCTGACCACTCAGAGGGACGTGGAGAAGAGTCTGAACTGCTGCGGTTTCTCTCACATGGACATCAATGGAAGCTGTGCCGCAGTAATTTCCTCTAAAACACACTCTTCTTTGTTGTTATGTTCTTGAAGCATTGCTTGTGCTGAACGATATAAATGACACCTGTGTGGCTGATAATGACTGTGTTAATCATTTGCATGCTTATTATGATTGCATAAGTTGGGCAGTTGTATTATTTGTTCTATTATAATAATTCTGTTTCACTTTATTTTGATGGTCCCTTTTAACACATTCTGTTGACTAGAAGTAATGTTACACCTATATGTCCACTAACTCTCATTATAGTGTTAGTAGATTTCCATTACACGAGAGTAGATGTTAAAACTTCATGCTGATTTGTACTCGGCTTTCGCCAAGATAAGCACAAACTAAGACGTAGCTTTACAGTTAACTATGCTTCACCCATTTACGCTTCTTTCCATATGGTGGTGTGACTCCCCTTCTGTCCGGCGTTAACGGCTGCAGTGTACTTGGCGCGTCAGCACACACGACGGCTGCAACAGTGTGGTCTCCCTAGTGGACCAGCACGACAACCGTCTGGATTGAGCCAATTAGGGGACATCTCTAGGGTCTTCAAGTGGGCACCTTCCGTCCTCAGTGTTTCGTCGACTACCCCACGACACCTCAAGAGGCCTCGACAGTGACTCTGGCGTCCTAGAGTCATCCCCCTCCGTCCCCCACTCAACTCAGCCCAGCTTACTGACCTCTACATCCCTCCTGCTGCTGAGACCTAACCACAATCTCACAATCTCTCCGCAACCCAACCATACGCGCCAACCTGTTTGACTAAGGCTGTCGAGCCCCACTGGTGCGTTAATATGCAGTTTCAGTGGCAACGGTTCCGTATGGCATACCACTTACCGCAAAAACACAATATCTGCCCAACCACCCGTCATTCAAGCAATATACACAGGAACGTAATGACTGTAAATACTATACAACCTATACAAATAAACCAACAGACTCTTCAAGTTTTCAAGTATTAGTAGTATTAGTAGACTGGTTGGTTTAGGGTTAGAATAAGTTAACATGTACTTGCAAAGTTACTTATAGTCAGTAGAATATCTTTTGGGGGAGCATCACAATAAAGAGTTAGCAGATATTGAGCAGACAGTCTACTAATACTCTAATGAGAGTTAGTTGGCATGCGTTGCAAAGTTACAGAACGTTCAAGAGGGACCATCAAAATAAAGCGTTATCAATAACTCGCTGCTCTTGTCAATGTCTGTTCTGCTTCTGTGCAGCCCTGCTTCCATTACAGCACTTGCACCACATGTGCAGCAAAGATCCAGGAGCACGCCGGCGAGGTGCTGCGCTTCGTCGGAGGGATCGGTCTCTTCTTCAGCTTCACTGAGGTCAGCCTGCTAAACTAATGTCTGCTTTGATCTCTTCTTTGAAATTCTTCACTGAATTTGACAACCAGAATGTTTTCTGGTGTTCTGGAGCTTTCTTTACTGTATAATGTTGCTGTTTAAGCATGAAAAGGGTCTGCAAAGCTACAAAGCACAAAGTCCACTCCAAAGGGAGTTATTCTCTATATCAGTTAAGCTACTGAACTCCCTGAAACGCCACGATTGTAGTCTTGGGGGAAGAAACTCTTTACAGGAAACGTACACATCACAATATTCCTCATTTAAATTAATCCCACCCAAGACATACTCAAAATTAAGGGTTGAGTTGCATTGGAAGTGTATTGAAACTAGCAGTTATGGTAAGGTCCGTGACATTTCCAAAACACGCTCGAAGCGGTTGACCAATCACAACAAAACCGACCCATCAGAGCACCCTAACTTTTCTGAAGGAGGGGCTTCATATAGAGACGGAACTAATCAGAGCGTTACAGACAGACTGGGAGGGGAGCTGCTGCAACAATATAAAAATAATGTGTTTTTTTTTTATATATTCTAATTGTATAGTAGACCCCAAAAACAAAATTAAGACTTAAAAAAATAGCCTATAGAGGGCGCAACAGGATAAGAAATCTTTAAAATCCACTCTTAGGCTACATTTCCAACAGTTAAAATGACAAATAAATGCATACTCCGAGAGCGCTCCACAGGATATGTTTGATTATACCATGTGGATGCTCAAAATTGATCGGGAGAATGCACGTTTTGTACAGCTTATTGTAGACGTAAGGTAATCACCGTTCTAACCTAATGCGCTGCTGCACTGTAACACACATACTGACAGTAGCTCGCACATCATGCACACACACAAACATTTAGTAGTGCAGAAATGTATTGTCAACACTTCTGTGATTCATCAATAAAACTGAAAAGTTCTAGCATATATTTCTTAGTAACTAAACTTACAGCTTCACTATTAGTAGAGAGATTCTGCCAGGTAGAATTAATTCACACGCAATCGCTCTCTCACTAATGCATTCATATAAATTTAATCTTTACTGTGCTACGTTATCTCTATCCGATTTAGAACAAGCAGAAATCTGTGAGAAATATAACAACCCAAAGACAAAAGAACTGATAAAAAAATAAGCTGTTATGTTGGAGCAATAATCTTGTGGACAGCGCTGTGTCATATGCTATAGCTGTGCACAAGGCAACCTGCGTTTGAGTCTCAGCTAGAGGTTCGGGCTTATTTGTTCATTAATTACGTCATCAGCATCAGACTTTAATCACATAAATGTTGACTTAAACGTTAACTCACCGTATTCAGTGAATACATTTTTTTTTAACATTGCCTTACATTGCAATTTTACTGTAAAATACTGTAAAATGTATGGTTTTTGGAAGTAAAAAGAATGAATTAATTACAAAATGACAAAATAATTTACACAAAATCTATATAATTAAAAAAAAATCATGTATTTTTAAAGTAAATTATTGTAAAAAATTATATATTATTGTATGATTATGTTGGTTATCAGTACATTTTAATTTATAAAGTAGTATTTTAACATTTTATCACTTAAAGGAATAGTTCACTTAAAAATAATTTACTCACTCAAGTTGTTTCAACCCTGTATTAATTTCTTTCTTCGGCTGAACACAAAAGAAGATATTTTGAAGAATCTCAGTAACCAGACAGTTGATGGGCCCTATTGACTTTTTTCCTACTATGAAAGTCAATGGGCTCCATCAACTGTCTGGTTACAGACATTCTTCAAAACATTCTTTTGTGTTCAGCAGAAGAATGAAATTCATACAGGTTTGAAACAACTTTAGGGTGAGTAAATGATGACAGAATTTACAACTTTTCCTTTAATGAAATGTACTAGTAAAAAATATATCAATATGCCATTCCATAACACCTGAACACTGTCACTTTATTTTTTGCAGAACATTTCTAGCAACCACAGCTGCCAGTTTTTTACTGTACATTCAACAGAACATTTACAGTGTGTTTGTTTTTCCTCCCATCATTCTGGTTATTTCAGATTCTGGGTGTTTGGCTGACATATAGGTACAGAAACCAAAAGGACCCACGGGCGAATCCAAGCGCCTTCCTGTAGATTCGAATCGTATTATGTCGTCTGACCACTGGAATTATCAATGGAGCTGTTAAAGAGAGTGTGTGTGTTTGCTTTTACTGAAGAGGAGACCAGCCTGCGTGTTCTTGCTGCTATATATTATTAGGTGCTTGATTTTTCAAGAGTACAGTGTGAATGTACTGTACATCATGAAACTGTACTTATAAGAATTCCACTCTACGAAAGAATAGTACACCAAATATTAGTATGCAGTATGGGCTAAACAACAAAGACCATTTGATTTTATGTTATTAGTTTTATCTTATATGGTAAAACACATTAACAGAAAATGAGCTGCTGTGATCAAGACGTGCAGTGTGAGCATGACACTATTAATGTTGTTTATACATAAATATTGACAATATCAGAATGTTTCCATTTCAATTCCACATTGATTTCTGATAATACATGCACACATTTACAATTAGCATGGATGACAGTAAAAGTTGCTCGGAAACTGTTAGTATGCTAGATACATTATTTGGACTTCATAATTAGTATGAAACATTTAAAGAACTCAATTACATATAAAGATTAATGGATGAATGTTTTTTTGAGGACTGTTTAATGATCTCGGATTTCTTATTACATATGTATCTGCCTATTTTCATTATGTGTGTGTGTGTTAGTTTCACTGACTTGATTTTGTGTATTGTTTTTGCTTCTTGCATGAATTCCTCATTGAAATGTACATCTATATCCAACAATGGTTCTGTGAACTGCTCTCTCAAGCATTTGAAATAAAATAAAAATAAAGACTCTGTGGACACAATTGTACTTTGGCCAATTTTGTCTTTTGTATAACTTAATTGTTGGGTTATGCCTAATGCTTTTATTGTCTAAAATCCCATTACATTATTTCAGGAGAGCAACTTCCTCTAACCTAAACCAATCAGAAACTGACACGCTCGGGCCAAGAGCTCAGCTAGTAACTAGGCAACAATATAACTCAGGAAAACACGCGTCCAGTGCAGTGCCAGTTACTGTGACTCCTCCCACCAGGATACAAACCGGAGACTCCGTTACCTGGAAAACTTCATGGCCTCTGCTTTGAATAAACTACTACGAGCAAACAAATTACTACGAGCACCAACTCTTTGTACCATTTCATTTATTGAAAAAAGCAAACATGGAAATGAAAGCCTGACGGTCAACCGTCACAGAATATTTTCAAAGAAAGTATTTCAAATTTGTACAGAGCTTTACAGTGCGGATGTCAATGAACAAATGACAGAATAATAGTGACCCTCAGGGAAGTAATATCCTCTCGGCGGACAAAAAGACTAGACTTTTGTGTTCACAACTCTGTCTTCAAAAACTTCAGGGCTCTTTGCATGTTGCTTAACACTGTGGAAACAAAACCAAACAAGCGATACTGTCAGTATGATGATGATAATGATGTTTAATAACTTATCTTGGCATTAAAATTGCTTTCAGACTTACAGAGTTTCATGTCAGCCGGCTCATAGGCGTACATTCGGTTGGAATAGCGGCCTGTGATGTCTGCCCGAACGGTCATGGAGGGATCTGGAAAACAGGAAAGATTTGAATAGTTTATGCAGACTTAATGTGTGGCTACAGTCAGTAAACATGACCTGTGAGTAGCCTATAACAAAATATATATTTTTACATTACTTTAACTCATCAAAATAAGTTAAGCAGTTCTCAACTTTTTTTTTTTGTAAGTTATAGCTAACGTTACAATATTCAACTATTTTTTTAAGTCAGTTTAAAGCAATTTAAGTTGAAATTACTTAAATATCCAAGTTAATTATACTTAAAAATATAAGGCAGTAAAAAAATGTTTACAGCGTAGCATCATTTATCTGTCTGTCATAATTAAATCAACTCACCAACAAAGAGGATTCTGGGAACATACTGTCCATCAGGAGACAAGTGCTTATCTGTGGTCTCATACTGTAAAAGACATGAATCTCAGTTCAATTTACAGACATTCACAATACACATAACAGACAGACCAGGACCTTAAAACACTTTAATGCTGTTAATATATTAACAATGAGCAATACATATTTGTTACAGGATTTGTTCATTTTTGTTAACTGATGTTAATAACAATACAACTGTTCCTTGTTAGTTCATGTTAGCTCAGGTCCATTAAATAGCATATTAACAGATACAACTTTTGATTTAAATAATAATGTGTTAGTAAATAAGCATTAATTAAGATTAATAATGCTTTAGACAAATTTTTCATTGTTAGTTAATTAACTAATGTTAACAAATGTAAAGTGTTAGTGATTTTACTCACCACCAGATTCAAGACCACGAATTCCTCATCGACCAACTTCTGGATGTCTTTATCCTCGGCAAAGGCCTTCTTTAGAGCTAATTAAATAATACAAACATGAAGAACAAACTAAGAATTTTAAACTACCAGTCAATGAAAATGTCGAAATAAAAGTCAAGCTTACACTGGCTGTGTGGACAGTCCTCCAGGTGAAAGATGACCATGAGGGGCTTGTTCCTAATTAAACAATACAAGTTGTACAACATATATAAAAAAAGATCATATAAAATCAATTTATAAAAGTAACACTTTATTTTACAGTGTCCTCGTTACACATTACATGTAATTTCTATAGTAACAACAACTATGCATAATTACATGCAACTGACCCAAACCCATGTTTTAATTCATATTACACAGTACTTAAATGAATAATTAGCCTACACAATTACACCTAAAATAAAGTGTAACCAAAAACAATAAATCATACCAAAAATCATCAGCTATATATATAGCTATAGCAACACCTCTATAATTCTATATAATACAAGCTTTTCTCACTTGGATCGTGACCAAAACAGAGCTTCCTCGTACGTCTGTGCCCAAATCAACTGATCACCCCATCCTGAAAAGAAAAAAATACACAATAATACTAAGCCAATGTGGATGATTGCTACTACAGGCCCTTCAAATCAATATTGCACAAAGCGAGGTCTGGGGTTGTATTTCACACAATAAAGAAGTAGAATATTTCTAAAAGTAATCTCAATGAAAATGATCCTATCCTACTAGTATAACAGATCACGACAGCACACCCGCTTAGCCAGTATTATGCAAAAATGCTGAAAAGAATGTGTCGAGATGGTTTCATGAAGCTGACCTCTGGAGAGAGTCTGAGGTATCCTCTTCTCCTTCTTCGGAGTGGTCTTCTCAGGCTTCCCCATGGCAGAGGACAAGACCACCAGGACCAAGAGCACTGATAGTAATCCTTTAAGCATCTTCACGAGCTGAAAAACAACAAAGCATTTCAATGTATCGCTGTTAGGAAATGACAAAGCATGATTTTAACATCCAGTCCCAGCAGCTGCGTGCTAGAAAGCGATCTTTAGCAAAGCCTTCTGGAAAATATACAAGCACAATGTCCCTTTAATGACGGTTCCTCACCTGTTCTCAGGTTCCCTGCTGTGTGTGTGTTCTGGCTCAGACTCCTGGTCCTCCTGTTTCCACCCTCTCTCACCTGTTCGACACTTATACACCTGCTCACCTGAGGCTCCGCCCACCCCTCTCCTGCTCTGGAATGCGATTCTGCGCTTTGATGCTGCTCAGCCCCATTTTGCATGCCAACTTTCCATTAACTTTTTTATTTGGCTCGGCGCCAAGGACAGATCAGCAGATAGTTGTGAATAAGCTTTCGAAGACTATATGATTGGGCTTCTTAGGATTGGCTGAGCTCTGATCCGTGATGTCAGAGGGGTACATTAATGGGGTTTCGTAATTTGAGGCATGACGTGGTGTTAGAATGAGAAACCAATGTTATGCATTAATATCTTAATGGCCCATTTTGTCAAATACATTGAATCGACAAATTTGATTGAGCTAATTATTATTGAACAGTTTGTAGGAAATCTACTATTTGTATGTAGAAACATTTGGACATTATAACTGGTGCATTATAATTAATCTGATATCTTTAATATAATAGGGTGTGTGTATACAGGATTTTAATAGTCTTCATCCAAAGTCTAGTTTGGCGGTGAAATCTACCCCTCAAACATTTGCTTAATGAAGCGCTCAAAAGGAAGTTTCTTGAATACAGTCCTTCTACTGACGTGTCCTTAAGACGGCTGATTATGAGGAAGACTTTTGGTGTAACTTTTGTTTCTGTGCAACCTTTTATTATTATTGTTTTAAAATGTTCAGTTTATTTTCCTTCATTTTCAAAATAGTGCATTGTTTATACATTTATTATTATTTATTTAATAATATTTTTCTTCTTTTTTTTCTTTTCTTTGCCTTTATTCTTTTCTTTTCTTTCCTTTTATTGTACTAAAATGGACGTTTTTTTTTTTAAATGCGTGTCTTTAAAGGGATAGTTCACCTAAAAATCTAAATTTGCTGTTAATTTACTGTCCTTCAGGCCATCCAACATGTAGGTTTTCTAAAGAAATTCTTCAATTGAACAGTATGGCGATTTTTAGCTGAAACTGTCAGGAGCCATGGGTATTAATTTTGGTTTGCCTGTAATGTGTTTTTTTTTTTTTTTTTACTCTCAAAGTGACAGCTAGCTATTGAATTGCATTATATCAATCACCCCAAGGTAAACCGTTTCAGCTAAAAATCTTCTTACTGTTCAACTGAAGAAAAAGAGTCACCTATACACCTTGAATGGCCTGAGGGTGAGTAAACTAACAGCACATTTTCATTTTTGAGACTCATGGTTCTATGTGAGAAAGACATTTGATGTAACTTTTTTTCTGTGTAACCTTTTATTATTATTTAAAAAAAATTCATTCAGTTTATTTTCATTCATTTTCAATCATATTCATTTATTATTTATGTATGTATATTAAATATGTATTATTTTATTTCATATTTCATTTATTTAATTTAATTGTACTTTTTGTTTTGTAAAAAAAAAAAGAAGATCTTATTTATCATTATTATTTTATTTTGTTTTATTTTATTAATTACATTACATTACAGTCCAACCATCGCCATTGACATTTTGTTTGCTCATTTGGAAATGATACTGTTAACTGTATAACATGTCAGTTGCAGGCATTATTGCGCAACATCCTCTGTTGAGTTGCTCAAACGTTGACATTTCCGGAGCAAGTCATAGCATCAGTGCTGGTGAGCTGGAGAGGTGAATGCCTAGCTAATTTCATCTTCTCTGAAAAATGACTCCTCTGAAAATAATGTTGTAATTCAGGCCTGACAAAGTCCCTTTCCACTAGCAGCTCTGGGATAATGTGACCAGTGGAGGATCAATGGTGTCTTTGTGCAGAGTGGACTCAATTCAAGGCCTCTACGACAACCAACACCACTCAGACCGAATGAATCAAGTCTTTTTATGACTTCACTCTCTGTGTCCTTCAGGTGGACATTTCTCTGTCACTATTTCTGCCATTGTGCTGAAAATGACAGGTTTGACTTACTCAGACAAACTAAAGATGTATCACAAACACAAGGCATGCAGGAGACTAAAGCAGAGGATGTGCTCTACATTTAAGACCATTTTTACTCATCAAAGTGAAAGGTGTTAAACCTTCAGAAAATGTTGTTTATAATAATCATTAATTATCAAAATATTACAATAATGAAATAACATACAATATATTATAACTTTAAACTATATAATTCAATTATAATATGGTATTTTTTTTAAAATATAATAATATTTTAATAATTTAATAAATAATAAAAAATAATCTGTATGATTTTTTTAAAGAAGTTTCTTATGCTCACCAAGGCTACATTGATTTGATCGAAAATACAGTAAAACTGAAATATTATTAAAATTTTAAGTTTTCTATTAAAATATATTTTAAAATGTAATTTATTCCTGTGATGGTAAACTTGAATTTTCAGCATCATTACTTCATTGTTCAGTGTCACACAATCCTTCAGAAATCATTCTAATATGCTGATTTCTTTGTTATTATCAATGTTTAAAAACAGTTGTGCTGCTTAATATTTTTTTTGTGGTAACCGTATAATAAAACAAATTCAGGATTCTTTGTTGAATAGAAAGTTCAAAAGAACAGCATTTCCTTGAAATAGAAATATTTTGTAGCAATGTAAAAGTCTTTACTGTCTTCACAATTTAATGAGTCCTTGCTTATAAATAAAAAACAATTGAACGGTAGTGTGCATGTTCACATTTATTTGCAAATATAGCAATTCCATTACCAAGATTTGGGACTTGTCTGAATACAGCTTAAAACATATTTGTTTGATTTAGTTATTTTTTCTGGCAATAAACATTATGTATATATATATATTAATCGAAAGCATTCTAGTATCATGCTCACAAGACAAATGGATAAATGTATGTATATATATATATATATATATATACGTTTTTGTTTTTTTTACAATTTTCCTGTACGTTCCAGAGAAAACACTCAATGTTTGTGAAAGTGACAGGATGAATAAATTGCTGAGGTGTCCTTAACTGTAATTTAGATTTCCTCCACTTTCATGCGGGCAGAAATTCTATGAACCTCAAGTCAATATTTGCCCTTGAGGGCTGGGTGCACAGGCCACTCCTTGTCATACACACTACAGCAGCCATCTGCACCCGATCCCGCCCTGAGAACACGGATCTGTCAGGCAGGAAGGCAAACGCACTGTTACGACTGTTAGTGATTGGACTGGATTGCCATAAGTGGGGGAGGACAAATTCAGTGCAATTGTCTAGAATTCTACCGTAACCCTGAGATGCACAAACAATGAAGCATTTAGAGGTTAAAAAAGCAAACCGGAACTGAGTGAGAGTGGTGATTATATATGCATACGGTCTAATGCGAGTCGGCAGACTGAAAACAAAAAAGTTAATTTCAGAAAGAACTGCACATTGTGGTGAATTCTTTTTAACGTTTATTAATTTACATGTAGAAAAAAAATCGTACATTTCTGAATGTGCCTTTTATTGTTTATGCGGCGCTCTGACACATAGACATCTTTCAAATAATAATAGAAAAGAAAAAAAAATCATCAGACTTGTATCAAAATAAAATCATGGGAAAATAAGTGAATCAAACCCCCCAAAAAAAAAGAAAAAAAAAAGAAAAATCAAGTCCCACAAGAGACAATGGCCACTGTTTTCACAGAAAACACCTGAATACGTTTGGCCTTGATAGTGGTTTGTAGCCCAGGTTTAGGCTCAGTTGAACACTGATAGAGCAGGACAGACCCACATGAGCCCGAGCTGGACTGAGGGTCTGACAGCATGAGAACATTAACACACACAGCAAATCAAATGAGAGCATCAACATCAAGTAGGAAATAAATCACAACTAATTCTCCTGATTGTCACACTACAAAGAACAACTGGGTGATATTTCTTTAGCAGGCTAGGATCACTTTTCCATCACAAGGTATCAATTCAAGTATGCAAAGGGACTTCGAAAACGTTGTATTTTGTGCCCAGGCGCAAAAGGTAATTGTTCTAAATGGTATTAACCCCTCAATATTTCCAATTCGGGCATACGGTGAACAATGCCAATTCATAAATACAATTCAGTGCTACTATAGAAGAGTATCGGTCGGGTGTTTTTTGGAACTGAAAAGCATTGAAAAAAGAAGGACCAGGTGTGAAAATGACTTGAGGCTCTTTTCATGCCAGCTGACTGGAAATCAGCCCATTTTAAAGCATGTGCACATTTCATAGAAGGATAGTTTCTCCGTCTTCTATAGAAACCTGAAAATAAAACATCAAACAAGACGCCATCTACTGGCAGCTTCCGACAGTCTGAATTCAACCAGAAGAACCTTAAAATAAAATTTCTGTGCTCTTATAACTTCTGAAAGTGTCAATTTCATTACGCAAATCCTAGTTGCACTAATATCTGATGTGCAAATTATAATTTGGAAAATTGCACTTTCAGTATCTTGGGGTTTTGGGCACCAGAAGAAGCTGAAGTAACCACTGGGTGAAGACGATACCTAGTGGTTACAGAGCAATGTTGTACAATCTTTAGCAGTCAGGTCAGTGATACACAGAATCACAATAAAAAATATACATATGAATCACCATCTCCAGGAATGAGTATTTACATGTAGGCCCCAAAGTCAAGTAATGGGTTTAGTCACTGTCTGACTCTTCATAGAGGATATTAGATCTTCTCCCAGCTTCCCAGATCAGGGAAAGTGGTGTAGAATCAAGAAGAAACTGTTTGTGTTCAGATCCCGATGAAGCAACTGTACAGGCGGAGGGAGCAGATGGGATTGTGCTGTCACAGACGCAAACATCCCCCTCTACATCATACTGTTTCTGCGAGTCAGGTTCAGTCCCTGTACACGAGGCTCATTATGAGTCCTGCAGCCCACTAGTGGCAAGTTCAAGGAATTGCAGCTTTTCAGTGTGTTAGTGTCCGTGCTGGGGAGGAAGAGGTGGTCCATTCACACCGGGGTGGTAAAACGCACAATTATTTTCATAGCGACAGTTTCCTTTCAACATGAAATGGCGACACATTGGCCTCTTTGACATGTCTGAAATTAAAGAAACAGTTTGACGTTACTTACAAGCTCATTTTAAATTTTGGAAAATGAATGCTTTCGGTGTTCAAACTTACCACCCATGCTGTTATGTCCTCCACGTGGTCCTCCGCGTCCCCCTCGTCCTCTGAATCCCGGATCTACTCCTCTCCCTCGTCCCCGGTGAAAGTGACCTCCTCGGTGTGGGCCTCCTCTCATGGAGTCATCGCCCCAGTAATTGCCGTTGTCTGCCCCACGGCCCTGTGGACCGGGTGGGGGACCCATCATGCGCGGGCCGCCAGGGTTGAAGGGTGGTGGGCCATGGCCGTGTGGAGGAGGAGGTGGAGGATGGTTGAAATGTGGTCCAGGAGGCTTGTTAGGAGGGAAACCACCATTCATGGGCATCTGCATGTTGTTCATGTTCATGCCGGGGCCATGACCAAGCAGACCGGTGTTCACTACGAATTGAGAGAAACAGAACATTAAGCATGTTTCCTCAACATAGCAGTGTTGTTATGGTTAACTAAACAATTTGAAGGTTTTTGTTAATTGAAATAAAGCAGTATAAAAATTAAAGTATAAAATAAAAAATATTAATATTAAATGACACAAAAAAAAAGACAATGAAATAGAAGTGTTGCCTTGGCAACTAATATGAATAAAATAAGTTGAAGTACTAAACTAAACTAAAACGGTAAAAAAAAAAAAAAAAAAAAAAAAAAAAAAAAAAGTGTAAAATAAAAACTAAAAAAGGTTTATGTCAATCGAAATAAATCAGAAATAAAATAAAATTCAAAAAATAAAGATACATAGACTAAAGCTGACATAAAAATAAATTAAAGCTATATAAAAAAATATATTCACAAACGTTTTCAAATTACTTAAAGCTATATTTTTTTCAGTTTTAAAGCTAAGTTAAAAAAAAAAATCAAAAAAAAAAAAAAATCACAAAAGCACATAAAATTACTAAAACAAACCAATTTTAAATTAAAACTTGATAATATGAAAATAAAAGCTAATTCAAAATATGAATTAATGTTTTAAACTGTCACATAGTTGAAAGAGCAAACACGTACTTGGTGGAGCATTGGGAGGCGGGTTCTGATTCTGGTTCTGTTGCAGAGAGCCCAAAAGCTGCTTGATCTTGTCAGAGAAATCAGGCTGTTTGATCAGGTCCTCTGGAGATTGGTTCGATCCCTGAGCACCCTGAAAACAAGCAGAGACGCTTAAAAAACAAAGCCTTTGCACATTCTCGTGGTAAATAAAATGTAGATGTGTATTTTGTCTTACCATAATAGATGAGAGCAGTTCTTGGACATTAACAGCGGGGTTATTATTGGCTGGTGGGGCGCTGCCTTGCGCCTGAGGGCTGCGGCCGCTGTTGCCCAGGCTGCCCATGAGGTTGGCTAGAACAGGAGGAAGCTTGGAGCCTTCATTAGGGCCAGAAGAGCCACCAGAGAGAGCAGTGTCAACGGGCTCCATGTAATTTTCCTCCATCATACTGCTGTCCTACAACACCACAGATTGAAAAAGAGGTCAAATCCCATACCACATCTGATACTTCGAAAATAAAGAAAAAAAAAATGGAAGGGGAAAGCATGTAAAAAGGTCATTGGCTGTCTTACCTCATCCAATGGGATGAGACGAGGCGGCATGGGCTCATACGGCTCAGGGTCTGGTTCATGAGGACTGTCTGGAACACTGCAGAGAGAGGAACATCCATTTAAAGTTCAACAATTATGTTTTTAAAGACAACAAAATTATCAATGAATTCCCTGTATGCTTCATAAACGTGGACGATTCCTTTGTGCCAGGATTTATTACAAAGTTATTTGTAAAGTTAAAGAAAGTTGTTATTGTTAACTAAAACTATTAAACACATTTTTGTTAAATTAAAATAAAGCTGAAATAAAATAAAATATAAATATTAGCTAAAAACCTAAAATGAATATTAAAACAATGAATTTAAGTGTTGCTTTAGAAACTAACCGAAATAAGTTTGAGTTGAAGGCAGCACTAACTGGAAATAAAAACTAAAACTGAAACTAAATAAATTAAACCTAGATAGTAATATTAAAAAAAGAACAAATTAATAAAAATGACAATAGCATTTCATTTCTGAATATTAAACTAAAATTTAAATGAAAACTGAAAATATAAAAATAAAAGCTAAATTATAATTTGAATAAAAGTATATTATAAATAATACTAAAACATATTTTTGCATGTTATTGCATAAGCAGTAAATAATATCAAGTCCCACTTAACAATCCCAAAACTTCCAGATGGATTTCCAGCCTACATTATGTGGGTCTATATACGCCACATTATGTGCATTAAATGTTCACATCATGAAACAACATTACAACACAATCACTATGACACACTACAAGAGAAAAGGCATCAAAGTGTTGTCTTACCTCTCCTTGCTGAGGAAGATCTCCTGCAGAATGCCCATCTCTCGGTCTCTTTGAATCATCTTCTCTTTGCTGCTGCCACCTGCAATGACCAGGCAGCCTATAAGGGTCAAGGGTCGCGGTGGAGTCCAGGGCACCCTCTCCTCCATGGTGTCGTGAGAAATACGACGAGCCATTTCAAACGTATGCCTGTCCATCATCAGCTCCCGTTTAGCAGCCTCACCGAAGTCCTTAATTTTATTGACGTTCACTGAGGTAGAGGGATAAAGAGTGATGATTACTAGTGAACAAATCCCACAAATATTTTATGTGTGATAAAATACAACATACACAACTGTTCAAATGTTTGGGGTCAGTAAGATTTTTTTTTTTAAATAAAGACATGTATACATATTTCTATCTCAAGTAAATGCTGCTCTTTTGAACTTTCTATTCATCAAAGAACCCTAAAAATGTATAATGGTTTCCACAAAAATATTATTAAGCAGCACAAATGTTTTCAACATTGATAATAAGAAATGTTTCTTGAGCACCAAATCAGTATATTAGAATGATTTCGTAAGGATCATGTGACACTGAAGACTGGAGTGATGATGCAGAAAATTCAGCTTTGCCATCACAGGAATTAATTCGATTTTAAATATATTCAAACAAAAAACTGCTAAATAATACTGTAATAATATTTCACAATATTACTATTTTGCTCTACTTTCTAAATCTAATAAATGCAGCCTTGGTGAGCATAGGAGACTCAAAGGAAAAAAAAAAATCGTACAAACTTATGAACAATAGTGTAAGTGCAGAAAGTGTTGTTTTACCTCTCTCAGTCTCATCCAGGTCAAAGTAGAAGTACTCTTTGAGATGATCCTCTTCCGCCCACCGAACGCTTTTCTTTTTCTTTCCTTTCTTAGTCAGAGTCTCCTCCTCGCCGCGAGGTTCAGACAGAGCATTGGGTTTATCACCTGAAAACATGAAATAAATCATTTTAAACTCAGCACATACATTCATACAGCTCTCAGTGAAGCTGTGGCCAATATAAACACCACGGGACTCACCAGTGTCCATGGCTTCAGGGTCCTCGGTGGGCACAGGTGTGCCGGGCTGCTCCAGGTCTTGGCTTTCATGAGGAGGGGTCTGAGATGAAGGAGTCTCAGGGGAAGACGGTTTGGCCTGTGAGCCAGAGTATGGCTGTGGCCTGCCGTCAAACGGACAGGGCTGTGGAGCACAAGAGAAAAAAAAAACAGTTAGTGCATTTGTGCTTTTGGAGGTTTGGAGGGAATTAAAAAAAATTTAAAATTGTGAAGCATTAACAAATGAGGGCAGTCTGATGTACCACACCTTATTAGTGGTAGGGGAAACAGCTTTTGGTTTCTTTTTCTTGATCTTGATGCCAGGCACTGGAGCGGAGTTGAGGGCATCCAAAAATCCAGTGGCCTCCATCGCTAAAAGGAAAAGAGATGGATATTTAGCACTAGTCAGAGGGGAAACTCTACTCTCTCCACCTAATTCAAAGATTATCATAATCATATTACTTGAGTTGAAGTGCTGAATGGGCATACTCACGCTGTGCAGGTATAAGTTTGACTTTGATCTCTTTGGTAGAGTTGGGGGTGGTGTTAAGCGGCTTGTACTTCTTCTCCACTGGTGGTGCGTCATTTGGCGATGTGCTGAAGGAAGAAAGTTAGAGTTTAATGATTCATTTCAAACCTTCCAAAGTAAAACCGCATTCATATTCATTCAAATCATGAATCAAATGAGATTGGATTACATGTGACTGCTCATTATTGGCAAAAAAGAAAGGAAGTGTTTGTTTACCTTGGTCTTTTAAGCATAGCTGGCTTGATGTTGTATTTGTCTCCAAGTTGTGGTGCACTGGGGGTCTTCTTTACAGGAACTGGAGCTAGGCTCTCAACCTCCAAACCTGCAGATACCATGTATTCAGTCAATTCAGACAGATCACTTTTTAAATGTGTTAATGAGACACAAGAACCTTTAAAGCCAGGTGTAAATGTTACTGAGACGAAAAAATACATTTATAATCCATAAATTCATAATTTAGTTTTTTTTTAGGCAGCTAAAACTAAGTAAAACGATTTAAAAAATAAATGAACAAATAACCATAAATTTAAAACCGATTTTGTAACTAAAAGGAAAACAATTAAACATAATTTTCAGTAAAATAAATCTAAAATAAAGCATAAAGATTAAATACATTGGGGAGAACAAGTATTTAATACACTGCCGATTTCGCAGGTTTCCCCACCTACAAAGCATGTAGAAGTCTGTCATTTTTATCATAGGTACTCTTCAACTGTGAGTGACGGGATCTAAAACAAACATCCAGAAAATCCAGATACATGGTCCCATCCATCCTCCCCTCAATACAATGCAGTCGTCCTGTCCCATTTGCAGCAAAGCATCCCCAAAGAATGATGTTTCCACCTCCATGCTTCACGGTTGGGATGGTGTTCTTGGGGTTGTACTCATTCTTCTTCTTCCTCCAAACACTGTGAGTGGAGTTTAGACCAAAAAGCTCTATTTATGTCTCATCAGACCACATGACCTTCTCCCCTTCCTCCTCTGGATCATCCAGATGGTCATTGGCAAACTTCAGATGGGCCTAGACATGCGCTGGCTTGAGCAGGGGGACCTTGCGTGCGGTGCAGGATTTTAATCCATGACGGCGTAGTGTGTTACTAATGGTATTCTTTGATACTGTGGTCCCAGCTCTCTTCAGGTCATTGACCAGGTCCTGCCGTGTAGTTCTGGGCTGATCCCTCACCTTCCTCATGATCATTGATGCCCCACGAGGTGAGATCTTGCATGGAGCCTCAGACCGAGGGAGATTGACCGTCATCTTAAACTTCTTCCATTTTCTAATGATTGTGCCAACTGTTGTTGCCTTCTCACCAAGGTGCTTGCCTATTGTCCTGTAGCCCATCCCAGCCTTGTGCAGGTCTAAAATTTTATCCCTGATGTCCTTACACAGCTCTCTGGTCTTGGCCATTGTGGAGAGGTTGGAGTCTGTTTGATTGAGTGTGTGGACAGGTGTCTTTTATACAGGTAACTTTTATACAGGTAACGGGTTCAAACAGGTGCAGTTAATACAGGTAATGAGTGGAGAACAGGAGGGCTTCTTAAAGAGAAACTAACAGGTCTGTGAGAGCCGGAATTCTTACTGGTTGGTAGGTGATCAAATACTTATGTCATGCAATAAAATGCAAAATGAATTGCTTAAAAATGATACAATGTGATTTTCTGGATTTTTGTTTTAGATTCCGTCACTCACAGTTGAAGAGTACCTATGATAAAAATGACAGACTTCTACATGCTTTGTAAGTGGGAAAACCTGCAAAATCGGCAGTGTATCAAATACTTGTTCTCCCCACAGTATTAGACTTAAAAAACTTAAAATGTTTACTGCAACATTTTAAATATCTGTTTAAATACTAAAATTAAAACTGAAATAAAAATAAGTTAAATAGAAATAGATAAATAAAAGTGACTAACCTGTAGAGCGGATCTTTGCGTGACTTGGAGCATAAGCTTTTGGTTTGTCTTTCTTCTTCTCCTCTTCTACAACCTTTTCTCGGGGCTTCACCTCTGGACGCACTTTTCCATCCTCCTTTTTTCGTTTCTTGTCTGATGGAAAACAGAGTTAGTTGGGTTATGCGCCAATAATGGAAACCCCACTTGGCTATAATTCACGTTAAAAGTGCAGCAAGCCAACTTTAACAGAAAACAGAGATACATAGAAGACAATGTAAATGAGAAGCCCTACCATTGGGTGACACGCCACTGGCGACGCTCTGAGAGCGGATAATAGCCATCCAGCCTTCCACCAGCACTGACGCCAGCTTCCTCAGCTCTGGGAGAAAGAGAAGTGACAGAGTTGAAACCTGACACTGGAACACTGTAAGCAAATTGTCTGGCATCGATTTATGCAACATGTGCTCTTACCTTCTGTCTCACCGCTCTTGCTAAGATGTTTCACCAGCTTGGCTGTGTTGTTCTAGCAGGAGAGAGAGAGAAACAACATGCAGAGAACAGGTGTTATAAGACTGCGGGGGCATGTGTGTGAGTTTTCTGGGCTGTGGAGTGGTGTGGTGAAGTACCTGTTTGAGGTGGTCCACAGTCAGAGGGAGTTTCTGCAAGGTGAGCAGTATGAGCTGCAGCAGGGGGGTGTTGGTGGTGGTCTTTGAGTAAGTGAGCCAAGAGTTCAATAACTTGTAGCCACCAACTCGAATGAATCTGAGTGGAAGAGAAAGAGTTAAGCACAACCTTGAAAACAAAATTGTTTCAACAAACAGCGTGTTGAATGGATATTACTCTTACCGATTAAGTACATCATGTGATTTTGTCTGGAGTAAGATGTTCAGATACATGCACCTGCTGACCATTTTGTGCGAGGCCTTCATGAGACTGTTTAAAAAAGGTTGGAAAGAGGGAAATAAGTTATAGAAAAACTATTGTTTAATTGAATGAATGGCTTTTAAAGAAGCCAGAAAATAAAAATGGTATAAGCATCTCACCTGAAGACTTTAGCGACTCCCTCAAGACTACGTAGCTCTCCATCCTTCCCCAGCAGAGCTTCCACTTCTTTCAGCACCTCTCTGGGGTCCACCGGGCCCACGGCCATAACTGCTTACTAACAGAGGGAGAGAAAACAGGGGTTATTCATGTGCTTATGTCACTGGGGAGAATCTGGGATATGGCATGAAATCATCCTATCAATACTGAAAAAATTAGATGGCGCTTAAGGAGAGCTCACTGGAACAGCAAAAGGACAATGCGGAATCTTTCACAAGTTATTCCCATTAATGTTTACCCAGATAGGCGACTATGGATCTGAAGCAACTTGGAAACAACAAGCTCAGAAGACATTAGGCAAGAAGACAACAAAAATGGAGTAGAGCAACTTCCAGATTTTATATATATATATATATATATATATATATATATATATATATATGTATTCCACTGAATCAGATATGGGCATCTTATCAGCAGTTTTCCGATTCACATCAGATATGATTTGAAAACACAAGAACATTCATAACCACGGAGAAAGCAGTGTCCGTTCTGTTCTCAACAGCAATATGAACAAAGTCATGTATTCATTAATAAACACACTACATCAAACTACAGTTGATGCTCAAATGTATGTTTCATAACTAGGAAAATTATGTAATTGCATAAAAAGGTGGGACTTTGATTACTAGATCCTAAAAACTGTTGGAATTTCAAGAAATTAAATATTACAGTGCAGCTGACTACAAAGTTCTCTTTCTAATGAACAAAATGTTTAATATATGACATCTATTGAGCTGTCGATATTAACTGGACATTCTGCCACTAGAAAAGGGGCAGCAGGTGTAACTGTTATAGTTTAACAGACGATTGCAGACTGAATTATACAACATTCATGTTACCAGTCTTTCTAGTATAATCCAATAAGTCTGTCACTTATTTAATTATACTAGAAACTGGATGAGTGGTTACGGGAGCGTTGTATAATTCAGTTCATATCTGAAATTATGAAAGATGAACTTAAGTGTAAAATGTAACATTACATGTGTTATGTCAATGTCATAAACCCACCTGCTTTTTACATACACGGTACATTACACAAAGTAAACATCACAGGTACAAAGGACTTAGTTATGGAACAGAATATAATGGCTGTGATCAGTAATGTGCATTCAAATTATTATATCATTTGAATAAAAATAATAATTATACACAAGTAGAAATAGGAGGGGGGAAAAGACAATTAAAAAAATATATTGGAGAATGCACTTACAGTTGAACATTGTTTTACAACTTTTTTTATTAGTAATTAAGTAATTTGTATAATGATAACCCTTGTAATCCTCCAAGTTGAATTATTGTTTCTAATACCATTTATAACAAATTTTTCAAGACACACTAGGGAAGTAACAGTAGAAGTGTGCAAATGATTAACAGGATTTTCTTGTTTAACAGAAAAGCAGTCACACTGACAGCTGTGAACCAACAGGGACTCTGGCATTAATACACTTTCTGTCTTCCTCATTTGACACGGCTGCGATCCATCTGTCTATTCCAACTTAACATCTATAGATACATAGGTAAAACAAGATCATGTTTGTAAATAGGAACATTAAATGAACCAAAACCTTTACATTAAGTATATATACATTAAAAAAATATGAACAATTTTATAAATGCACATATCCACTATTCTCATTGACTAATGGACATAACATGTGTAGGACTCACTTTATATCAAGTGTCTATAAGTGTACTAACATTTAAATGAATCGCTTCATACAATGCACTTACTGTGTACAGGTTTTACCTACATATAATTACATCTACAATAAATTTCTGTAATTACATCTATAATTACTTTTGACTCTAGGCCTTAAACTTGTACCCCAACACGTATCCCGTTCAATATGAGGAAAAGTGTTTTACAATACAAAATGAACACAATAAGTACATTGTACCATTTTTGTTTACCTTAGATAAAGTGGGACCAATTTGTAACTTTGTGTAACTAATTTTAAAGAGTAAGTTTTAAATATTTTACAAAGAAATTCTGCATGTATTGGAAACTCAGTATATTAACTGGACCCATTTATTTATGTTTTAAGTATAGACCTACATAATTCCAGAACCAATTTACAATTTTGTGCCTTAGTGACTTCCTGAGACTATTTCCTCATTATATTTTTTTTTCTTCTGTATTTCATGACAAATTTAGTTTTTTATACTCCACAAAAAAGTTAGAAATTTTGTTTCTCCATGTTTTCCATCCTGTAATATATATATATATCCCAAAAGTAATATAAAAAAACCCCCAAAACATTAGGAATTAAATAAATAACGAAGGAAATAGACTTTGTTTCCACCTTGTGAATCAGTGTCCAATTGCAAGAAACTCCTCGAGTATAATTATGTTTAGAAATTATAATTGTCAGAGTATGATCAACAAGGGTTAACTTGAAACTGAGCACAAGGCTTTCAAAGTGTTATGTCGCCACCATGTGGTTATTTCTAGCTATAGAGAATATACAAAAACGGTGTATGCCACGAAGCAATATAAGAAATGTCAATCAAATGTGATCAAGATATAAACAAAATAAAGAAACATGTACAATATATGCAATAAAAATTGTACATTTTTAGAAAAAAAAATAGATGAACATAATCAGTACTAATAACATTTGAGGTAGTCAAGTCGATTACAAAGAACGTTTGAGGGAGGGAAGAGTGAGGGAGAGAGAGAGAGAGAGAGAGAGAGAGAGAGAGAGAGAGAGAGAGAGAGAGAGAGAGAGAGAGAGAGAGAGAGAGAGAGAGAGAGAGAGAGAGAGAGAGAGATCACGTCATTTGCCCTGCCCACGCGGAGCAACAGCGAGCGAGTATTTCTCCCTTCAGTTCCTCTCACCACTCACACTTGTCTGGACACCGACGAGACTACCAACTAACTACAGCAGAAATTGAACAACGCGGCGAGTTAAACAGGAATACTGAATGTATTTTTTTTACGACTGTTAAGCATGCAAATGTTTAGCAACGTTTTAATTTATGTTCTACATAATTTCAAAGACAGTGAAAATGTCTACTAATGGCTGAATCGAAAAACTTAGAATTTACTCACTTTTGATCGTGTGAGAAATCAGGTTTTGTCTTACCCGTAACACTGTTGTTGAAGAACTTTTTATAGTCACAACCGAACTCCTTAAACACGGAACAATACACACAATTCCTGGAAACGTCAGTTGTCATAACAAACAAGAAAAAGTCAACAAGATTGTACATTCACTGTAAAGAAAATATTAACATTGTATCTGTCAAGTTTTTTTTTTTTTTTATGAAATGTAGATGTGAAAAAACTAGTCTAACTTTTACAAATAAATCTGAAACTGATTATATTCCACACCTTCCTGCATAACAACCTTCCTACAGCACAAGTTCAACCCATGTTACCTACTTTCAACATTTAATCTAGTGCAACAAACTGACATCTTTAAGCAAATTGCTTAAAGGTTTTGTATTATAACTCGTCAAAACAGAGCATCCAGTCAGTGTTGGTCGGACTAAAGGCCAGTTATATGAATTTATGCATCTACTCAATAGTGGCCACAGGGGGATTTGATTTGCCATTCTGTCGAAGTCTCCCTCTCTGATATAGCAGCTCGCCCTGAGCTGACAACGGCTCCTCTGATTGGCTGGAGTAGGAGCTAAGCCACGCCCACTATCTTTAACCACTTCTCTTCGTGTTCGCTAGATAGAACGGGTGCCCGGTCGCCATCTTTGAATTCCAACAAGTTTTTAAAAATACAACGGCTATATTCCCCACGCCTGCCATTTGTCTTCCTCATTTACAAAGTGCTACTATATTTACCCCGCTAGCGACTCACTGATGTTAAGACGATACCTCAGATTGTATATGGGGATGATGGCAACGCGAGACAGCCGTTCCGAACTACAGTATTTCCCGTAGATCCAGTCAGAAAAACAAAGCCACCATTGCCTCGAGTGATCCGAGCAAAGGACAACCCGTCCGCCATTTTAAAGCAAAATCAACAAGACAAATAATACCCTATCTACGCACTCGTAAAACACAAAAAGGCAATCTTTATAGTCAGACTGCTATGCATTTTATAAATTTATCATTGCCTGGGGAGGTTTATTTCATCAAACTGTATCCAGCTCCGCCAACTAATAACACCTAACGACATTATGAACAAAATGTTGCATTTCAGTCTGGGGTTTTTTTTCTCCGTTCGGCTAAATCCACAGGCGCCACTTGGCAATCTTTATGTGCAGATTGCGTTGATTGTTCCAGTGAGCTCTCCTTTGAAAAGAATGCAGTTTATATATAAAAAAAAGCCCCAATTGAATGCAGTCACTTCCTGCCTATGGCAATCTTTATGTACAGATTGCTTATGATCAGCGATGGCTAGCTTATTATTCGATGATTTATCGTTACTTTAATTATCATTAGGATCTCCGTCTCACACACAAAGAGAAGCAGGGCGTTGAAGCCGCTGCTTTGGCTTTGCAATGTGAGCTCATACGCTATAGCTAGCTGTCTCGCTTTATCTCAGCATGCTGTCTGCCTCTAGAAACTGTGGCGCATTTAGGTCGCCACATTCGAGATCTTTCTATAAGTTTTATCTCTATTTATATCTGGAATCATTTTCAACAAAGACAATTGGTTAACGTACGTAATTTCGATTCAAATTGGTTTGAAAGAACACTTACTATTAATAACTCTCCTCTGCGTCTCGGGTTGCTATTAATATATTGTGCTTAACAGCAACAATTTTCAGCTTTTTAACAGTTTAAGAGAACGTAAACTGTCATGACTTTAGCATTATTGGCTGTAAAAATGGCATAATGGGCGGGGTTGTGGTGGCTGAAATTGAGCTTTTCCTTCTTGAACAATCTGGAGCAAAAAAAGCAGTAAGCGAATGTCCGTTACTCGAGTAGAAAAATTGAGTTTTTTGGGGTTTGATCTTCGTACACAGTTGAAAAATCCTCGACGCCAGATCTTCACTGAGACAGACTCAGACCTGAAACGAAACAACAGCACAAAGAGACATTAGAGAAAAGCGAATGTTTGGCGGCGGAAATCCAGATAACGGTCAAAAAGTAGTTTTTGTTGTTAAAACTGAGGTAGCCGGACTTTGGGACAAAAAAAATCGTCTTTAAATCGCAAAAAGAGGGAGAGACGTCCTCCGATATGACACTTACCTCAGACAAATCCAGGAATGCTCTAGAAGGGTGGGACTCGGTATATATAGTTCTGACGTTTTTTTGCGTCATCCCGGTGTCGAGAGCGCGCTTTCGGGCGTTTATTTCAACACAAAATGGAGTTGATGATCACGCGGTCCTCTCGCGTGCACATACTCGAAACGACCTTTTGTGTTCAAGGACGAGCCCATCCCCCACTCCATTTTTCGGTTGTTGTTTTACAAGCTTTCTGTGCAAGGATAATAATTAATTTGTTGGAATTTGGATTTGTACACGAACATAGGCATATTCTTTTATGCATTAAAAAACTAGAAATTGTAATTTGGATTAAACGTTTATGTAAATTACTGTAACACTATTATGTTCAAGGTCTGGGTTAAAATGAGAAACATACAAAGGTTGGAAAAAGAAAAAGAGGGCATGCAAATAGGGTTAGAACATATTTCAACTTTTGATCAGTCTTTGTTGACAGATGTTTGATTATGTAATGCTTAAATCCTTTCAATACATCTATGATGGACTTTTATATGTATATTTTCAACTATAAAACATAACGTAGACAATATTATAAAACATTAATTAATTTATATAACCACCAATAAGACTGTAAAATGGATTAACAAGAGGGGTTATTTTAGGAAAGGTTTCACAAAAAGTACACTTTACACTGATTTCTGTAAGGTATTTGGCAAAGTAAAATGTGTGAATGTATTTATCTCTTTAAAACGAGAAAAAGTGAGAACAATAAAGTTGTGCACTTCCGTCACAGTACACTTTGACCTCTCAACAACTTCCTTGTTTGCTACAAAGACAAAATGGCAGCCTCCTTACAACGCATTGGAATAGTTATCTGCCGCTCATTTCCTGTTATTTTACAACGAAATCTTCAAAGACAGGTTGGTTGATTAAAATCCTTGTAGTTAATGCAATAATATGAAGCCTGCCGTGGTTACAGTTCAGTGAAGGCTTGCGAACAGCTAAAAAACAGCTCAAAATGACGATACAGACATGAAGGACAATTTACGCGTTTTGTATTGCAGATAATTCGTGATTGGAAAATAACTTCAAGTGCCGCTTCAGTGTTGCGTGTGAATTTTTGTACATCATCATCATCATCACCTGCTGATAGCACCGATTCAGCTGAGACACTCGTGTCTAGATATGCCGATAGACCATGGGAATACTTAGAAAGTGAAGGTAAATATGATCATTAAATGATTGAAAAACAGTAATTGTGGTCAAACAGTGCCTATAATAGCTCTCTATTTAGAATACATTGAACGCTATGGATCAAAGCCTGTGTGGTCCAACTACAGGAGGAACCATAAGGGGGGCGTCCCGCCTCAAAAGACAAGAAAGACATGTATTGTAAGTATGTTACACATTTGTTTTGGTTTTATATTCTTATTCAGATGCTTTTCTCAGTTTATAAACTTTGAATTAATGAGAGTGATTTTGAATTGCCATATAGAGAGGAGATAAGACATGTGCGAACGCTTGTCCCATCTGTCGTGATCCAAATGTCATTGTCCATTACAAGGTTTGTTTTTCGATTCTTTATTTCATTTGAACTGTGTCAATACTACACTTTAAAGTTATTTTCTTTAATATACAGTATTTCCCCCCTGCAGAATGTGAACCTGTTGCAGCAGTTCATTAGTCCTCAAACTGGAATGGTGTATGATCCCACTCGAACCGGTAACAAATTTCTCAATAGGTACAATTGTCATATTTTTAATATGGCCCTTATCTGATCACCACTTTTCTCTTCATCTTTGTTTCCTCAGGTGTGTGCATGAAACAACAGAAACTACTTAACAAGGCTGTTGATACCGCTAGAGATCATGGTAAACTGATGTTTTAAAAGGATAGTTCACCTAAAAATAAAATTGCTGTCATTAATTACTCCCCCTCATGTGGTTCCATATCTGCAAGTCTTTCATTCATCTCCAGAACACAAATGAAGATCTTTTTAATGAAATCTGAGAGCTTTCAGTCCCTCCATTGACAGTCTACGCAACTACCACTTTGACGCTTTAATAAAAAGATCGTAAAACTAATCCATATGAATTGAGCGTTTTAAAGTCTACCTTTTCTGAAGAAACTCGATTGCTTTATGATGAACAGATTGGATTTAGGCATTTATTCACGTATAAACATTGAGTAGTAAACAGAAACTCAACCGTACTTGCTTGACGCAGAAGCTCAAACGTGCTCCATAACACACGAGAATGAACCTCATTGGTTCTCGCGCGTCAAGCGAACATGCTTGAGCTTTGTTTTACCATATCTGATGTGTAAGTTGATGAGTGTTTATGAGAATAAAAGCCTAAATTCAATCTGTTCATCATATAAAACGATCGAGTCTCTTCAGAAAATTTTGACTTAACCGCTCAATTCATATTCATTAGTTTTAGGATCTCTTTTTGAAGCGTCACAGTGCTAGTCGCGTAGCTGCAAATGGAGGGACAGAAAGTTCTCAGATTTCATAAAAAAGATATTCATTTGTGTACCGAAGATGAACTAAAGTCTTACGGGTTTGGAACGACATGAGGGTGAGTAATTAATGACAGAATTTTTATTTTTTAACAAACTATCTCTAAGTACCAATGTGCACACAGATAAAGCCATTAATAAAATAAGCTAGAAGGAGCTGATGCATAAGAGCTTTATGTGATTAGATTTTTTTTCCCTTTAAGGTTTACTTCTTGTCCAGTTACCTCATGTGGACTACTCTAAAGAGGACTACTCAAACACCCATGGTGCTGTTGCACCAACCCCTGCTCCATTTTCTCTCAGCTCTGGAGAAATGTGGTACTCATGGTATGGTAATATAAAAGCAGACGAGCGAGAACTGGCAAGAGTGAAGCGAATCTACAAAGAATACCTGAAACCAAATGTTTGAATCTTGTTGTAATTAGACCTTAGCCAGGGTAGACGCCATACTGAACTTTACATGGGTGAAAACAAGGTTATGAGGGATAGACTTAGTCTTTACAATGGCATGCACTGAATAAAGGTCCAAGATCAAACATTTTCAAAACCGTTATATGGAATTTTTTGTCTGCTAAACAATTGGCACCCTCACAGACTTGTTTTCATTCTTGTCAAAAACTAAATATGGTGCTACCTTGACAAGTCTACAGAATGAGTAACTGAATTTAAACGTTTCCATAACAGTACTTAAAATGAGCAACAAGAAAATGTACATTTCCCATTTGTTGTTAGATTTTGTCCAACTGAGCATAAAATACATTTAACTTGTTAAAATAAAAGGTCTACAACAAACTTGACTTTGTTGGCAAAAATCATTTATTTGCTTTTCCATGAAATTTGGATGTACACTATATATTCAAATCAAGTTAACCAATAGTTGTGTTAATATCATCATTCAAGACCGATGAACTACAGGTAGCATCATTGCTTGAACAAGTGTGTATATATATATATATATATATATATATATAGGGTAAACTCTTTGGGGCTGGTTTAGTATGAGAGCATGATGATTTAATGATCTAAACCAAAGTGCTCATTCTACAAAGATAGTTTAACACTAAATATATGCATCAGCAGTCAGACACATCAAACTGCACACTTCTAGTCCCCTCTGTTCACATGTGATGGGACATATGTTTTATAGCATTGCATCACACAGATAAACAGCTGGTAATGATATGGCCTGAATGCAAGATTAATACAAGAATGTCAGACATGACTAAAGAACAAGCGCTGTGTGTATAAATTGAATGTAATTGTATGTAAAAATACTGATTTGGATTCAGTCTTCACCTAAAAGGCATGGAGGAAAAACATCCTACACCAACACTGTGACTCTAGGGTTTGTATACATCACCCAAAAGAGTTAGCATCTAGGTGCTGAGTTTGAATGATCAGTCAATTTAACAAGAAACTTTTTGGTTCTATTAGAATTTGCAACTTAGATGCAACCTAAAAGCCCTTCAGTGATGTAGTCTGACAATCTTGTTATTAATACCAGCCGTTATTCATTTTTAGGCTTGTTGACCAGGGTTTCTCCAAGGGCCTCCAGAACTTCTCTCTTGTAGTCTTCAAAGTCTCCATCAATTTGGTTGATTGACTGGTCCTCCACTACCCACATATGGCACTGGGTCTCTGTGATCAGCCTGGCATCATGGCTCACAATTATCACAGCTAAAATAAAATAAAAAAAAATTAGATGTTAAAATTTTACCCCCTGGTTTCAACCTTAAAAATCACTTTAAATTAAGTAAAATCTTGCAGGTACAAGGTATATTAATATCAATGAATCGGTATACATGCACACAAGATTATTAGCCACAAAAAAAGGCGTATGAGATCAATATTAAACTCAGCATTGTGCTATTTTGGAAACCAAAACAGAAGAAAACGTACCCCCTTTGTATTCATTGACGGCTTCTGACAATGCATCAATCGACTCAATGTCCAAGTTATTTGTGGGCTCATCCTGTGCATTTGCATGAAGAGGTTGAGAAAGAATGTTAAACCACTCATTTTAGTAGAAATATCTTGAATAAGTCATTTAAAACAACATAACTCCTTACCAAGATGAGGACGTCAGGTTGCCGACAAGAAAGTTCAGCAAATACCACTCTTGCTTTCTGACCACCTAAAAAAACAAAAGGAAAAAAAAAATGTCTACGAAGGACAAATGAGTTTGAAAATCATACATGAATGCATTTCTATAGTGCTTACCAGACAGTTTGGAGATCTGGATGGTGTGTGCATGGCTCTCTAACCCAAAGCGACCCAGGCACTTCCTGGCGTCCTGGTACTGGAGATTGAAATTCCTCTGGAGGTATTCTGTGGGAGACTCTTCCATGTTCAACTGATCAGCATACTGCTGGTTGAAGAACCCTACTTTCTACAGGCACAGACAGAAGAATTAACCAATTACCCAAAAGTCAAGAAAAGGAAAATAATGAGAATGATTTTAAACATTTGGCCTACCAATCGATGATTCTTCCTCATCTCTCCTTTAGACTAAAATAAAAAAGAACTCAATTAGTGCCAATAAAGAAATCAACAAACTTGGGGGGGGGAAATGAGTACACAATCATTATTCTCAAATAACATTTTTTTTTTTTTTTTTTACAAATACACCTTTTTTCATAAATATAACTGGTACTTACAGGATTTAATTTTCCGGTCAAAAGCAGAAGGAGTGTACTCTTACCAACTCCATTTGGCCCAACAATACATACTGAAACAGAAAAATGATCTCAGGCTCATTTTCAAACAATCTCTTGTGAGCATATTTTCCACCATCATTAACCTGCCAGTCATAATGTCTGTTGACATATGCGACTTACTTCTGGACTCCATGTCAATTCCAAAGTCTACATTCTTGAACAGAGGTTTCTGGCCTTCATAACCAAAGTCAACACCTGTGAGTGAATGAGAGGAAACCACAAACTTGTCACCAATACCCAACATGTTTAATAAAAACATGATACTACGGAGTGAAAGTGATAAGAGACAGGAAAAATAGAAATGTACTCACTGTAAAGGCCTAGAATTGGTGGCGAGAGTGGAGGAGGGTTGGGGAAAGTGAATTTGACTGTGTATTCTTTCGGCCTCTTGAGGAGCTCTGGCATCTCGCGGCTCTCCTCCTCCTGGCCTTTCTTCTTACCCTTCTGCTGTTTCCTCGTCAAAATGTCTTTCGTCTGTTTCTCCTGAAAACGAAGAACGAGAATGAGTAGCAGTACTTCAGAAGAAAAAAAAAATCAAGGAAAATGTCAAGGACTCACAGCTTGTTTTGTGGACTTTCCTCCAGCCTTCAGGTCTTTGAGCTTTTTCTCTTGTTTCTCATACTGCTTCAGGAGTTCTTTTTGTTTCTGTACGTACATCTTCTTAAACGTTACTAAGACAGAAGATACAGTTAGATAACTACACTTCTTTGAGCAGTTTTAATTTGTGTCGGCAATCAAAATGAAACTCACGATAGTTGCCCCTATAGTAGTAGAGTTTCTGGTTGTCCAGGTGCATGATATCTGTACAGACGTCATCTAAGAAACTCTGGTCGTGGGACACAATTAGAAGTGTTTTCTTCCAGCTCTGCAAGTAACTAAAAGAGAAAATGAGATGTGAGGTGATTCTTGAGCACCATATAGCAATTATTATGACAAAGTGACCACAAATCATTGTCACAATACAGTTGCTGAGCAGTGGCAACATGAGTGACCGTCACCATTTGTGAAGCATTGTGTGTCCAGCGATACAACATTGTTAAGAAAAGTTTAACATTATGAAAATGAACAGCAACTAACAATAGGTGAAAAGACTGTAGTCAAGTGTAGGAAATTTGGAGTGTAGGCTTATTATTGCCTACATGAAAGGATATAATAATAAGTATATAAAATAGGATTGTTATATATTGCAGATGTTTCTGTAATAAATCGAGATTAATCATGATGTGTTAATGTGGCAACAGCATTTTAAATATTTTATATTTTAGTTCAATAGCATCTTTTACTATGAATGACAGACAGTATCACATATCAATACTGATGCTTCTGTTAAATTATTTGTTTCAATGTCTATAGATGAAATAAGTAATAAAAGGCTGAATTTGAAATAACAAATGCTGTGTTAATTGCATTAAAGTTTTAGTTCACCCAAAAATGACAATTGTCATTTTTTACTCAGTCATGTCGTTCTAAACTCGTAAGACTTTCGTTCAGTAAATGATGACAGAACTTTCCTTTTTTTTTTGTGAACAAACCCTTTGTGTTAAACAGTAAATATAATAAGTAAATGTTGTTCATGATAGGATGCATTATTTTTGTTATATTTTTATTATATTTGTTATTTTTAGGAGGCAACTGTTTCTTTGTAAAAAATTAAATTACATTTAAATTCAGAGCTAATACATCCTATTTGTTGTCAGCACAAATACATTTGATAAGGCTTGTGTTTATAAGACATGTAGTTCATTATGAATGTCAATATAATTTATGTTTGTTTTACATTTTTTAACGTTGTGGAGCAAGGGGAACTAAAATATGTTCATGTTTATAAACATTTTGTATAATTTACCTGTATTTTATTGTATTTATCTGTATGATTTCTGAATGTAATAATAAAATGTGACAGACACTTATCTGACACTTTTTTTTATGTTAAAAGCAGAAGTAATTACTTGTTAAGCCAGATGACAGCGTTAAGGTCCAGGTGGTTAGTGGGCTCGTCCAGCATCAGCAGAGTGGGCTCCATGAACAGCGCTCTGCACAGAAAATAACACAGAAAAACAATAATATATCATTTCTCATGACAATATGAGTGTAGCCTTTAATTAACATTTATAAAATTAATATATTAACACCTAGCCAGGGACACTCTCATCCTCCATCCACCAGAGAACTTCCTGGTGGGTCTGTTCTGCATCTCTGGAGTGAAAGACAGACCAGCCAAGATCCTACGAGCTTTAGCCTCCGCTGCCGCTGCTCCGATCACCCTCAACTCCTCATACACCTGTGAGCGACACACACACACACACACACACACACACACACACACACACACACACACACACACACACACACACACACACACACACACAGGTGTCCTTTACTACTCCATGGATCAGCATATTTACAGGATCTCAGCAAGCTGCTCTCATCTGACCTTATCGAGCCTCTCGGCCACGCTGTCGTCTCCTTTCTCCAGTCGACTCTGTAGCTGCCGTTCATCCTCCAGGAGCTTCAGTCTGCGTGTGTCTGCCTTCAGCACCGCCTGAACTGCAGGAGTGTCATCCGCTACAACCTCTGAGGAACAACAAAGAAAAAAGTAGTAAGGGATTTCACAATCGGTATCATATCATACCAATAATAGACAGCTCAAATAAGAAAGTGGGGATAAAAAAAATTGGGAATAGGCAGACAATGCCCAATTGTCTTTAATCTTTATAGATTAAAGATGTGTATGCAGTAAATGTATCTTACAGAATACGCCTGTATAGCTGCTGTGCGCGAGCTGATGAGTGAAGCACACTAAGTGAATTGAGCGTGCAGCGGCATAGATGCGCGTGCGTGCCCAGCACACATCCCTTTCTCACGGATATCGTAAGTTTGTAGTTCGTTCGGATATGTCATACAATACATTTTAACAGGCATAATTAAGGATGAAAAAAAATGGTAAAAGCAAGGAAAATACAGGTATTGGTGCTTGGTATTGGTGAGTACCAAAAATTAAGTGTCTGTCTCTGACTTGTTCTGGTATTGGTTCGACCCTAATTAAACCCATAAAAAAAACAGAAATGTTAACTGAAATAAAACTAATATATATATATATATATATATATAATTTCAGCTAGTTGCCAAAAGCAACATTTTCATTTAGTTTAACTTGATGTACTAAATTAACTAAATGTTAAATTAAAATGAATAAAAACTATAACGATATATAAAACTGACAAAACAAAAAAGAAAATTACAAAAATATTAAGTCAAATTAAAATTAAGGGTCGAAATTGGCTTTATGCACAGCTTCACTACTTCCTGAACTTCAGCCAGCCCTTTGTTTCCTGTCTGCCATTATTGGACAAACTGATTAATCCAGGTGTGCCTGACCTCAGTAACAATAATCAGGCACACCTGGATTAATCAGTTTGTCCAATAATGGCAGACAGGAAACAAAGGGCTGGCTGAAGTTCAGGAAGTAGTGAAGCTGTGCATAAAGCCTATTGTCCCCACCACTTTTTGAAACCTCTCGCGACACGGGTGTTTCTAATACAAATAAATAAAACATCCAGTTAACTATTCATTTTGTTTGTTTGTTAAATAAGAGGCGTTCTAGCGCTGAAATGTGTTATTTTTTCAATCAAGCCGCTGAGCTCGTTGCCGCTGCTATCAGTGGTGCGGATACAGTGTTCTTTTGTGGCTCGCGCACAGTCTTCACTCAGACACGCGCTTCAATCTATTGCTTAACTCCGTTGCGGAGACTCTCTGTTCATTCCAGTGAAATCACAAAGAAATCACAAAACAAAATGCACACAAACGTGTCCCTGCTTGATATACAACCACTGATGAACATATTCGGTTTAGATGAGAAAAAAAGAAAAAAAACTATAGGCCCTACGAGTGCACATTAGAACCCAGAACCTCTAACACACTTGGCAAAAGGTCCATTGAAGACCATTGAAGTACGTATACAAGTCTCGCGGATCTAGGCATTTATTCACGTGAAAATTCTCGGCACTAACAATATATATGAGCAGATCTCATTAAACGACCAATTAAACCCAATGTACTATTTAAATTTATTTCTGGACTTCGTAATGTTATTTTTTCCAAATATTGTTATTGTACACATATATTGTAAATATATCTGATTTAGCATAACACTGCTGTACTGTACCTTGCTCACAAAGCAGGACATCAATATTGGGAGGAATGCTGAGAGCTCTGTTAGCGATGTGCTTCAGTAGAGTTGTCTTCCCTTTCCTGATTCAAACAGGAGTAAGGAAACCAGTTTTACAAGCAAACTAAATCTTAAGTGCAATGTAGTAATGTGTCAAATTAAAACCATCAACCCACCCATTTGGTCCAACCAGACCGTATCTTCTCCCAGCAACAATCAGAAGGTCTGCGTTAACAAACAGCTCCTTACCGTGGGCTGAAATGCTGAATCTTTCTAACTAAAACATAAAATGGAAATCATTTAGTACACAGTGCTAAGTGTTATCAAATGGCTCAGAGGAAAGTTTCCCAGTCGTCTAACCTTGATGTCCGAGGCGTTTTCCAGCATGGCCTGTCGAGAGGACAGCTCAGCCTGAGAGACGGAGAAGTCTCCCTCTATAGCGTCCTGAACACGCAGACTATCCACCTGACGCTGATACTCCATCTGTACAGCACAGGAAGAAGTGTCTACAATCAGTGTTACTATTGTTAACTAAAACTATAAAAATTATTTTTGTTCATTGAAAGAAAAGCTGAAATAAAATTAATGTTAGATGACAAGCATATAAAAAAACCCTGAAGTATTAAATGTAAATGAAGACTGAAAATATCAAAATTAAATGAAATTCAATATTCAGACATCACAACGATTGAGAGCAATCTGTCCTTCTATAGTAAAAACATTAATTAGAGTATTCAAAATCTACCATTTTCTTTTTCTTCTTCTTCTCTTTTTTACTCAAGTTAGCAAAAGGGTCGTCCGGTTTCTCTTTGGCTTGCTCAGCCGCGAGCCCATCCTCTGCACTCTACGGGACAGGAAATAGGATAAGATGATAGAAATGAAAGTGGATTAATGAACACTTGGAGATTTCGAATATTAGGAATACAAAATAAGAGAATATTTTTGTACCATCATTGTGTCATTGTCATCACTCTTTTCTTCCTCCTCTTCATCATCATCACTAGGAGGAGGAGGAGGGCGAGCAGGCTGAGCAGGCTTCCCTTTCTGAAAACACACCAAAACACTCATTTTATTTAAAAAAAATAAAAAAATAAGCGGAGATTACTGTAAAAAACTCGAAATAAGCACGTCATCTCCATAAGAACTTTATGATTGGCTTAAAGTAGACTTTTTACATCAGCGCACCTCGTGCGTGCTCATACGGGTTATCTTTATTCTTTGTTCACATAAGCATCATACCAGTAATTAACTCTTAATGTTTCAACTTCTCATACTGGTAAATTGCCAGAACCGATTCACTTTTTACACATGATCTATTAATGGTAAATTACCAATAATTTACCAGTAAAGACTGTATGTGTGAAAGGGGCTACTGAATAACAAGGCTTTTAAAAATAAATATTTTACTGACCTAAAACTTTTAAATTGTAGTATATATATACGTTTTTCTGACCTTGGGCTGGTCCTTCTTGCCTTTCTTCTGAGACTTCTCTTGTTCTTTCACTTCAACTTCATCTTTCTTCTGAGACCTCTCTTGTTCTTTCACTTCAACTTCGTCTTTCTTCTGAGACTTCTCTTGTTCTTTCACTTCAACTTTATCTTCCTCCTGTCAACATTAGAACATCCTTTAAGTTAGACACAATTACACCTTCACTGGCTTATCAAAACACCACATTCATCAAAACAAAAGACACCCACCTTAGATGGTTTAGCAGCAGCTTTCTTGGCCTTTTTCCCACCTTTCTTTTCATTCTCATCTTTTTTCTCCATCCCTTCATCTTGTTCATCCTCAGAGGCCTCCTGTTTTTGAGAGAACGCAGTAAACCAAAGACTCTATAGGAAATGTGTGATAAAAGCACTACGCACCGTACAATATACTGTTAGTAAAGCAGATCGGAATGTGCAGAAAGGGGTTAGTTGCTGTGATGACTGCAGCACTGCTGTCATGTAGCAATAAAAAAAACGGCAAGTTAGAAGAAAGGTAGAAGATGTGAATTTTGAAGAATGAAAACAAGGAATAAGAATATAAAGAAGCTTAAGAAACAATCCCATGTACCCACCTTCATTATCTTAGGTTTAGCCTTATCTTTTTTCTTGCCCTTGGTTACCTTCTCAACTTCCTGAATCACATACATACATACATACACAGAAACAGGCACATGTCCTTATAAATGTAGAAATATTCAATATGCAGCGGCAGCCTAATCTTTCCTTCCGTATCAAACACATACAATGTGAATGCAATGATGTGCAAAATCAGCCTCGCACAAAAGATAAAAACCCAGAACCAAGACAGATGACAGAAAACCCAGAGCCAATATCACATGATTTCATTAAGAAACGTGATTGATTTATAATGACTGAAACAATGAGGGCACTGGAACCGGTCTGGAAAAGGAATGAATGCAAAATGGAACGAATTCCACTGGGAATATCATGAAGCGAGAGAAAGGACATGAGGGATGGCTGGAGTGGGACTGAAAGATGAATCAACAGAATATTAGAGAGGATGAGTTATGTGGTGGGTGATGCATATGTATTATGGTTAGGTACATCAAATTTGACGATGCTAAAGATAATATTATAAATAGTGATGGAATAGACAGCCACTGATGACTAAAAAGACAAACTAACAAACATTGATTTCCATGCAATTTCTCTCTAGAAAAAAATTATGAAAATAAAATAGTTCTAATAATAATATTTATACTGGTATTTGCATGAAATACTTTTGAGAAGTAGAAAGGTATTTTATACTCATATAAAACTATTTTAAACAGTTTCACATAAGTGTATTGTACTTTTGCTGTATGTTGTCATTTTACTACTGAGGGTAAAACGGTAAACAAAAACAATCCTGATATCTAAAAAAATGATTGCATGAATATGAAACAAACTTTTGTTTGTTTTTCACTCACACTATAATTTATATATATATAGCCACACAGACTCATGCTGCGTCCCAATTCGCATACTATCTGTCCTAAATAGTATTCGAAAATAGAATTAGTACGTCCCAAATCGTAGTATGTTGAAATGAGTGTCCCAAAGAGACCCGGATGGTCTACTATATCCGGTCAGAATCCGAAGTGCAGATCATTGCACACTCTAACGGCTGATATTGCCCACAACCCATCGCGCGTTGGACTAGGATTCGGTTAGAACTACAAACACGACTGAAAAGTGTTCAAAAACTACAGACATGGAGGACGCGCGAGTCCGAGAGGTTTAGATAAAGGGGTTTTGAGTGATTAATTATCAGTATCTAACCTCACGAAAAATTTTTTATTCAATGTTGTCCACATTATATTGCATCTGCAGCATTGTGAACTTTTGCAAAGACACGTTTAGCCATTAACTTTTAAATGCATTATTATATTCAAATTCCAAACACATGAGGAGAGTCTCGGCATGAAAGACCCATGACTGGCAGATGAACGTGCGACAACAATTCTCTCCGAAATGGTAAGAAGTTATATTAGATTGAATGGAGGATTTTAACTGTGACAAGATGATTGACAGGGCAGTTTACGGTGACAGGATGCACGCGACAGAATCTGTCCGTTAAAGATGAGGAAGTAGTATGTCCCAAAGCTTGCCTACTCTTTTGCTACACACTCAAAAGTATGTACTTTTTCTTCACAAAAAGAGTACATACTTTTAGGGCGTAGTATAAGTAGGCGAATTGGGACGCAGCATCAATCTACAATGACTGACTCTGAAATAACTCACCTTAGAGCTCTTTTTGTTTTGGGGTTTCTCGTCGTCGTCGTCATCATCATCATCATCTCCATCTCCACCTGCGTCTTCTTCATCGTCATCATCACTTTTCCCCTGACTCAGAGCAGCAAATATGTTGCCACCCTAACAGTAGAAAAACAAAAAACAATCTAAGCGATGTGTTCCACCATCTAGATTAGTCCTCCCACTAGTGCAGGGATTCCCAAATGTTTCCATTCCAGGACCCACCTAGAAAAATATTATCTAATCTATCTCAAGACCCACCAAAATATTTGTGCTTAGAAAAGAAAATACATTACTATAAGCATAATCTTAATCAAAAGTGTATATCATATGACAGAAATCGAGTATTTAATAAAAATAATACGTTTTATTTTATAACACAACTGTAAAATGTCCATACTAATATTTATGTTTTAATCTCTTCATTTACATATGTTAAGGAGTATGAAATATATCCATAAATATCCGCTCACTCTGGTCCGAATATGAACTTTTATTCTGCGCGGCGAGTGTTGTTAAACTCATCGCCATCATGGTTGTTCCATGAGTTTACACTGTGAGATGCTTTTTACAGTTTCCTTATGTGCTGGTAGGTAGCCAAATGCACACGAAGGAATGAAAAAACGGATGTCTCTAAAAGACAATAGCGCTGAGTTGAACAGACGACAGAGATGAATGAACACACCTGAAACAGCCTTTTATGACATTTGAATTCTCCGTTGTAATGCAATCGCATGCAGAATACAGCACAGTGATTGGAGTAAACGAGTTTCTTCTTATACAATTAATTCACGGCCAATATCACGATTTCTATTTAATGTTGGTATATCGTGCAGCCCTAGACTAAACTGTTTGTGTTATTCACTGAAACGCCCATTTAGCTGCAGCCAAGTGACTTTGCCCAAACCACAGTTTGAAAACCCCTGCACTATTGGATGAATAGAGACGCTGACGTCGTGGATCACATGGCTTAAATCGCACTGTTCTATACATGGTGCAGCAGGAGAAAATGACTCTTTTCTGCATCCCAGTGAAATACCACAAAAAAGATCAAACTTACCTTGTTTCGCTTTCCTCCTTTGACTGGAGCAACAACTGCAAAATAGAAATAACCCACAATGTTAAATAGGTCTTGTGATTTGATGCGTGACATACTGGCACAAACTAAGTTTATGACATTACCCTCTTCCTCATCTTCATCACTGGCCTGGACTGACAGTTTCTTGAGACGCTGCATGACCTCTGAATCATCATCATCATCGTCGTCGTCGTCTCCTGCTTTCCCTTTTCGTCTGTCTTTCTTTTTCTTCTGAGGCTAACAGTAAATGACAAGGAAATACATTAACATACCATATTTGAGTATAATTTCATTAAATATATTTTTACGTATTTTAAAACTGGCATTAATTAAAATAATTCACCTGTTTCCCTTGTGCCTCTTTCACTGGTGGCTGGTCTTTGTCTGGTTTATTATCTGATGCCAGCTCCTCGAAAAACTGTAAGATAAAGTAAAATCAAAAATTAAAATGATAAAATGCAGAAATATGCATAAACAATTCAGATGTCAGAGGTATAATTATATAATAGGCTACATTGCATTTGGTTCTGCTAGTTGCTCCGATAATATTAAATAACTAAATAACTATAGTAACTGGCAAAAATATTCCATTATATATAATGCATGAATAGCTACGTTTTGATTTTTATTACATATTTTAATGTACTTGAAGAAACAAAATATTTAGAATTAAAGTTATAACAGACCAAAGTTGTGAATGAAGACTTACACTCTTTTTCCCTTTCTTATCCTTCTTTCCTTTTTTGATATGTTTGTCTAAACAAAGAAATAGCATTATGGTAAGCACTTCTGTCAACATAAATAACTTACACTCACAAACACACCTGACAGACAAAGCAGGCTGGAATAAACATGCACACCGACAGAAGAATGACAATGCCACAGAAAGAATGTCATGTGTACAGGATAAAAACAGCTGTCTCAAAAATAGTCAGCATTTTGGGCATCATATGAGATTAGGCACATTTGAACGTTCCCAAAATGCTTTTAAGGACTGCAGCTCACTAAGGTTTTGAAACAAAGTCACTACTATATCAGCAGTTAACCCTTGCGCACAGTAGAGACGTGGATCAAAACGCGAATATGGGAATGATGACAGTGAAACATCAAACTCCGCACCGAAGCTAATGGGCTAAGCAAAATATACCAGCGATTAAATAAAACACAACCCCTTTATCTACATTAAACAAAATGAAAGAAAAATGTATTAAAAAGCATAGCTGTCATCATAGAAACGATTTCAATATAGTTGCATCATATTCATATCGCTATTATTTGGCTGTGGTGTAACAGAAACCCATAATCTTACCTGTTTGGTGTTGTTGTGGTTGTTGTTGTTCATCATCACCCTCCCACTCAGCCACTTCTTTTGATTTCTTAGGCATTTTTCTGCTAAACCGTTTCCCTCACAAGGAAAGCAAATACAATATGTTAAACGTGACTCGGGGATGGATCACAGCTGACAATGAACACGAGCACGCTCACATCACATGCGGCCTATCTGCGCACTGCCACAGAAATACAAACGCCGGGATTTCGGTTTACGACAGCGCCACACCCTCACGCAGGCCGCCAAAGGTATTGCAGCAGCGTTGTCTAAAATGATTGATTTCAAAGAAAAAGTTGTTACAGTAGAAATTGTGCTGGTGTTTTAATAGGTCTTTATTCTAGAAAAAAAATTGTTTATTTAAAACACTTAATTTAGTATGAACTTTATTTAAAACAAAGTAATTTAATATGATTTATTAATTACATCATGATTTATTCTAGTGTCCTTGTTACACGATACATGTACTACTTACTATAGTAACAGTACATTATGCACAATTACAAGCAACTGATCGTAAACCAAACCCTTAACCTTTAGTAAGTACATGTTAATTAATATTACTCAGTACTTATTGGTGCAATTACACTATAACAAGGACTTCCTATAATGAAGTGTAATATAATATAATATAATATAATATAAAATAATATAATATAATATAATATAATATAATATAATATAATATAATATAATATAATATAATATAATATAATATGATATAATATAATATAATATGATATAATATAATATAATATAACAATATTTTAGTATCCTTGTAACACATTTTACATGTACTTACTATGGTAGAAACCCAAACCCGCCTAAGCCTTTAGTAAGCTGTTAATTAATATTACTGTATTGGTGTAATAATAGTGTAAAAATTACTCCTTAAAATTAAGTGTGACATAATATAATATAATAAGATTGTTTAATGAATTCCACTGAGAAAATAAAAAATCCAAATCTTATACATAAATCTGAATACACAGGTTTGGATCTATCATGACAATGGACCACTAACTGTCCTGCGTTTCAGACTTTTATTTTGAAAAGAAAAGGCCGCCATAGTTTATAGCGGGAGTGGGTGTCTTGCAGTTCGTCGAGTCCGCCGCTGGATGCCGCTGTAACAGGCAGATTCCGCTTCTAGAAAGTGGAAGACGCATGCGCAGTGCCTCAGACTGCCACTGGGCAAGGACATAAGGAGAGTGACATTTGTATTACGTTAAAAACAGATTCATGTTCTTTCTAAATCACACAGGAATTTGCGTCAATCAGATTTGGATACACTCTCGCATCTCTGCACAGTGAGCTGACGCTCTACATCATTTCATCTGATTCTTTGAGGACAGGTATGCATTTAATATTTACAAGCAGGACAGCTAACTTAACTGACTGACTGGCATGTAAGTTAAAGACTAGCACTAACATAATAACTATTATCTGTCCAACTCAGACAGGAAACCTATGATCCTTGATCACTTTCAGCTGAAACACTGCCCTATTTATTATCGTTCAGTTTGTTTGCCTCGTTTTGAAAGAATTTATATTATACTAGTCAGATTGTCAGCTCTGGGTTGAATGTGTTGATTTGTGAAGTGTGACCCAAGCGTGATGTGCATGTGTCAGGCTGCGTCTGATCACTGTCAATACCTGCCCAACTGTAAATATAGCATATTTAGGTAATACATATCGTGGATACGAGGCGTAGTTTAATTTAAACAGATAATTGAGTAATACATAAGCTTCTTCAACAATTTTATATGATTATTTCTTAACTAATTAAGGTCTTGAGAATGCCTTTAGAGGGCATTTTTGGACGTCCAGAAATGCAGCATGGCCATCATACATTACTGTGCAAAAGTCTTAGGCACGTTTGTATTTTCACCCCCCAAAAATGTTTTTAAGCCAGTTATATTTATATTATATATATAATATAACTGGCTTAAAACAATTTTTATGGTGAACATACTAATGTGCCTAAGTTGTTTGCACAGTACTGTAGTTGTCTGCTGCATATTTAGACGCTCTAAAATGCTGTTTGGGTTGGCAGTTGAGTAGGTTTTGAGATACTGACGTTGTATGTGTTAAGCTTTTGCACCTTTTCTGTCTCACACTTGCTGCTGCCACTCACTCTAACTTAGTTAGCTGCTTTCTCAGACAGCATTCATCAAAGAATCCTGAAAAAATGTATCATGGTTTCCATAAAAAAATAAACTGCACAACTTATTTTCAACATTGATAATAATAAGAAATGCTTCCTGAGCACTAAATCATCATATTAAAATTAATTCTGTAGGATCATGTGACTGAAGACTGGAGTAATGATGCTGAAAATTCAGCTTTGCCATCACAAGGAATAAATTACATTTTAAAATGTATTGCAATAGAAAACAATTATTTTAAATTGTAGTAATATTTCACAATATTACTATTTTACTGTATTTTTTTATCAAATACATGCAGCCTTGGTGAGCATAAAATATATTTATCATTAAGAACATTAATACATTTTACAGACCCCAAACTTTTGAATGATAGTGTAACTCAAATAATAGAGCAATGTGGGTAATGCCATGAGTTAGATTCCTGGGAAACTCACAAACTGATCAAATGTAGACTTCAATGCATTGTAAGTTGCTTTGATTAAACATATCTACCACATGCATATATGTAAATGTATATAACTGAATGTCTTGTATGCCCCTGAATGCCCCCCCTGCCCTAGCGAGGTTTTGAAGGACTGAAGTTGCACTGTGAATGAGTGAGTAACCAGAGGCAGTGGTGGATGGGAGAGTTTGCGTTTCCTCCTCTTTGAGTAGCGGAATGATGTCATCTTTCTGAGACTCCATCCTGACTTGAATGGCTGTGTGCAGAGGGGGTGTCTCTCTTTGGGTGGGGTGTGTCAGGAACCATGGTGGCAGGCAACCAATGAAGAAACAGTGCTGGAATTTATGTCAGGTACACAAATTAATATTTGAAAAACTTCTGTCCATCAAATCAAAGTAATGTGGTGCAACTCACCAAAAATTCGATTTCTGAATTAATAATTCATGCCGTGGTATTTGTAAAAAGTTTTTTTAAAACCACAAAAATTAATTTAAATACATTTTTGAAAATTAAATGTAAGATGCTGATGCTCAAATTATTAAGCAGCACAACCGTTTTCGACATTGATAATAACAATGTTTCTTAAACAAATCTGCATATTAGAATGATTTCGGAAGAAAGACTGCAGTAATGATGCTGAAAATTCAGCTTTGACATCACAGGAATACATTACATTTTAAAATATTTAAAATAAGGGGTTAGTGTTCTCTTTTCAATAGAATAAATCGCTTTGTGGGAGACTATGAACTTTGTAGATCATATACATGCACAAATAGATACATTGCACACTAAAGAAAATGGAAAACATTAAAAACCATCATATGATGTTCTTTTAATTGTTAATTTCACAGTATTGCTATTTTTAATGTGTTTTTGATTAAATAAATGTGTTATTACTTTTTATTTGATGGTTGCACCACATGACATTTTTCATTACATTGAAACTTTATTCTTAAATGCTATACACATTTTCAAAACCATATGAAATCAACATGAATACAAAAAGTGCATTTCTAAAAACTTGGAACAAAACTATAGCCTGTTAAAAAAAAAAAAATCCTTTGGATACCCATATTGGTCATTGACCCATGTGTGAATATCTTTGCACTGTCTGTTTTTCTCTATTTTTCTGAATTTGCAGACAACCGAGTTTCACTTGAATGACAACTGTAGGAGCCTGAGCAGTGCATCATGGGCCTTGGCTCCTCCAAACAGTCTACGTTACCGGTCTATTAAACAGCCATCCCTCTCCCATCCCTTCCACCACGCATGCCAGCCAAACCAAGCGGCCAACCTAGAGGAGGAGGAATGGGAAGAGGCTGTCAGCTTGGGCGTTCTGCTCAAACCCTGTGAGACCGATGAGCAGCACACTTTGGTGGAAGTGCCCTTTTTTGGGCCGGCCAAACTAAGCGAGCTCCTTGCCTTGGGACCCAACAGACCCTTTGACTTACTTTTTCCTTTAACCACTGTCGATGGGAGCAGAGAGGATGATATTAGCATTACCGGAAAGGTAGGGACAGACACGGAGAGAGGTTCCTTCAGGAGTCTGTTTGAGACCGAGGGATGCCCTGCGCCTTTTATGTTGGGATCTCGCTTCTTTTGCTTTCACTGCCCCGGGATGAAGTCTGTCTCTGAGATTGGGGACAAATCAGGAAAGGGACAGGACGAGCAGAGCTTCTATCCAGCCTTCCGTGTCACACATTGCAGCCATGCTGAGACTGAGAGAGTGGACAAAAGCTCTAGACAGGGAGACATGGAGAATGAGGAGAAACTGGCCCTGATGTATGAAAAGCTGAGGGTGGAGGTAAGATGAGTTTAAGGGGATTGAGATGGACCACTTGTTGAAAAATGAATGGGAGAAATGATAATGGTCAATATGGAGGCCCACACAATATTTGGATTATCCTGAAAAATATAGTTTTTTTATTGAAGCTAAACAATATATTTTTAATTGATTTTAAATATGCAATATAATCTTGACTCATAGTTTAGGCTCCACGTTGTGTTTCAGCTGCCCAGTTTCTTTGTGAAAAATCATGACTACAGCATATACTCTGAAGATGTTGAGTTCATCAATGGTCTTCTGAACACAAAGACAAGGTAAAGAGTTCCTAGATGCATGTTATTCTAGATTGTAGGCCTCATAGTCACTTATACTTGCTGTCACTTAACCCCTGTGACTTCTTCAAACTCTGTTGTTTGCATACTGCTAATACATGGGTGTGGTAATGTAAACTGTAATGAACTTGTGTTAAAGGGTTAGTTCACCCAAAAATGAAAATTAAGTCATTAATTACTCACCCCCATGCTGTACCAACCCCGTAAGACCTTCGTTCGTCTTCGGAACACAAATGAAGATATTTTTGATTAAATGTGACAGCTGGATCACTCCTCCATAGGCTCCCTAAGGGAATGAATCCTGACGGCCCAGAAAGTCAATGAAGAAAATGTTTAAATATTCCATGTCGCAACAGTAGCTCAACTATAAGTTTATCAAGCGAGGAGAATACTTTTTGTGCGAAAAAACAAACAAAAATAACGACTTTATTCGACTATTCCTTTTCTTCCTTGTAGGCCTGAAACGAGACTTCAAGAGATTTCCACGACGCGCACGCGCGAGAACTTAACTGAAGTAGTTGAAGGAGATCGCAATTCTCGCGCATGCGTCGTGGAAATCTCTTGAAGTCTCGTTTCAGGCCTACAAGGAAGAAAAGGAATAGTCGAATAAAGTCGTTATTTTTGTTTGTTTTTTCGCAATTCAGTTTTTGAAATACAAAAGAAAAGTCCCCTTGTAGTCAATAATTTTATCACTTAAAATTATTAATGCCTTAAAATAGCTTGAATGTAACTACACCCTTGTTTCATTTAGTATATGCGGTTCTATGAATATGCAAATTAGCCCCGACTCCACTCACTCACACCAGCTCAGAGATCCACTCGGTGACGATCACACGTTGACGTGATTGGTTACAAGGTAGTTTGAGACGTCAGAAACACCAGCGTCTTTGGTCCACTGCAGTTTTAAGGAGAAAATACTCAGCAATGGTGTCGACTCATGAATTTGTTCATGGTTTGTCTTAAAGCACATTAAAAACACCACATAAACAACATAAAAAAAATAGATTTTCACCACAGGGTGACTTTAATACTAAACAAATTGGTGTTGTTGTTTGCTAACTGCAAACAAATTGACTGGTTTTGGCTTGTTGCCTGTGCACTGGTACATTTGAAATAGCATTGCTGATTTGGTTTTGGCTTGTTGCCTGTGCACTGGTACATTTGAAATAGCATTGCTGATTAGTATATGCCTCTATTTCTATATCTGAAGGGGTCGTATGGCATACCAGCTGACTCTGACGGTTTGGCGGTTGATGTGTCTGTGTTACTATGCGGAGGCTCAGCTGGAAGTCCTGAAGCTGACCAAGCATCCAGAAGATGGCTCAATCAAAGCTCGTTGGAGAATCAAAGGCCTGCCCTTCCACTCCATTCTGGTGTTCTTCTACAAGAAAGACAAGAACCATCTCTACAGGTGAGTCATGCTGTGATAGCCTGTCAAAGCCATGCCCTGTGCTCCTGTTTGTGTAACTTTATTTATTTTTCTTTTCAGAACATATGATGCATTCTCCACCTTTTATGTTGGCTCTGATGGACGAATACACCGCCATAAAGTTGAAAAGGTGTGGTTTGCTTGTAACGCCATATTTTCAGAATATCCATATTTTCCATATTCAGAATCAAGTAGGACCTTTTGATTAACTTCTGTGGGAATGAGACTTTTGTACAAGTCGCACTGAGACATTTCAAATGATACCAAACATGTATAGTGTTGTATGATAATTGTTCACATAAAACCATATTGATTTTTGGGGGAATTTCTGAATTTCAGCATGTGGAGAGAAGAGATGGGGGAAAGGGGGGCAAAGGGAATGAAATGTAAATTAACACTTGGTGATTGCGTCTCGGGTGGGGATGCCACTTTTGCAAGAAAGAGTTCAAATGTTAATTTCCAGAAACGTCCTTTGTTTTCTCTGGGAGTAGTCGTTCCTCTGTCCAGGCGGCTCGGTATCTTCCAGTTTTTCCAGTCTAGTAAGCCCCACAGTGCACCTATCTATTGTGTTCACCATGAACCAAAGTCAGTTCGAATGTGTTTACCAGCCTAAGAGAACTTTTCCGGAAAGTTTGCTTTGACAAGCTGTTTCAAACTCCCAGAAAAACTTCACATGAACTTCGTTTTGGCCTGATTATGTTCTAAATGACGTTACACCAGTTCGTTCTTCAATTGCAAGCTCACTTTCATATGTCTCCACTATAGAGTGCAATGCCTACATCTCAACTTCCAATCAACAACCGATGCATAGAACCAAGTCCCCGCCCCACATTGTTTCCTTTTTTGATAATCCATTATACTCGGCTGTATGACACAATATGAAAAAAATCTGTTGCTACTTCTGTTTTATCATGACTTTAAACACAATTCATGTTATGATTCCAGAGGTTTCAAGAACTATATGTTTGGTAACACTTTATTTCTATAGTCGACTTATCGAAATATTTAGACATTCTACTTGCTACAAGTAACTTTACAACTACAACATGTCAACTAGCAGTCATGTCATTAGAGTATTAGTAGACTGTCTGCTTTATATCTGTTAACACTTTATTTTGATAATCCCCCAACTGACATTCTACTGACTTTAAGTAACCTTGTAAATACATGTTCCATTATTCTAATAACCCGAACCCTAACCCAGGGGTGTCCAATCCTGCTCCTGGAGGCCCACTATTCTGCAGAGCTTAGCTCCAATCAAACACACCTGAACCAGCTAATCAGTGTCTTACTAGGCAGACTAGAAACTTCCAGGCAGGTGTGTTAAGGCAAGTTGGAGCTAAACTCTGCAGGATAGTAGCCCTCCAGAAGCAGGATTGGACCCCCTGCCCTAACCGAAGTGAAGTGAAGGCCAAGTATGGTAAACCATACTTGGAATTTTTCCTCCGCATTTAACCCATCCAATTTAGTGCACACATATTAGGAGCAGTGAGTAGTGTGGACACACACACACCGGGAGCAGTGGGCAGCCATTCACAGTGGCGCTCGGGGAGCAAGTCTGACTCTCTAACCATTAGGCCACAACTGCCCCAAAAGAAGTTTACTGGGGCCCTCTGGTTAAGAAACACTGCTTTATTGTGCCGCGTCTGGTAAACCTTAACATTAAACTTGCTGTGTATCTATGTTGGCAGGTCATGGAGGCTCATCCCCCCTTGCTTCCCAAAGTGACCTCAGTGCTGGCCGGGGCTCTGGTGGCCCTGGGCATTCAGGAACACCGGCCCGCCCTCAACCTGCTCCCACTCCTGCTGTCTTCCCTCCGACAGGCCCGAGCATGAGCCGCAGAGCCAGACGTGTGGATGTGTATGCTCAGAAGAACTTATGTTTGGTCACACCATTAAAAAGACTGAAAAAGATGCAGCGCTGTATTGTGTGGGTTGAGTGAATGAGATGGTGGTAACTGTTTTTTGGGGGGAGGAGGGGGAGTGGGGGAATATTTGCAAGAACAAACAAAAGTTAGAACTGTTCTCACTTGAAACAATCTTCTGTGTGCGCTCTTTCCATTATTTGAATATCACCAAACTGGAATCAGTTAACTCAACACTCTGGTTTGTATTGTAACAGGTTTCTAAGCCTAGCTAATAGTACTCCCCTATAAGGCAGGATAACCCACTAGCCTATCATTTGAGCCATCACTAATTAGGAGGTTAAAACGCACAACTCTTTAACAAATAGGTTTTGATGACCCAGTACATTTCTGTAGAGGTAAATTCAATGTCATTGTAAACCAGTCTGCTGAGACTGACGCTGTAAAACGTTATGGCTTTTAAGTGCAGTGGGTTGATGAAGTTCTTCCCAGTGACAGTAATAAATCAGCAGAGGTGGTGAACTAATAGGAATTGTGCACGGTTAGTCTTGATCGGCGTACATTGTGGTAATTAATTATATATTTTTTAATATATTTATATATTCATTGGCGTTTTCATCAGTTGCATTGATTTAAATGTTGTAGAGACTGGTACCTGCTTGCAGCTGTTTCACTTAGTAGCGAAAACCAATGAAAGACGTCAGGGTTGCGGCCTTCTTCATGACCTTTGAGGGAAAGTGATGCCAGAGACTGCCTTTTGAGGGTAGAGTTTAATTGTTCTGGACTTGTTCTTGTTTGCTCGTCGTTTTCAATGCACAATGCAAGTTATTAAGTTCCCTGCATAATAACATTGCCAAATCTGCACTGGTCTCACTTAAAAAGTAATGCCGTCCATGTAAATTTAGGCACTCTTAAGTCCACAGTTGATTCTTTTTTATTTAAATATGTTCAGGAGTGTATTTCCATATGCAAAACTCTATCATGAATGCATAACCCATACATTAAGGATAGAGGTTTGCAGATGCTAAATTTGTCTCCAGGTTAATTGGTCGGTTCAATTCAGTAGTCCATTTTTTTTTTTCATTGGTTCAAAATGTGACTTTCAGTGCATTTGGTGTGATAACACATGCTGTCCACCCACATAAATTACCATGTGTTTTAACAAATGTTTTTAATTGCTTTGACATCCTGTGGTAAAGACAAACCAAACATTTTAATCAACTTCCTCTATCACAAAGTAGTCAGAACACATCTTTCTCAAGTGCTTGCGCTTTTAAATGGACAAAAAAGCATTAAACATTGTCACTGTAATCTGCAATTCAGTTTCAAAGGTTGAAACAGAACCATAAACAACATGGCTGAGTCCTTGTTCTGCTGTGATTAGTTTTGTGCTAATTACCCAAAAACCTGAATATGTTGTGGGACAAATAAAATGCAAACTGTCATTGATATTTGGTCTTTGATCTCTGTTTGTATGCCTCACCCAGTTCCATTTAGATTATCTACTAAATAAGTAGTTTAATAAGCTGCATATAAGGGCATTTTTCATAAGGCAAAACATTTTGAGGATTTCTTTGAATAGTTTAAATCTCTTGATTTTCTCTTGAAATCTCTCCCTTTAAAAAAAAAATGAATACTTTTTTTAGCTAATGCATTCAATTGATCAAAAATGCTAGTAAAGACTTTTACATTGTTAAAACAAACTATTTCAAATAAACACTGTTCTTTTTCTATCCATAATAGAATATCAATAAATGTATCAGTTTCCACACAAAAAAATTAAGCAACACAACTGTTTTTAGTATTGATATGATATCCTTAATTATAATATGGATCACTTGATTGTAATGGCTGCTGAAAATTCAGCTTTGCATTGAATAAATTGCATTGAAAAAAAAAAATGTTATTTTAAATTGTAATAAGAAAATATTACTATTTTACAAAATATTTTTGTTGAAATAAATGTAGTCTTGATGAGCATAAGAAACTTCTTTCAAGAACATGAAAACATAATTACCTTAAACTTTTGAACTAATTATTTTATGTGTATATTTTTATACAGTTTAAATCTCTTGATTTTAATGATAGTACATTTATTGCTAGAAAATTAATTTAATATGGGTAACAGGGTTACAAATTAAGCCTAAATTAAGTTGTTGTTCATTAGGGACCAAATGTTGGTTTGTAGTTATTGATAAATTTATGTTTCCCATAAAATAAAGAAAAACATTTGCTTGTTAATTTTTTTTTTACCAGGGTTGAATGTTTCAGCTAGATGTAACAATATAATATATGCAAAAATCGACAAAACGGTCTGCCTCCGAGTTATCCCACAATTTTAAATCTTTAAAAAAGTAATGCAACGCCAACTAGAAACCACTTGAAAGTCATTGTGTTTGTTTTAAAAACTAAACCATAGCAAAGGTGTTTCTTTAATATTAGTGACCAAACATGGAGGTAGACACAGCTGTTTTTAAAACTAGAAGTAATTCTAGAATTGGATGATTTTATTCATAACAGCCACATTCATGGACAACATGATGTTTTTGGCATGCAAAAAATAATAACAAGTAACAGCTCTATGTCATCACTATGACTAAAACACTTCCAGTCCTCAGTGACGAATGTGCAGTGCTGTACATCTAATCATGTTTAACATGTCTGCACCTTGTAAACATTCATCTTGGCATCCTCTTTATCTACACATTGAGCAGGTCAAGCTGGAATGAATTAGGGTTTCTTCATGTAAATGTGTCTAATACAACTGCTATTATTGTCAATATTAAAACAACTTAGTACAACAATGTACAGCTAATATACAATGGACATCCATGAATCCCGTCAGTGTAAAACTGACTGTGATGACTGGTGACATCTACAAAGACTACAAGATGGACGCCATATAGACGGAAGAAAGACTAGTTTCTTCTGCCTCTATGGCCGGTCTAGTTCACCGGGTCTATATTTAGTCACTATCCACACATTTGACTATGGCAGACATCTGAGTTATGTGCCAGTTACCGATTTCAAAACAACTGGGTTCCCTCAAGGCATGACACTATTGGCTGTTCCATTCGAGACGTCATGGTCATGACTGTAAGCTTGACAGATGACAAGATAGATGTGTAAACGGAGCTGTCGGTTTATCAGTCTTCTGAAAAAGCTCTGTGGGTGTTGGGAAAGCGCTGGTGGTTGTAGTCTGGATCCTCACTCAGTCTTTTCTTTATATCACTCTTCACCTGGAAGACAGTTAAGGATGAAAAGGGTTTTAAAGGTTTAAAGAAATTCAGAGAGCAAGATCACAATACTTTCCCGTAAGATCTGACAGATTGCCAGATTTGTAGCTTTAAAGTGCCACATTATGCATTTTTCAGATATTACCTTCTATGTAGTGAGTTATATAGCTGTTTGTTCATGTAAAAGGTCTGCAAAGTTAGGGGCGGCAGTGCTTCAGTGGTTCATGTAGGTTGTCTACAAACCGGAAGGTTGGTGGTTCAATCCCCGGTTCCACCTGACCAAGTGTTGAGGTGTCCATGAGCAAGACACCTAACCCCAGCTGCTCCCGACGAGCTGGATGGCGCCTTGCATGGCTGACACCGCCATCGGTGTATGAGTGAGTGAATGGGTGTATGCGAGGCAAATTGTAAAGCGCTTTGGTGGCCATTGGGTCTGTGAAAGCGCTATATAAATGCAGTTACCATTTTACCATTTAAACTGCCTGAAAAGAGACGTCAGTAATTCCAGTCTCACTTCCCGTTAAAAACCTTCCCGGTTTCTAACAAATCTGCATAATGCCAGCCTGTGGTCTTTATTGGCTGCCCGTGAACAACATCTACTTTGACCCGCCCTCAACTACACACTGTAGTTGTAGCTGAGGCCTGGAAGAGTTTGGTTCGAGGACAATTACTGTTCATATCACTGTGTATACAAGTGCTGAGGAAGCGTCCGGAGCTAAAATTTAGATGGACGTTTCCGACATACACTGTTAGCAGTAGACCAATCACAACAGACTGGACCATCTGACCAATCGAAGCAGAGTATGATCTCAGAAAGGAGGGTTTAAAGAGACTGAGTCCTTTATCAAACCATTTCAGACACTGTGAGAAAAGAGGTGATGCTGCAATGAATATTATGAGAAAATTTAAGTATTTTTGGCCTTTGATGCATCTATTGTAAGAGACCCAAAAAACAAAATTAGGAACCATTAAATGGCATAAAAGGGGCACTTTAATATTCTAAACTAATAATGGGGAATTGTGGGAACAGGACCAAAATTGAGAGAGGGTGGATATGAAAATTCTATGGGAAAAGATGAAACTCACAGGAGCGGGATGGAAAAAATCAGTCCTAAGACTAAAACTATAACAATCATTTGTATTAACTCAAATAAAATACAATATACACATCAGATGAAAAAAAAAAAAAAATTCTAAATACAAATAAATAAATAAAAAAGCTAATAAAAATGACGAAAGTACATACCAAAATTACCAAAAATTCAACCAAAATGAAATTGAAACCATAAAAATAAAAGCTAATTCAAAATATCAATAAATACTACAATGTTCTCAGGATGGATTAGGTGTGGGTTTAGTTTCTTACTTGTTGTGTGTATGCTTCCTGTAGCTCTGGTGCCTCTAGCTCCCCCTGTAGGCTGTCTGGGGCAGTAACAGGTCGTACCCCTGCTGTCCTGGCAGCTCGACTCACGGCTTCAGCTAAAGAGAGGTGAGGACCCTCTCCCTGTGTCTGTGAGCCACATGAATGCAAAGAAAGGATATCTGATCAGTACAGTGTAGTTTCAATGAATTGTTCATTCATTCATTCACTCACTATTGTAGTGAATGTAGTTGGTGTACAGACCTTCCTCCTCTTGGCTGGCATCCCGTGCAAATAAGCATCAGACAGAGGCGGCTGTGCTTTCATCTTTCTCTGCGTCAACATGTCATGTCTTATGATGGGTACCCACTCCTGATTAACACAAATATACAAACATTCTCATTATTACTTATAGACCAGGGATAATAAACAAAATATAGTCATGATTATTATAATAATTATTGGTATTAGCCAGATTTTTTTATATCAGAGCATTCCTGTTCTAGCTCTGTTATCTTTGAGGTCATTTAGTGTACAACAAATGCTGACAAACTTTTAGTAGGTACACTAAATCAATAGACACAGTAGACAATTGAGTCTCACGGGTGGAACAGTTGCTGCCCATGGCTCCGCCTCTCCTGTCGACCCCTCCCTGTCCGCGGTTGCCATGGCTACCGCTCCTCGCAACACTTCTAACGATGGCCTGCCGGGTGGTTCATCACCATCAGCAGTGTCTCCTGAGGATGCCATGACTTCCTCTGCAGTGGTGGCAGGAGCAGGAGACAGACCCTCTTCCATCTGGAATATATAGTTACATATTACTATCACAACATACAGTTAATAATGCAGACCCACACCCTGATGTATTATCAATGTTTAAAGCTTAATTTTCGGGGGAAAACAAACATTTACACCTTTTGTAACATTATAAATGCATTTACTGTCTGCTTTAGTCTATTTAATGTGTTCTTGCTGAAAGAAAAAAATCTTAATGATTTCAAACTTTTTTTTATTACAATAAAGTAATACAGTGTATTAGGGCTGACTTCTAATAGTCGAGGATTCGACGATTCGATTCGGAGAGGTCTGATTCGACTATGAACCTCATAGTCGAATAGTAGTGTTATGTAACCAATAGGGGTGTGATGGTTGAACACCGTCATTAGAACTCTATAACCGCCAAAATCGTGCTATTAAGCCTAAATTATTTTTTACAAATTAATTACATAGTGAATGTTTAAATACTAATATCAGCTTACGAGGGAAACGGAGGCGGAGTTAGTGGTGGTTCGGAGGCTGAGTGCTGGAGATGATTCGGGAGACGTCTGTGCCTAGCCTAGAAATCTAGACGCACCCTAGCGGCAGCAAAAATTATTTTGCAGCCAGTGTAACATCTTGATGTAGGTCTGGCTTGCCAGGCTAGTCTGTGCCCCTTTCCCGATCAGAGCGCGCGCTGACACTAAAGCCTTGTTTATACCAGACGCGTCCGCACGAGAGCGAAGGTGCGCACGGCAAAAAATGACGCGTTGGGTGCGCAAGACCGGCAAGACCCCATTTCGCTTGGCTGTGTGCACAGCTTTTTTTGTAACAGCCCGCGCGACACCGCGTCCGAGGATGAACGACTTCAAGCCAAATCTGCTCGAGCATGTACGTCTCACCGCACCGGCACGCTGTTTGCGCGTCTAAATTGCAACGTTCATTGCAAAGTTTTTTTGTTAAGGTTTTGTTTACTGCGTGTGATTTATTTAAAACAAAGCACGTTCATTGCAACGTTTTTTTTTGTTAAGGATTAATTTAATGGAAAGCACATTCACTTAGTTGTCTTGCTGTTCATTTTAAATAAACGTAGAGCGAGTTGTCCTATAACAGACGAACAGTTAGCCTATTCAACCGAACGTATAGTCTGCTCTCTAAAAAAAAAAAAAAAGTTCGACTATCAGTCGACTACGGCAAAATCTAACGAATCAGATTCGACTATGAAAATCCTTAGTCGAAAACAGCCCTACAGTGTATATAATTAAGTGTGTATATACAGTTGCATATATTTTCATATGTTGTAGTCAACTCATTTACAAATAATAATTTTTCTGCGACTTACTCTACTTCTGTTGAAACATACCTCAATACTCATGTCATCTGACTGGTGGCTTGCTTGTGCATCTGACTCTGTTCTCTGAGACGACTCGCTCTGTACATGAAAAAGATAATAGAAACATATTCAGCTCTGTATTCTGTGGCTCAGTTTGGGAGTTAATCCTGATGAGGGTGTGAATCTAAATCAGAGATGTCCAAACCTGTTCCTGGAGGGCCACTATCCTGCAGAGTCCAGCTCCAACATGAACTAAAAACACCTGAATCAGCTAATCAAGGGCTGTGTCTGAAATCTGAAATGTGTCTGCCACTATTTGAGGGAACAGCCATTTGTAGTGGTGTCTGAAACCATATTGGACGTTATTGAGTGCACTCAATTAATCCCATAATGCACCGCAATAATGACTGTACAACTAATGTGCACTCATTCAATGGTTAGAGAATACATGGATGGATAGTCATGCCGAATTAATTCCTGCGTCTCACCAGAAGATGGCGCTCGCAGCTGAATCATTCATCCATCCATTTTCAAAAACACTGGTCCAATGTGGGTACAGTGTAATTACATACAGGTATAAATTCCTTTTTAATTGATTATTATACATGCTAGTTTCTATGACAGAGTTTAACATCAATCTTTTCATTACTACTGGAGCTGCCAGTTTCCTAAGTTTCAAATGATTATTAAACAGCAAACACTACACAAACTATGCAAAAGCGGCAGCCCTTCCGGCTCATTCGTTTTCATTCACTCCTTCAAGTGGACTATATTAGTGGAGTAATGTAGGGAATAGTGATTGAGGGTATAGGGGGCGATTTAGGAACACAGCAAGTTTTCAGGCAATTGGGTTGGAGCTAAAATTTGCAGGACATTGGCCCTCCAGGAACAGAATTGGACACACATGATCTAAATTAAGGACCTGTGTATAGATGACGTAATTCTGGATCTGGTCCTCAGTGATTGGGTTGTGCTCTAAAATCACATGCAGCCTCATGGTCATCATACTGGTCAACCAGTTCACCAGACTGGGGTTCACTTCTGCTGACATTCTCCTCTGATGAGCAAGGAACAAACATGAACGCATCAAAAGATATGGATTTTATGCAACACCAAACCATCTTCATGAGGATGAATCAATGGATCTTACAATTCGGTGGTTGATGACAGTGGTTAAAGCTCTTTGCTCTCCTCTTAAGCAGAACAGATTGAGGGCCAAACACTCAAACAGACCCTGAGTGCACAGGTACAGCAAGCGCTGGCCAAACGTGTTATCTGGACACACATTAGAAACATTGTTGTTAACCAAAACTATTACAATTGTTTTTGTTCATTTAAAATAAAGCTAAAATTAAATATAAGTATTACTTGGAAAAACTTAAAATTAAGCTAAAGTAAGCTAAAATTACTAAAACTAAAACAAAGATAAATGCATGGGGTCATGAACTGCAATTTTTAAACGGCAAGATTTTTACATAAAAAAAAACATTCTAATTTAGAATAGGCTATTTTCTATTCTGTCTTAAATACTTTGTTTTGATAGGCGTGTCGCTTGGAAGTACACGCCCACTGCTTTCATTGGGTAACAGTTTTGTATATTAAAATAATTTGTAATGATGTTTGCCATACATGTCTGAGCCAGTCTGATTCAAATCAGAGGACAAATACCAATGATACTTCAGTCTGTGACATCATGGTCATTAGTCATCTTACTTTAAATGTATTCCTTATGTATTTGTGAGGTAGTATTGTATTTTATTGCATTATATTAGTGTTAAAACGAAGATGCCCCAGAAAGGCATTTATCTAGTACAAAGTTGAAACATTTGGCAACTGTAAAACATTTATACGCATGTCTTGGTTGTGGCAAATAATGTTGAAGTACTTGAAGTTACCAATGTTATAGCTGGCAGGATAACTTGTGGTGCTTCATGTAAACGAATTATGAATGAATGCACTATCGTTCTTATATTCACCGTTCATCATTTTAAGTAAAGTGAGTAGATATTAAACGATCTTAAGGCTAACAGACAAAGCAATAGTGACACTTGGTAAAACATGGCACATGGAACTATGACATCATATTGAGACAAAATCTAAAACTAGTCATTTTGGGAGCTTGGTTTCAATAAAAACTGCTTTTGGCCTAACAAAGAAGATTTGAGTTCTGAAACTTACATGATATTTGTATTGTACAATGACCTCTTATATGTCATAGGATCAAGGGAAATTGGATTTTTAACTAATGACCCCTTAAAGCTATTTAGAAATATTAAAAATGATAAAACTAATTAAAAAAATGGAAAAAGCACATCAATAGTAAAATTAAATGAAGACATAAAAATAATATAAAATAAATGGTAATTAAAACATTTCATAAATACTATAATTGTATATAAATAATACTAAACACTGATGAGAAAGTTTCAAAAACAATGTTTGTGAAGTGGAATTTGAATGTTAGGGCGAGAGCAGTTTTTGGGACTGTGTTTGTGTGGATAGTGTGGTCACCTGTACAGCGCAGAACGTGAGTAGCCATGCGAGTGAACTGTTGTCTCAGGAAGGACATGTTGGTTTGGATGATGTCCACCCTCTCTCGAACAGTCACAGTGGACTTGAAACAAATAAGGTAGAGGGACAATCAATTAGTGTCTGAACAAAATGTTACAGGATAAATCAGCAAACAAGACTTACAAAACTCTCTGCAATGTACTCCTCTAGTCCATTGATCAGATCCTCAGAAGCACTCTAAATAATAGAAACAAAACCATCAGCCTTTGCAACATTCATTCAATGGGACAGTGTTGTTTTATAAGTGTAAAGATCAGTTTTACTGTGTTTGTGATGCTGTTAAGAAATTGTATTCATTTTTATGGATCAGTTCTTTCGAAGTGTCCAATTCAATGAATCAGTGGATCAAAACACTGTATGAATGATTTGTTTGCATCATGACTCAAATGTCCCCTTTTGGGGTGTGCGATATGTATCATGGATAAAATCATAATTATTGTTTTAACAATATGCAACCTGACATTACAGACTATGTCACTCACTTGAGAGTGCACACATTCACTGTGATGTAGCCTATTAGAAAGCAATGAAAAAAGTTCCAAACAAAGCCAGAGCAGAACTGTTGTGCATCTCCGAGCAACACACTGGTGTTTAGTTACTCAATGAATCTGCATTTTTATACCAAATCTTTTGAGTGAATGTTTCAAATAACCCATTCATGAAAATGCTCACTTGGTTCGTTTCTGAATGAAACAGCCGTTTTGAACAAATCTTTTGAATAAATAGGTGTGTTCGGCTTGAAGTGGCACTGCACAGTCCGTGTGACATCAAAATATCACAAGAGCGATTTTGAAGCATACAGAGCCGTCAGTTATCGAATTACTCTCGCAGTACTTTGATATCATAGACCAATTGGTCTGCGCAGCGCAACTTCAAGTCAAACTTAAGAATTTGACTTAAAAGATGACAGTAGTTTGAAACAGCTTGCCAAAAGCAAACTTTCCAGAAAAGTTTGCTCCAGCTGGTAAAAAAAAAAACCTTCAAACTACCATTGGTCCATGGCGATTACGTAATAAGTGAAAACATGAACACACTGGAGAGCTGCTTTATAGTAGAAACTTAAACTTTAATTGAAAGCGACATAGCTTTAAAGCAATCTATTGTATAAATTACTGTATTAAAAAACTCATGCACTTGTGACTGGAGTGCTAATTGATTTGGGAGTCAGCTTTAGGTAAAATCCCGCTAAAAGTTTGTACCACACTGAACATATCTGACAGTATATGAGATTTTCATGTAGAACTGATGTAATGAAGGTCACGTATGAAAGCGGCATGAGCTCAGACTCACAGCTATGTTGGCATCATTGGGCTCTCGGCCCTGCAGATAGTGCTCTGTGAAGAAGGCTGTGAGTTGGGGTTGGATGCGGCTCAGAGGCTGAGGATTACCATGCAGAAGCAGAACCATGTCCACCATTGAGAAACTCTGACAAACCAGAGACAGCAGATCTCCAAAAAACCCTACCAAACCAACACAGACAGTGAGCCATAAATTGTGGCATTGTGCTGTACTTTGAGTTGGACTACAGTAACACAGAAGCCCTTACCCACTGCATCTCCAGCTCCAGGCGTGAAGAGGTTGCTGGTCTGGGAAAGTCTCTGGATAAACTGGGCGATGCTCTCAGTGTTGCCTTGGCCAGCCCCCAGAGAGCCCATCATGGTAGACAGGACACCCTGCACGATACCAGTGAAAAGCTCAGGGCTGAGGGTCTCTCCACCTCCACTGGGAGCCTGAGGGGCAGCAGTGGGGGCGGCTCCTGAAGGGGCAGGGGGTGTGGCTTGTGAGGGTGGAGGCTGCTGGTTTGGTGGAGGAAACACAGGCTGACCAGACTGGAAAGAAAACAGGGCATTCAAATTGACATTTTTGCTAAGATCAGACTGCAAAGACAGAGAAAAGGACTAATGATCGACCGATGCCGATATCTTAAAGAGCAGGGTGGCAGATGGCTGATATAAAGCAGATATACAATATTTAATTTAAAGATAGTAAAAACACATGCATAACAATTTCTGAAATTAAATCTATATTTATTTGACATATTTACTAAATAATTTGAAAATTATATGAAAAAAAGCAATGAACTTGAAATGTAAAAAATGTATCTGTAAAATAAACAGATTTATGCCTTAGATACTATAATAGGATTACAGAAACAAGAATTTGCTATTTTACACAAATAAAGAAAATACAAATGAGTAAAAAGGAAGTAAACACTGTAACCAACAGTATACTTAATAATTTGGTACATCTGTTGCACTGAGAATCCTATTATTTCAAATAAAGACAAAACAGTACACAGCGAATTTGACATGACTACAACATAGCGGCCAAATGGATATAGTACAGCATAGTTTGAATCAAGGATTTAAAGTTTGTCGATCATGTGTGTTCAGAGACAGCGAAACTCTCCTCTTTGTATACAATTCACACGGACCAACCATTACGCACAGTTCACACATTTTTATGCAGTCTAAAATTGCACACTTCAGAAGATCTCACATCTGGATCTCAAAAATGTGCAAAACTAAATATTAGGTATTCAAAAACGTTTAGTTTAACTAATGCCTGGTCAAAAAAATCCCGCTGCCATCACATCGGGCAAACAGAAAAACTTATCGGCCGATGCCAATAAAAAAAAAAAAAAAAAATGCCGATATATCAGCATACCACAAAAAAAAATACCAACCTGAATGAATTCAGACAAGCCTTGGATGAACGTAGGGACACCTGGAATAGTCACTGTAATGGAGGGAGCAGCACCTCCAGACACCCCTCCACCAGCTCCCGCAATTCCTCCCAGGAGAGAGCCCAGAAGCTGAGCTAGGTTATCTCCTGGGTTGTCCTCTTGGGACTGACCCACAGACGCAGTGCTAGTGGTATGGGTGGACGTCTGACCGGACGTGTTGGCAGAGGTTGGAGGAGCAGTGGAAGAAGAGAAAGAGGAGGAGGAAGAGGAGGAAGAAGAGGACGAGGAAGAGGTAGATGCGGAAGTAGAGAAAGAGAAAGACTGGGAGGATGAGGTAGAGGATGTCTGGTCCCCTGACAATGGAAAACATAATATGTTTAGAAGCTTTGTGTTGCTTAACACAGGAACTGAATAGGTAAGGACAACTTACCTGTGTGCAATGGCATCAAAAGCTGCCCAACCAAACCACTGACCATCTGCGTGAGAGGAGAGGACATCATAGGATTGCCCTTGATTGAGGAATCAAAATGGAACTATGAGTTTTGGATGTCTCCAAAATACAATAATGCAGGGCTCGACAATAAGGACTGCCTGATGGCCCTTGGTCAGCGTGAAAGACGGTCAGGACTGAATTGTCACTGGCCCGATCGAGCCCAAAAAGTTTATGCATGCGTTTTTAACTAATGCCAATTTAAACATTTAACCAAGTTTAAAACATTCAAGCTCAAGACAAGAAAGTGAATTCAATTCTGTACTCAAGTGCGCAAATACTGAAATGAGTTCTCTTTCGTGTCTTCTTGCACTTGAACGGACAAACACCCACAAAATTATGTGAAAATGAGTATCATCATAAACACAGTCAGTTATGTCATAAGTGAACATAAACAGTTAAGAAAGATAATGCATTTGTATAGTATATTGGACCTGTGCATTAGGTCTTTAAGGCCAATTCACACTGCACCGACAGACGCTGACACAGACACTTTTTTGGAATTAGAATGTCTGTGAAGTGACGTGCTGTAATCTGGTGACTGTCGGCACGGTGTGAATTGGAGTTTAAAGTGAGAGCAGCAGTATAGTGAAGATGCAGTGTTATTTTACATTTGATTACTTTATTTAATTAAACCTGAATACTACTGTGTAGACCAGTGGTCGGGATGGCTCGCGAGCCACACCTGGCTCTTTGGCAAAAATCATGTCGCAAGGTCTCTCACCCTTTACCAACAAACGAGCGATAAAAAAAAAATCAATAGCAGAAAAACCAGCCAATTACAATTCCCTTATAGTGCATCCCACCGAAGTTAATGAAAAGTTTATGATAATAATAATATTCATGTTGTACCGGCAAAGGTGCGTGTTCAGTGCTGTTTTCGAGTGTCATGAATCATCACAGCAATCAACTAACCACTTGTTTCTGTGGTTACCTATAGCTCCTGCACTGGGATTCAAGCAGCTGCAGCTTGTTTAAGGTAAGTTATTAACAACAAAACATGAAGGAATGAGAAAAAAAGAGCAGGATGTGCTTTATATTGAAAAGAAATATTAAAAGCGCGATAAGAGAACGGAATTCTAATGACAGGATGCTGTGCGCGCGCTCCGAGCGCAACACAGGCAAGCATAGTAGCCTTTGTCTTCGGTTGCGCACCTAAACGGCCAGTATTAACGTAAACACAGTAGATGTAAGTCTAGTCTATGATGTAAGTACTGTGTGCATTCTCTCTCTCTCACACACTCACTCACACACTCACTCACTCATACTCACACTCACACAGGATTTATGCTCATCAGTTGGTAACTCAACCTCACAGTGAAAGCCCTGCACAATTAATACATATTGAAACTTTATTGTTTGCTGAATATTTGTTTGTTTTTAGTTATCTATGGACCTAATAATTACTGCTGTTGAAATTTTATTGAAAAAAAAGCACTCTTTAATAATACTACTTTTTTTTTTTTTTTACTGTGGCTCTTTTGGAAAAATGCATTAACCAAAAATGAAAAAATGGCTCTTTGGTCAAAAAAGGTTCCCGACCCCTGGTTTAGACCAACCTGAAAAACTTAAAGCACTATTTTATTTGTACCTTTGTTATGTTATATTTCTTAGTGATGTTGCTTCTAATTTTATTAGAATTTTCTAATATTCTGTTTTATAACTTCTTAATTTATTGGTGACAGCTTCCTTGTCTTTATTAATGTTTGAAATGTATATTAAATTGGTTAAACTTGTAGTTTTTGCTATGTTACTGAAATTGGAATTGAGAATTTCACTGGCATCTAAAATTTTGGTGTCATAATCTTATTTATGAGAATGCATAGTTACATGGGTCAAAAACAATGAAAACAGTGACTATTTTATTTTATTTGTTTGTTTTTTTGCAGTGGGGCCAATTGAAAAATTTTACATGGCAAGTAAAAATCTGAACCACTGTTCCCACTAGACCAGTAGAAATTGAAGCCCTGAAATTGAAGTGGAATTGAGCCCTGTAATGTAACAAAGGTTCATACTTGATTAGTCTGTTGTCCTGCTGAGGGAGGCACTGTTGCACGCAGGTTGATGGTGGTCCCCCTGGTGTTCATGGGTTGGGGGACGCGTGGGGATAAGGAGGGGCGTGTGATAACCACCCTGGCCTGAGGTGGCGGAGGGGCCAGGCTTTCTCCACTCTGGGCATTTGTGCCAGCAGTGCCCTGCTGCTGCCCCTGGTGTCCAGCAGAGGCTGCAGTTGCCATGGCGACAGCCTGCTGGGAGATCTGATGCATGATGGCCTGCATGAACTCTGGCGGCAAACCTGGAACGTGGATTGGCGCCGTGGTGCCTTTAGAGAACAGAGACACAGAATTCAGTGAAGAGATACTTTTAACAATGCTGACAAATGAAACTCCTCTAAGTCTGAATTCTACACACAAGACTACAGACAACTGACTAACAATAGCTGCTTTATATCCTAGTGCACAAATAGTGCTTATTCACCACTCAAACGGACATTTTCTCACCCTCATGTTGTTCCAAACCTCTATGACTTTCCTTCTTACATGGAACACTAAAGGAGGACTTTTGAAGAATGTCCAGAGCAGTGTTGTTAACTAAAACTATTAAAAAGAGTTAATTAATTGAAAAGATAAAATATAAATATTAGTTCAAAAACGTATGGCTAAAAAACTGTTGAAATGTTATTAAATGAAAATAGGAATAAAGTAAGTTAAATTTAAACCACTAAAATTGCTCAAATAAAACAAATCAAAGCTAAATAGGAATATTTAAATAAACAAAAAATAATAAAAATTAAAATGAAAAACACAATTGCTTTATTTCATTTAAAATGAAGATGAAAATGAAGATTTATATTTAATACAGATAAATAAAACTAAAATAACAGAGAGCTTGTACTTCTTCAAATGGAGCTCATTTGTAAGCTCATCAGCCCTGGTCCAGATTTACTTTTATTGTATGGACAACAAGCACACTAGAAATTATGTAAATATTTCCTGTTTTGTGTCCCATGGAAGACAGGAAGTTAAATGGGTTTTAAACAACATGAGGGCCTGCAAAGAATGGTAAAATTGAATAGTGAACTATTCCTTTAATACACATATCACATGTTAATGTTGGCACAGCAGGTTATTGACTATAGAGAGAGGTAGAAACTAACCAGTCTCTCCAGCAGTGCTGGGGTTCTGTTGCCTTTGGCCCTGCGATCCACTGTCTGAATCTGCTGCACAGAAATGCAGAGATCAGTGGCTGGCAGTTACACTACAGCCACCCATTCCAGGTCTGAAAAAGTCCTTTTCTGAAAGCAACTATTTTAAATCGAAAAAATCAGAATGATGAAGACAAATATTTGGGATCTTTAGAAGCGAAGCAGACCAGGAATGAGCAGCAAGGCTGAAACACAGTGCTAAAATCACTGGGGTCTGATTGTGTCGGTTGGTTTGTTGGCATACCATCCAGGTTCATCTGCATCATGACCACTGGCTCCATGGTTTGGTGAGTGATTCTGATCACTCTTGGAGTCCCCTGACCTGCCTGTTGACTGGCTCCATTCGGTGGAGGACGAGGAGGTGCCTGACCCTGTTGCTCTGATTGGTTGCTGGGCTGTGAGGGTTGGGTGTGACCCTCGCTTGTCTGTCTGCTGTTTGAAGTCATGGTCACAGTGGAGCCTAGGTTCACCTGGAAGATGACATATTTTGCAAGGTTGACCGTTTGATATGAACAGTATGAATTAGCTTTGAACATATAGTGGTTAGCTCACCGGAATGGGAATATGGGGCAGTCCACTCTGCAGCACGACAGGGGAGGTGGTGTAGTGAGACATCGGTCGCACCACATGTAAGTGGCGGGGAGGCTGAGCAGATAAATTGCACCGAAGGTCACTCAGAGACACCAATGTATTGCCGAGGAGATGGAGTGACTCTCCAATCAAATTGAGAGTGCGCTGATCTTCCTCACGTTCTTGAGTCTATCCGAGAAAACAGCTTTTCAGAACATGAACAACACTGATATTTATAGCACGTCAATTATGTAGCATTACAACTATCTAGAGCATACATTGTTATTGTAGTCAGCAGAACTAGCCGCTCCAAGGATGGAATGTGTTCTTTCCATGAAAGGACGAAGGCGCTCCTCCACCCTTCGCACCTCTGAAAGAACCTCCACCAACTCTAAAGGGCTTGGGTGACTGTTGAGAGAAAGAAAAATGTATTGGAGACGTGATCTCTGACACAATCAGAAAATGGAAACAAGTTAATACGTTAATTAATACTGTCATTCAGCAATGATGCATTAAGCAAGGACAAAAGTAAAAGTAAAGACATTTATAATGTTACAAAATATTTCTATTTCAAATAAACACTTTTCTTTTGAACTTTCTATTCAAAGAGTCCAGAAAACAATGCATCACGGTTTTCACAAAAACATTAAGCAGCACAGCTGTTTTTGATATTTGAAACCACATGAATACGACAAGTACATTAAGCACTTGGTATGCCTTTTTCCTGCTCTTTATCATGAACATTCTTTATTTGTCTTTGACCCTACTATACTTCTCTTACTTGGGTTCAGAATGAGTTGTTCCTTCTGTCTGTGAAGGAGAGGAGGAGGAGGAGGGTAAAGGTGGGGAGCTGTCCATTGGTTGTGCAGAGAATGATGATGATGATGATGAAGGCGGTGTCTCCTGCTGAGATGACGGCTGATTTGATTGACCCTGAAAATAAGCATCATCCTGAAACATTATTTATGTACAAGTAAGAAATCAAATAAGATTGTTTTACTTTATATAAATGTTTGTTCTGTACCTCAAGTCTGTGGATTAAAGCCTGAGTCTCTCGCAGCAAGCTTTCAGCCAGCTGGAGCCTCATCCTAGGCTCGCTCTGCACTGATTGGTCCACGTTGATATGGACATCCACAGAGCCACTGCTCTGTGAGAGGAAATAAATGACTGTAGATGTGTCCAGAGATAACCTTTTGTTTTAAACAATAGGCTGCGACAACACAAAGCACAAGTGCTTCTGAGACAAACATTCAGGAACACTGCTTATAACTTTCATTATTATGTAAATATACACTGTCCGGCCAAAAAACGTTGCTGTTTGGGTTTAAAAAGGCAACTGCTTTAGAGTCTATGACTGGACCATTCTTGTAGTGATAGCATGTTGTATGTTTGGTAACAGTTCTTCTAACCCTAATAGCTTTTCATTTCTTAAACAACCATGTAGGAAGACACATCCTGGCCATATTCCAGAATAACAATGTCAAGATTCATCAGGCTCAAATTGTGAAATAATGGTTGGGAGGGAGCATGAAGGATTCACACGTGAATTGGCACCTCTGAGTCCAGACCTTCAATTCATTGAAAGTCTTTGGGATGTGCAGGAGTAGACTTTACAGAGTGCTGGATTGCATTGTCAATACAAGATCTTGATCAAAAATGAATGCACCTCTTGATGGAAATAACATCACAAGATTTATTTCCATCAAGAGGTGCGTCAATTTTTGGACAAGATCTTGAATTGACAATGCAGGAGTCGAGCATTCTGTAAAGTCTATATCAGAAATGAAAAACTACACGATCTATCAATTAGGGTAAGAAAGAAGAACTGTTGCCAAACATATAACATGCTAGAAACATAATAATCACTGCAATAATAATCCAGTCATAGACTCTTAAGCATTTGTCTATTTTTGGCTGTGCAGTGGGTAGTGTATAATAGGTGAAATTAGGATGACTTACTCCAGTGCTAGTGCTTACTCTAACATTACGTCCCATTTCTCCAACACCAGCCAACATTTGCTGCATTGACATCTAGAGGGGTGAAGAAATTTATATTTTCTTTGATAGCAGAATCATTCATGTATATATTACAGTGGATGTCTGAGGTTAAGTGATCATGTATTGCAAACACGTGTCTCTTGATGTAAGGAAAGCACTGTAACCTGTATTTGCTGTGAGTCCATGATGTTCACAGGCAGGTTAAAAGTGCCCAGCATGACATAGTTGTTTGCATTACGGTCATGTGAAGTTCCTGGAAAAGTGGTGGACTGAGAAGAGGTGGATCCCCCATCCGTTGCACCCGAGGAGCCAGAAACTCCACCTCCTCCACCCCCAGACTGATTGCTCTGAGGAGGTGCTCGCTCCACAAGATGAATGACCTTCCCATCAACATCTGAAAAACAGAAAGGCTGTGGTAGAAACATGCTTGATAGAAAATTATTTATCATTAAAATCACACAGACAAAAAAAAAAAACTATTAAAAAAACTATACCGATCTTTGCCTTTGGCTGTACGATAGCGGTTAAACTGATCATCATGATAACTTTGCTCAAAAATGATAAGCCGAGAAATTTCTTTTTACATTTGAACTTTATACATTATGGAACTTTCACATGAGCACACCTCAAGAGAACAAAGTACCCAGTACAAACCTGTACCCAGGTTTTATATAACCTCACCTAGTTCCTGATTTATTATTTTTGCATTAACACACTCTCTACATTATGGAAACTGCTAAAACAGCACAATTCCTAATATTAGGCCAATTCCCATAATTCTGAATTATGTTCACATTTTTAGAATTATAACATCAAAAAGTATTGCTTGTATTGTTGTACAGAGTACGTAAGTAAAGCAACCACAACCACAAACAATATAATCGAGATTCATGTTTGGAACACAAGCAGCCATGTGAAGGAACACAGATAATCACAGTGGAGATCACTAAACTTTTTTTCAGATCATTAGTGCTTTTTTTTTTCTTTTTTTTTTTGCTGTGCAAAGAGAGCATGTGCTCATGGTTTCAAGGTTGGGAAGATTAAGTAAACGTTTCTGGAAAATTGGGTGGAAAAGGTATTCAAAAAAGTGAATGAAAATATTATATATATATTATATATATATAAGGACTACTCTTACTTTGTGTGCCATAGAAATATTATGGTACAAACCGTAAGAATAGTATAGGGGAAACTGTCATCTGTTTATTACCTGAATCAGTGTTTGGAACTAAACGGTTGTGTGAACGATCCAATGTCAGCCTCGATAAAAAAAAAACAGTCACCTGTCCACCAACTGGCGCAGTGGCACAACAAAAACAGACAAGCGCAGTAATACAAACAGTGAAAAGTACTGCAAACCAGCGAAAACAGACATCAAGGCGTGACTCACTGTATTCTGCAAGTGTCCTTTCATCCTGCAGCACTTTACCCTGGTAAATCAACCTCTGTTTATCCACCGGGATTTCAACGGAGGAAGCAATGTGCTCTTTAAACTGCTTCACTGTCCACTGAGAGAAAGAAAGAGAGGTGACAATCAGATGGTGAACTTCAACGTAAATGATTTATCAATGTATAGTGTATTTATCAGCAGTAAGGTATTTGGGTTACTCATACAAAATAATCATAGCGCAAATGAATTCCTCTTGACTGATAAACTAAAACACACACCTCTCCCCTGACAGTGAACGTCCTGCTCTGGGAATCTAGAGTTTTCACGGTCACCTCTACGGCTCCTGGTTCCTCCATGACTTGAAGTTTCTTTAACAAGACGAGAGGATGAAGAATGTTTCCAAAAATGATTGCAAGCTTTTAAATGACCAATTAACTGCTATGTAACACATCATCTAACGTTACACTGCTAGTAGCGATGAAATCAGAACCCAATTAAATCAAAGAAGCTGACTAACGTTACTAGTTTTACCACGTATTTTGTCGCGATAGAAACGTCGTAAACTGGCTATGCAGCTTCGTTGAATATAATAGGAGGGTTCAGTTCTCATTGTGTCTCTATAGTAACGTCGGGCGCTGCTAGTGCTGAAACTTAGATGCTATCAGTACAGATGGGTGAAAAATAACACACATCGTAACACCCATATAATAAATACAATCCACATTGGCGTACTTCATTTTAATACTGCGTATAAGCACAAAAAAAACACACCTATTATTAAAAACACATATTTTACACTTGTCATAGCTGTTGTTAAACTAAACACCACTGCTACAATATGTACCAGGCTAACAACAGTTGTTAATCGGTTGATAATTCCAGGGAAAAAAACTAACACCAAATATGAATAGCAGCAGTGCATAGGAAATGCAAAGGATTAAACACCTTACTTTTAATGGATAACTGTGGTAGTTCGGCGACCTAAGTGTTATTTATGCTATTTTATCCCACACACCGGTTATAGGGACATGGCTAGCCAAACAGCTAGCTAATCCCTAATCGGTGCTTTGCCAGGAAGTGATGTCATGTTCTCAAAATAAATTGCGATTTCAAAATAATGTTGCGTTCATAGCTGGTTTATCGAGTTGTTGTTATTTGTTGTTTGTTTATTATACAATGTGGTTTTATATATATATATATATATATATATATATATATATATATATATATATATATATATATATATATATATATATATATATAAATATATAGATATAGATATATAGATATATAGATATATAATATAGATATAGCAGTTAATTGGGTGGCTTAGGGTTAATGAAAAGCTTAAGTAATTAAATCATAAACATATAACATTTAAATAAATACAATTATACAAATTATAATAAAATAGTTTGAAAGACAAGCTTCCCGTAGAAAGTAATACGTGGTTAAATCGATGGATACTTAAAATAATGATTCATGTGTTCATCAGGAGTTGATTCAATATGCAATGTTGCAATGTTTAAAAAGCTCTTCTTAAAAGTGAAATTTTCAAATGTTTTGTGGCCTCTCAATTTTCCTTGTAATTATCTTTCTTTTACTGTCTATGGTAATTATAACCACCTGACTAGGCTGGTCTATGTGCGCAATTTTACAAAACTAGAATACTTTCCGAATGTATGAGCCATAGCCTATGCTTTTTTAGAAAGGAAAATTTAAGCCATGACAAAGAAGAATTAGGAGAATCAATAAATTATGAATGATTTACTGCCTTTGTGTGAATAATATGTAATCAAATAATCAATAAAAAAAGTAACTGTAGTCTGATTATGAGTATTTTAAAACTTAATATAATCTAATTACAAGTAGGCTTATTTTCCATCTGATTACGTAATCCAGATTACATGTAGCCTAATCAGTTAATAATTGAATTACCACTGCTGTGAGGCATAAAATGAGATCCGCATATCTTATGAAAGGCCGGATATTAGCCTACTGTATATGATTATAATTGGGGAGGAATAATATGAGGACAAATGAACAAATGAGGAATAATAATTGCATTTAAGAAGTTTATTTTTTGACAAACGAAATGAGGGAAAACGGAAAGCCTTGCCATCCGGTTGCTTTGGCAATGGGAGAAGCTAAAGTGCAAGTTTTAATGCCATTAATGCACACCTGTTGTTTTGATTTCAGCAAATCACTGTGGGTGAACGCAAACATCCGGGTTAATATTCATGAGCCCAACAGCCTAAAAAATCCATGAATATGCAATATAGGCTACCTGAGAGAAGACGACGTCATCAAAAAAGACTCATCCCTGACTGTTGTGAGTAATGTTGTTCAACAAATAAAATATTTTATATTTAAGTAACTATTACCCTGTTTTTATATCCGGGTATCATTATTTTTAGTCTTTTTCACAAAAACAGTGAATTACTATGTCTCCACTAATATAGTTCTCTAAATTCTGTGTAAAATGAAGATTAATAATATGACCTTTCATTATGTGGACGCACACCAAAAACCCAGACTAGACTGACCTTACTGCAAAACCACAAACCATGTTTAGGCTGATTGAAGCCATTTTCAGCAGGCGTGAAAATGATTGGCACAAAGCTCAGAGCGGCCTTAAAGTGTACCAATTTGTTGGGAAATTGCACTAGTGAAAACGTGTTTTCCTGATTTAAGGTCTACATTTATACAGTTCTCCCATCACACTTCAGATGTGCTATTTCCCTGCTGCCATGACAACAGCATTTATCATGACATCACCAGAGTGACTCATACTGCACAGGTCTGCATAAAAAGTGAATGGCTTGTGTGCATGAAAATGAGAGAAAATGAGAGAAATGTATGAGTTTGTCTGACAGTATTTACCTAATCAGTAAGGATGACAAACAACACACAGCCGGAGACGATTCAATAGACATCCACATATTTAATTCTCTATGTAACAAAAATAAGTACACGTCTTTGTTCAAGGAGCTTTACGATATTGAAAAAGTGAACAGAAAACCAGACATTTAGAAATGCACATCAACACATACAGTACAGAAAGCGAATTGTATTGCATGACTGGACACAATTAATCCCTTTTTAGTATTTTTTTGAGGACATAATCAGAATCTACACAGGGTGGTTATACATGTGAACTTGCATTACTTTTTTCAAGCTCTATTATAAATGTGTGCATATGTGTTATAATATAGCTAATATATTATATATATATATATATATATATATATATATATGTGTGTGTGTGTGTGTGTATATATCATATATATTTACACACACACACACACACATAATTACATTTTATTAACCCTATATCCAATTTTATGCTTTATAAAGTCTTTGGCACTCCAAAAAAAAATCTTATCTTTATCAGTGGCATGTATAGTCAATTTAGTGCTGCACATTGCACAACATCCACCAGCCCCATTTTGCACTTCCCATAATCATTACCCGTGACTATAACTGTGTTTATGTAATCTAATCACAGTGATCATTAAGATGGTCAAGATTTCAGACCATACATTGAGTCACGCTGGTAAAGATCTGAACTGCGGTTGTAGATCAAAATCAGGTGCTGCCATTAAATGACTGTCCCTTGTGAAAAAGAAGTACACTTTAGAATATTTTATTATTATGGAAAGAATATACTTAAACGCAAAATGAACGTAATGATTTGGACTCTTAATTGCATGTTAATAGGAATTAAATAAAAATATATTACAGTTCAAATTGGAATAAAATGCATTTAGATGAACTACAGTGCTTTTTGGCCCACCTAAGTACATCTTTATATGTATTTTCATAATTTCTTTTTTTTTTGTCTGAAATTTGTTTAAAGTGCTGACAGACAAGCATGTATTCACTAAAATACACTTCACGTCATTTCTGTTGACGTGTACTTTTAAAAGATTATTAAAACACAGTGATTTAAAATATACGTTAAAGTCAAACTTTAAATTTTTCAGCCTACTTCTTTTTCACGAGGCACATTCAGCACAAGAAACCTACTATGTAACATAACAAAAAAGAGATTACACCGTCGTAAAACAGCGACAGGGGTGTGTGAATGTGACAGGAAATACATCCCACGTGGATTTCACAAGATTGTGAGTAGTGTAAAAGCAGTTGTGACAAAATGCAAGTAAAGAAACTGCTGAAACTCCTGTTACTGAAAATGTAACATCACAAGATATGTTGCAAAATGAACTGCAGGATTAAAGTGATCTATTGCTAAACTACATTTACTATTGAAAAATAAGTCACTTAGATAAAGCTAAAATGATTATCTAAACATGAATAATCATTGCTATTGTGTATAGCACAATGTTTTAGTAAGACATCCTCATTGTGATCTAGAAGTATTTCATGATTTTGAAAGGGATTCTTGCTAAAATTCACAGATTTGAAGGGGTGCCCCCTGGACCTATATCACATGGGGATCTTATTTGGACCCCCTGAAAGCCCTGACAGCCCTAGTTCTGATTAAAAACATATGCTGAATTCGGAACCACATACTAGCATGCTACTCTTATCATATCTTTCTATGGCAGAAATAGTAAGAGTATGTAGATCAAATTCAGCAATAGTCTTTTTTAAGGGTCTTCTGCTCAAGTTAACCAGGCAAGTTAACAATAACATCTTTCACCACAGGGAGGCAGTCTAAAACTAAAGCAGAATTGCCTCTACTCACAATGTAGTGCAACGGTATTCTCATGTTATAGCGCAATAGTAACATTGACAGGTACTACACATTCTGCGTCTGGTTTACATTTGTGTCCACTTATATTACAAGAGTAAAGAAAGGTAATTCAACATTGACAATATTCATACAATTAAAATCCTTTTGGCTGACACTTTGCTAAGCTTGTGAAATAGGAGATGAATTAATGAAGACTGAACTAAACTTAAGCTCTCATGACAAAAACAGCTCACCAGCCATACCAGGTGATGACAAACACGACGGCGTAATACTCCTAGCACTGGCGTGAAGATCATAAGAAAGAATTAATACAAAGGTTGAGGCATTTGTGTTCTCTTACGTGAACTCACAATCACACACTGCGGCTTTCACACCAGATTGCAAAGAAGAAAATGCACACATTAGTTTCCCTCTTTCACAGACAGACCCACAAGTACAGTAAAGTTTTTGTTGTGTTAGCACACAAATCATTGCAAATCATTGTGTCAGAATACGAAAGCAGTTCTAGGAGAAACATTTACATGTACATATTAAGCATGTGTATAGGCATTATGTACAAAATGTCTTCATGTACATATATTGTCAGTTGTCTATCTAATAAATGCTATTCTTCATGTTCTGGCATGATCCATCACTAAATATCACCCTTTTACTCAGCCATGGCTTTATAGTTTTATCTCAGCCAATAACACGATTAGAAGATGGCTATGCTTTGTGATGTATCATCAGATTATGGCAATGTTTTTACTAACAGTATTACTCGAGTGGGCTAGAGCGCTGTATATGAAGGCACCCGCAAATGTCAAAGGATTCAGTCCTGCCCAGAACTCTGTGCTTTCTACATTTCCCCTCTCTAATGCTCTTCCTCAGGCACAAGGCATGTTGCTGCTCTGACATTTTCAGTACAGAAAAAAGTAATTCAAAAGATTATATCATATTTAATAGGGATGCACGGTATAAATATTTGGCTGATACCAATAAGCAAATAATTATTGTTATGGCCAATGAATATGGAAGCCCCAAGAAGCCATCCATTTTTCCTTTTTCCTTTCTTGTGAACCAACAACATATATATTCAGTTCTATTTAGTCTAAATAAATTAAAAATAAAACACAAAAATGAGTGTTTTAAATGCTACAGGTGAATTTGGGCATCACATTATAATCTATAATGGACATTCATTTTGAGATTTGCTAAATATTGCATTTATTAAATTATTAGTGTTTTTAAAGAGTGTTGGATGACAGAAAAGATCAAGTAAAAACGAGGTAAAAATGAGGTAAATGAGCATGCACAATTATATATACAAATAATGGGCGATTATGCATACAATATCAACAAATAAATAAATAAAGATACAGACATATCGTGCATCCCTAATGTATATTTTCATCCTTTGCCTTTTGTATCTTTATCTTGAATTAAAATGTGTTCAAATGGATTACTTATTATTATCATTTATTTATAATTATTAAATTAAACTTCTGAAAGAGACGGATGGCTGTCTTTTGGCTCAAAAGTGACTTTTCTGAGGAAAGAAATTTCTTAATGCAATTAATGATTCAATCTTTCAATCTCTCTGACTCTCTCAAAGGGCTGGAAAGCAGACAGAATGTGTAAAAAGTGATACAGGATTGAAAATACTCTCTCTTGCATTACTTTCACTAATCATTCCAAATGGCCATAATCATTGCCTTTGCACTCCCAAGATTACCATGCAGTCTAACTTCTGTTCAACAGTATATTTTCTCTCAGCATCTATTACCTACATCTCTCTAGAAGTCTGTACATGGTTCTCCTCCCCTCCCTACACCCCCCAGCCTCCTTCACTCATCTCTCTCCTCTCCTTTCTTACTTCTGCATGTCACATTGCAGTAAAAGAACAATGGAGGGGTCGCTCTTGGCCGCCTCTTTGAACTCCTCCAGCGTGATCTCATCGTTGTGGTCCTTGTCCATCTTGCTGAAGATTTTGTCCACACGCTGCTGCGGGGTCAGCCCGTCCTCGTTCATACGCATCATGATCACCGTTCCAACCATCTTGTAGATTGCCTGGACATAAGAGACATCCCGAATCGATGGGGTGAACACATTTCTAAAGCAAACATATTTAGTATGTGAAGCAATGGCTTCTCTGAATACCTCACCTCAATGATCTCCAGCATCTCCATGCGTGTGATCTTGCCATCTCCGTCTAGGTCGTACATGTTGAAGGCCCAGTTGAGTTTCTGCTCAAAACTTCCCCTGGAAGTGATGGACAGTGCGCAGATGAACTCTCTGAAGTCAATGGTACCATCACCATTTTTGTCAAATGTCCGAAAGGCATGCTGAGCGAATTTTGAAGCATCGCCATAAGGGAAGAACTGGAAGATACAAAAACAAATATGGCAACTGACTTTTTAGTACACTTTTTAGTAACCTAACTACATAGACAGCCTTAAATGATCATTCTTTCATCATATGCCCTATAAAGCCTACTGTATTGAATTTGATAAACACATTTCCAAGATCTCTTAATTAACACGATCAAAACTTTGCTGAAAAACCTGTTGTACACAATCTACTACATTTTTGTCATTTGATAGTTTATACCTTTTTTTGCAAGTAAAATGCCTTTCAGTACAATTATAAAACCTTCAGTTTGGGCATCTGAATAAAATGTAGTGTTTTTCCTGCTATTTGAGTTAGAGCTCCATGTTCTCCTTATATCATACTATATAAAAGCCAAATGAAATAAATATGATACACACAACAAACAAAACACAAATGCAAACTTTAAACACAAATTCATACTGGTTTGGAACAGCATGAGTTGCCAGTAAATCATGACAGAATTTCTGTATTTAGGTGATCTATCCCTTTTAAAAAAGTATTGAGATTATTTTTCATTATGCTTGTAATTTGTTTTATGCACCTTAGGGTCATATGGATAAAGTAACTATATCGTCTGTGTAAAGTATCCCTTTGGGTGTATAGACAACGTTCACCTTGACATAAAGTTGCTGGAATTCTTCCAGATTGAGGATGCCAGTTGGACAGTCCTTCAGAAATCCCTTATACCACTGCTTCAGCTCAACTTCATTGAACTCTGTACTCTTGGTCAAGTCGTCTAGCACCTCAGGAGCAAGCTTGCTGTTGTGTTTCCCCATATTTTTACACCTCTCTGTGGACAAGGAGGGAAAAGAGCCATAAAATACATAAATGCTTTATAGATTGGCAGCAGCAATCAAAAACAGAAATGTATTGTGGACAACAAGTCTCTTGACAAGACTAATGCGAAGGTGTAATGTAATGCAACTGCAGCTGTGAATCGCACCATTTAAATGGCAACCACTGTCTCCATCCTTTTTTATTATGTCTGCCTCAAATATCACACAAAATAAAGAGTACAGAGCAAGATTTTATCATTAACGAAAAACAATGATCAAATACAGCTGCAAGCAACCATTAAGGGGCAAAGCACAAAGAAGGCACGATAAGTCATGCCAACATTGCTGGGAGCGTCAGACCAACTGCAACAACAAGCAATTAAAGACATTTTAATATGATTTTAGACTAAATGGCTGAAAATCATAAATTCAACCACTAGTAAAATGATTTAAAGGTTTATCACTTTCGACTAATAGGTGGCACTGTGCCCGAATTGATGTGGTGTGGTCAGAGTAAGATGACAATGATGCATTCAAAGTTTGGTGTCAATAGGTCAAAGCATTTTCAAATTTCTTGATGCAGTATACGAAAACGGTTTCGCCTATCGAGACAAAATCCGACATGGTCTGAAGATTATACGATTCGATTTTGGTGAAAATCGGTCCAATGATTGAAAAGGTATGTTTTTAAGGGAAAAAACAACTGAGGCTGAGACTAGTGATATAGTAAAACGTTCAAGACAGGCCTTATTATTAAGCTCCGAGGTTATTAATTAATCAATGGTGTATGCTTCATTTGAAGCCATCACCCCTGCAGAAAAATCCAGCATGAATTTTATGTAGGTCCTGGGTTTATGCTGGTTAGAGCTGGTATAGTGCTGGTCTAGCTGGTGGACCAGCATAGTCATGCTTTTCTCAAGCAAAACTGAGCTAGTGTAGCTGGTCCAACAGCAGTTCCGCTTACCATGCTATAGGGACCAGCAAACCAGCATCCCATGCTGGTCTCAGCATGCAAAACATAGCTTCTTCTGGTGACCAGACCAGCCATGCTGAATTTTTAGCAGGGAGTCAGTGCTTTTTCCAAATTTTTGTTAAATTGTAAGTAATACAAATTCAGATAACTAAAACTAATAAAAAAATTTGAATTCATAATATAAAACAAATTAAAAAAAATTCAATATGTGTGTGAGAGTAACAGTGTGTAGAGTGGACTGATTTTTTGTGACAAATGATGTTTCCATTTCTCTGTCTTTTAGTAGCTGTTGTCCACTATTCTTTTGGGGTTTTACACTTTGTCATGACATTATGTCTTATAATGTGTCTGCCTGTGGCAAAATCCGAGATATATTAAACCAAGTCCAAATTGCCCTGGGCCTTGAAAATGGATATATTTGGGTGCGCAAATGACAAATGAGGCACTGATTTAATGAGTCATTATCTCCGCTCTCGGGTTATTAAAGTTCATTAAATATTGAACAGGTCTAAATAGTTGACGAGGGGCACATGATGACAGAATACAGCAGCAGCTTTTCAGAGGAACTCATCTGAGACATTCTGAGACCCGGTCGCCCACAGAGCTATTTTCTCCTCTGATGGTAGGTCATTTTAGTGGGATCATGATGACTAATCGGAGGTGAGCATTCATCTCCTCCCTCTCTCTCTCTCTCTCTCTCTCTCTCTCTCTCTCTCTCTCTCTCTCTCTCTCTCACTCTCATTTTCTCTTGCTCTATTTCGCTCCCTCTTTATCGCTGACCTTTTTTGGAATTCTGTGATCTGTCAGCTTTGCTAATCTTGGCATCTTTCTGATAAGTTAACTTTAGACAGGGGTGTTTAATTAAAGATCTAAGTGGTTAATGAACTGTATGGCTGACAACATTCGCCTCAAGGCTCTAGAAAGCTGATTCTTTGGGGCTGGTGAGACAATCCACTATTGTTTTCAATCAGAAAGGCTTGCATCAAACTCTGCAAGCACTGCCCACAGGCCAACCTTTGTTAGCTCGTTTGAAATAAGTGACTGCTCAAAGAGCCGGCGTGCAAGAGGAAACTAAATCTGTCAATCATTACTCAGAGCCCTCCATGAAACTGCAAAGGAAATGAAGAGCAACTCAAATTGGAAAGCAACGTCTGTTTATGGAAGTTAATCTACACCCATATTGCTTTGGAACCTGTGAGAGAGTCGTGGTTAGCTGGGAGTTGTAACATCAATAAGTTGAACACACTGTGTGTTTTGCACAGATGTCATAATATCCTTCAAGCAAGGATTCATATCTCATTTTATTAGAAAATTCAGACACACACTTCCTTTTTTTCAGGCACTATAATAAACAAGTTTGAGGCTTGCTGTTTAAGCCAAACATACACTACAGGGCTGAAGCATGTTGTACTTTTTATTTTTTATATCTTAAACTATAGGCCCAGACTATATCCAACTACAGCACCTGCCCATGCATCTGAGTTTTATAGTGTGTGCACTTATGAGACGCACTGTGCCAAATTTCAATCAGTGTGAAAATAATCACTAATAATCAAATCATTTACTGTTTTGTGCAAATCAGTATAGGGCTGGTAAAAAAAAAAAGATTTTTGCAATTAATTTAACTAACTAAATCACTAGACTGATTTTTACACTATTTTCAGTGGCTGCGTGAAAATGTATTTGTGTCACTTCCTGTTCTGCAGCTGTCAATGTGTTCAGATAAACTTACTTACTAAACCGTGTTGTCTGGACCCTGTTGTAAAATTCTTTAATTAATATGGACCCTTTTCACATTTACTGGGTTCTCAGAAGCGGAAGTCGTCATAGTTGGGTAAACTTCTATAGTGGCGAATGGGAGATTGACGGCAAATGTAATATTTTGTTCCCAAATTGTATTCCCATTTGCTCCAATAACAAAAGAAAATCATGATTGCGTTTTCCACGACTTTCCAAAAGAAGGGAAAAAATCTAGAGAGACTAATTACTGCATTACTGCAGTCAGAAGAGAGAATGATGGGAATGATCAATGCCATAACTCCCTCAGCCGTTGTATTAGAAACACGCAAACAGCAGTGTTCATTTGTTTTTTGTAATTTACTGCCAAGGTAATATAGCACAAAGAATATACAGTGACCAATGACTCTTTAGGCGGCTATTTCAAAAAGAAGAGGTACTTACACTGCCCTATACGTCATTAGAAGAGAGAATATTTTGCATATAGGCAAGCAAATCAAATCAGGAAATCTGGTCTCAATACAAATCAAAAATGATGTTTGATAACATGGTCTGTCATATTCCTAAGTGTGCGAGTTTGTTTTACAATGCATTCTGGGATTGTACCTGGAGTCAGAGAGGAAACGTATCTTGTAAAGCTCTTGTAACCAACATCGCAGAAAAAAAGAATCTGCTTTAAATGTGAGCAGGAAGGCCACCTTTTGTTTTGTAGTGCGTCCTCGACCTATTCCTTTTACTCCTGACATGTCTACTATTCAGATCAGGTCTACCAGCATGTATCTCTCATTCAACTTCTGTCTTCACATCACACAATGAGGCCATCAGGAACACAGTGTGAGATGGAGAGAGGGGTGGTAAGGAGCCAAGTTCAAGATGAATAAGTAGATCTAGCAGTGTTCTTAAATGAGGAGGCCTTTTTTAATAAATCAAATGTAAATTCATGTCCCACTTACACTTAATGTTGTCACAATTTTCCTGGTTAAATAAACATTACATCGAGAGAGAGAGAGAGAGAGAGAGAGAGAGAGAGAGAGAGAGAGAGAGAGAGAGAGAGAGAGAGAGAGAGAGAGAGAGAAACCAAATACAATTCTGTTTTGTACTCATTAATACTCTGTAATTAATCTTTTTAAAAACAAGTAAACATCTCATCAAGGTGGTGTTTTTAAGCATTTTTACATTTATTCCAAAATAAATTCCAATTTAAACAATATATTTTATTGATGAACTGATGTTCAACTGTTCTTTTTAATAGTCAACTTATTTTCATCAGTCATCAAGCTTGTTGCACTGGTCACAGATATGATGTGCCTTTAATTTCACCAAGCTAATTGCTCACAAAAAAACACACATTCATCATGTTTTCAGTCCTTTTCAAGTTTGATTTTGGCATGACATAAAACGGTTATACCTAAGTGGCTTAGTTATTTAAGTACTTTTTAATTATTCTTCCCATTAACACCATCATTTTGATAATTCAGACCAATTCACGAACACACATGAAAACAAAAGGCAGGATTTATAGCACGAACCAATCATTTCCAACCATAACAAATCATATCCAATCATAGCGTGGAGGCATTGCCTCCTCTCAGGTGACTTCCCCCTATTCATCGTCAATTACCCCCCAGCAAACCCACCGCATGCTTTAGGGAGTCTGTAAAAGTCAATGGGCTCAGGGGAGGCAAAGAGAGACGCGGTGTCCCGCTGTAACTTTACCTGCGGGTGTCCGAAAAACAAGTGATTTATACACCTTTTTAATGTCATGTTTTTTCATATTTGCATTGTTTTATTTTTGTAACATGGGTTATTTTCTCGTTTAATTGTTTGAGGAGGCACTGCCTCTCTTGCCTCCTTGGAGGAAACGCTCCTGAGGTATAGAGACTTTGAGGTCTGGAAGGCAAGGGAAATGTTAAAAGAAGGAGAGTGGGAGTGTAGAGGGGTTTTAAGAGTGGGAGAGACCAACTGTGTTTGGTGTCCAATGTGAAGTTGGACAGAACTGCCCCATCCTGAGCCTCCGACAAGGCACAATTTAATCACTGTCAGGAGAGCAAAAGCATGTTGCAGAAAACTGGGCTTCCAAAAGCATCTCACCCGATTAGAAATATGGACAGACAGTCTTAAAATTTTATGAAAAATACAAAGTACACAAAAAAACACTTTTAATCTTTGGCTTGAGTTCAAAAATAATAGTTTTATGGTATCTTCTTTTCCCAGTTGTTTACCGTGGAATATAATCTCTCCTGAGTTTCTATCCAATGAGTCAGTTCCTGCTTCATTTACCACCCAAGAGGACTTTTCTGTTTATCAATGAATGGTAGCTTTTATGTGGCTCCTATAGGATTATGACGGCTGCTTGCGGATTAGTCTAGCAGTGCTGAGGGAAGAAATGTGGGAGACATTGTAAAGATGCTGCTGTCACTATGCCGTTTCTCTTTTCTTGAGCAGAAGTGATGCTTATCTATGAGGATTAACAGATTAATGCAGGCCCGTCGCCAAGGCCGGGCATTGGGGAGTAGTGCCCATCACGTTCCCCCCTAATCGTCAGCAAACTTACAATTGAGAGCAAAAACCTTATTTCTTACTTGAGAAAGACTGCATTACATACAGTTGTTTGGCTACTGGTTAACATTATTTTCCACACCCTTGGTGCCAAGGTGACATCAGCCAAAAGTTTTCTCTTTTTTTAGAATAACTTTCACAATAAGACAAGGTGCATGTATTAAGAAAGTAAATGGAAACTACTTTGCCTTTATGTTGACTTTAAAGACTATAAAAAAAATTAAAAAAACTCTAACAAAATTCTTGTGATGAAACCAAAAGGTCACACACATTAATTCTGCTTCATGATCTTTTACAGAGTCACGTCTAAAGCTGTTACCTTCCTGTCAGTAAGAAAACAGAGTGAATGTCTTTTGTGGCCTTGTTTCATGGCCTCTCCTATCACTTTCTCTTTTTCATCAGTTCTCCATTGTCACTCAGATTGATCGATGGACAATGATTGCCTGTGTGGTCACTGCTGATGTCTTTGACATTCCAGCCAGATCAGTCTGTGTGTGTTCCTTTTAAGAGCCACCAAATGGAGATGAGAACCCTTGGAGCCGAGATGTGCTGGACACTGGGGCATTGGCAGTGGATTAATTCCACCACAGCGCACATGCATAGACACATGCACAAACACACTCAAATGCACACACATACAAAGACATACAGGTCTGGCACTTAAATCGATCCCAGGTGGGAAAAAAATATTTTTTTTTTTTTCAGGGCCTGAACATTGTTCTGGCAACTGTCGGAGATTGAACGAGAAAAGAAGAGATGACTCAATTTGAGTCTCTTACAGACTTTATTCACCTCAGTGACCCTCTATAAACTCTTTCAAGATTGACATGGCAGAAGGAACTGCGAGATGAAAGAGTAGTAGGCTTTAGATTTAGAAACACATAGAACCTGTCATAATCAGTCAAGTTTGGTCATTTATTTTAAATGTCTTTAAATGTCTCAATAGGCTCCCTAAGGTTGCATTTATTAAAGAAAACAGTCAATTAAAATAACTGTTTTCTATTTGAGTATATTTTGAAATATAATTTATTCCTATGATGACAAAGCTGAATTTTCAGCATCCTTACTCCAGTCTTCAGTGTCACATGATCCTTCAAAAATCATTCTAATATGCTGATTTGCTGCTCAATTATTATCAGTTATTATTGGTGCTTAATTATTAATAAAGGCTCTTACTATCAATGTACATTTTATACAGTATATTCAAACAGAAAACAGTTCTTTTAATGTAATAGTATTCTATTAAAATTTCACACTATTACATTTATTTTTTATTATATTTGGATCAAATAAATGCAGCCCTGGTGAGCACACGATACTTCTTTCATCAAAACATTAAAACAATCTTAATTATTACAAATATTTGACTGGTAGTGTCACACTGGAGGTAACAACATCAACAGATGACCAGCCTCAGCAGCTAAATATCCCCAGTGACCAGTTTGGCAGAGCTGGTTCACCTGCTAGACTAGCATTATCCAGCATTAATCTGGTAAATTGTGGTCTATGTTGGTCTTTGTCTTTGCCCATTCTAGACACCATTGTCTTCCATCATCGCCTTTAACTCTCTCCCTGTGACAGCTCAATTTAACAGGGGCCATGAACCTCACAGAGACAGAAACTAGGTTTTATCTGCATAGTCAGACATAATAGATCAAATGCAATGAAGTCGCTGTAATTGAATTAAATGGAGCTCCAAACGAACGTTTGGGAGGAGCATGTTCATCTAATCCTGTCAATCAGATCACAAGGATAAATGGCCGCTTTCCGCATTCCTGTAATAATTCTTGTGGCATTGTTCTACCATTGCACTAATCCCTTTTTCTTTGTATTATTTAGATTTTTAAAACTAAAATGACCTTTATCGCTTTCAAGACATCAAAAAATGAAAGGTATATTTTTGTTAGATTTATATATTTACAGATTGTTAAAGATATATAATTTTAGCCAACTAATATGGGTAAAAAAAACTAAACCAAAATTTTCTATAATCTAAAGAGAGATTACTATTTACATTTAAATGTGAAACAGGACTCAAACATGCATATGCACTAGCACCGAAACACACATCCGATTGAGTGTCACTGACCTGAATAGGGAGGGTGTTTTAAGTACCCTATAAGGACGCTAGCCTTTTCACAACAACGTTCCGGCCCTTTTATGGTGGACAAAAGTGGCGTGTTACAAGTGTGCTTTATCAAAACCCTGGGATGATACCACTAGTGAATAATTGGTTGTCCTGGTAACAGACCAGGAAGCTTTCACAACACTTGTCTCACAAAATTCAGCCAATAACAACTGGTTAGAAGCTTTGCCATGGATGGATCCTCTCTTTGGCTTAATTTAGCTCTTTATCAATATGCAACAGCAAAGTCAATTCATCTTAAAGTTGGACAGTGCTGATTTGATTTACTTGATTTTCTATTCAGGGTTGGGTTGCAATTTTAAGTTAGCTATTTCAGTTATCAAGATTCATTTACTTTCAGTTAACTTGACAAAAAATAACTAAAAAATCTTTTCCACCATTGGGAAAAACGGTTCTCGTTGCTTAAAGGGTTAGTTCACCCAAAAATGAAAATTAAGTCATTAAAGGGTTAGTTCACCCAAAAATGAAAATTAAGTCATTAATTACTCACCCCCATGCTGTACCAACCCCGTAAGACCTTCGTTCGTCTTCGGAACACAAATGAAGATATTTTTGATTAAATTTGAGAGGTGGATGACTGCTACATAGGCTGCCTAAGGGAATGAAACCTGACGGCCCAGAAAGTCAATGAAGAAAATGTTTAAATATTCCATGTGACAACAGTGGCTCAACTATAAGTTTATCAAGCGACGAGAATACTTTTTGTGCGAAAAAACAAACAAAAATAACGACTTTATTCGACTATTCCTTTTCTTCCTTGTAGGCCTGAAACGAGACTTCAAGAGATTTCCACGACGCGGTCAAAGTCTTCATTGACTTTCTGGGCCGTCAGGATTCATTCCCTTAGGCAGCCTATGTAGCAGTCATCCACCTCTCAAATTTAATCAAAAATATCTTCATTTGTGTTCCGAAGACGAACGAAGGTCTTACGGGGTTGGTACAGCATGGGGGTGAGTAATTAATGACTTAATTTTCATTTTTGGGTGAACTAACCCTTAACCATTCCATTCCGTGCCGATCCGGCCCAGTTGGTAGGGATAGTAGTTTCTATCCCTAGTTTCATAGTTATAGTTTCATTTTCCACTGATGGGCTGATAACGGAGCTCTTTGGAATGTGATACAAATGTGTCAGTCACATTAAAATGCAATAATGCATTAGGGATGTGTGATAAATAACAGCACAATATCAGCTATCAACCGATATCTAAAGGGTCCCTCCTCTAAAAAGTATCTTTTATTTTATTTATGCTGATTCTAACATACTGCTTTTCATAGAAAGACATTTTTATCTTTATCTTCCATACTTTATATTATTGTTGTGATGACTAAATTCACTTATATAAGATTTTTTTTTTCAGGAGTAAAGTAGAACATATTTATTATTCAGCCATTATTTGTCATTTAAAGCAAAAGGAAGATACACCACATTCTATTCTGAAATTAAATATAAGTTAGATACATCTCTAATTAACTTTTCACTCAAAGTAACATTAATATTTTACATAATATTAATATACCATAAGTTGAAAAAGTGCAAACCTGATGAGTAATTGCAAATATTATGATCCTTCTCTCAGTCTACCAATGATTTATGGATGTGTATGTCACTCCTGGAGCTTTTTATACCACCTTCTCCTCACTGCAGTTCAATTACAGGTGAGTCATAAAAATCTCCATTGACTCATGTGGTATAACCACCAATAGTGGGCATAAATAATGCAGCTGTTCGGAGATATGCAGCCTAAAGGTCAACCATGCTTATCTGGAGTTAAAGGGGCACATCCAAAACTGTCAGTTGCCACAATCAGCCAAAGGAGCTTTTGTAAGCAAAAGAGTCAACATAAAGGTGATTCTTCACTTATACATACACAGATCAGTGGGGAAAAATATATAGGCTCCCTGTCTCTGTCAGTGACAACAAACCTCTCTGTCCCTAACTGTACTTTTTCTCACAACCACTAATGCACAACACTCACACACACACAGGGCATGGTGGCAGATGGTTTAGGGCAGTAATTTAAGATAGCAGCTGTAGGCAAGGTGCTGCTGTGTCCCATGTGAGGTATGGGGCAAAGACAAACAAATCACTTAGCAACTGCAGGACTGTAGCTATAGTCTCGACTTGGGATTCGATGCTAAATTTAGGATCTTCTAAAAGGATGCAAGGCCTAAAATGCATGAATTATTTTTGTAAATGTACCTTGATTTTTAAAGATGCTATTTTGAAAATGGTTGTGTGTGTGTGTGTGTATGTGTGTGTGTTTGTTTGTTTTGGTCTATATGAAAGTCAGTGTAGTTCATTGGACCCCATTGACTTCCACTGTATAGACAGATACAGTTAAAAAAATTCTTCAAAATATCTTTAACAGAAAAAAGTCAACAAAATAAGGGTGAGTAAATTCATTTTCTGCTTTAGGTGAAAGTAACCTGCTTTTTTCAGACAAATGCTCCGTCTCCTTTAGAGTTTGATATCAAAGATGTCAAATTCTGCAATCAGATTCAGAGATTTCAATATGAACATTTCTAATAATTTTTTTTTTTTTTTTACTCTTTCCAATGTCAAGACTAATTTCTTTTTTTATTTCATTTATATTAAAGACCTTCAGGAGAAACATCTCAGACAAAGTTGATAAATGAAACAAAGCTGAGAATCCCGTCTCCTGAGCTATAGAGCAACCCCCGAGCAATAACATTTTTCTCTTGGATAAACAGCTATGTTTACTGGCTCTAAACGAGTCCCACTGCATCGGGTTAAAATAGACCATTTGGTGTTTCTATAGTGATGTTTCCCCAATCCAGTGCTGAAGAAACATATTGTCCTCTCTCAGGAGGAGAGGGCAACCCAATGAAGGTCACTGCACCTGCTCTCTACCTCTCACAATATTGTATGTACTAAGTACTGTCATTTGTATCTGCTAATGCAACACTGTTACTGTTGACAGCTGGAGATACAATGTAGCATAATTCTGTATTTTGAGGAACCTAACAGCACTCTAGAGTTCCACTCCACAGAATACAATGGAACTCCCTAATGCGTCTTCAGAATCCAATTATGTTTGTATTTGAGGTAATTCTGTGCAATGAGTTAAGTAAAAGGGTTAGTGATAGATACTACCAATCAGTATTGCCAAGGCAAGCAACACTATTACTATTGCTCATATTAGCGACCTGTATCAGTGTCTTTCTTCTGCTGAACACAAAGCAAGATATTTTGAAGAACGATTGGAACTTTGGCACCATTGACTTCCATAGTATTTTTTTTTTCTACTATGGAAGTCAATGGTGCCAAACAACTGTTTGGTTCCAATCGTTCTTCAAAATATCTTGCTTTGTGTTCAGCAGAAGAAAGAAACTCATACAGGTTTGCAACAACTTGAGGGTGAGTAAATGATGACAGAATTTTCATTTTTGGGTGGAGTATCCCTTTAATGATATCTCACTCATGTGGCTTGTTGAGGAAAGGTGTGCTATTACTATTCTAAGCATTTTGACTTTTTAAGTCAAGTCAAGTCAAGTCAAATATATTTATATAGCGCTTTTCACAATACAGATTGTATCAAAGCTGCTTCACAGTATCAATCAAAACAACTTAACAATGTTTGTTTATTACTGGGGAAAAAAAAGACATCCAAGTTTGGTAGAGCTGATCAGTGGTATGATTGGTTAATTAATTTGAATATCCCCAACTGAGCAAGCCAAAGGCAACAGTGGTAAGGAACCGAAAAACTCCATCCAGTGACCTAAAGGTGTCCTAACACACCATCAGATGACCCAATGGAGAAAAAAAAACCTTGGGAGAACCCAGGCTCAGTCGGGGGCCAGTTCTCCTCTGGCGTTTATGAACTAGAGGCCGAATTTACAGTAACTGTAAGATAAAAAATGTATATGAATGCCTGGCAAAATAGATGCGTCTTCAGTCTAGTTTTAAACTGTGAGAGCGAGTCTGAGCAACGAACAATATCAGGAAGGCTATTCCAGAGCTTCGGAGCTAAATGTGAAAATGCTCTGCCTCCTTTGGTGGATCTGGATATCCTAGGAATGACCAGAAGCCTCGAATTTAGTGATCTTAAAGAGCGCGATGGATTGTAGGGCAATAGAAGATCCGTTAAATAGACTGGAGCTAAACCATTTAGAGCTTTATAAGTCAAAAGCAATACCTTGTAATTAATACGGAACTTTATAGGTAACCAATGAAGTGATGATAAAATCGGTGTTATATGATCATATTTTCTTGATCTAGTAAGAACTCTAGCGGCTGCATTTTGGACTAACTGTAGCTTGTTTATTGAAGATGCAGGACAACCAGCTAATAAAGCATTACAGTAATCTAGTCTCGAGGTCATGAATGCATGAACTAACTTTTCTGCATCAGAGACTGATAGCATGTTACGTAGCTTAGCAATGTTTCTAAGGTGGAAAAAGGCTGTTTTTGTAACATATGAAATATGCTTTTCAAAAGACAAGTTGCAGTCTAATGTAACACCCAGGTCTTTTACTGTAGCGGATAAAGTAACAGGGCATCCTACTATGTTAAAGTCGTGCTGTGAAATGTTTTGTGGACGGTTTTTACAACCGATAAGTATTACCTCTGTCTTGTCTGGATTTAATAAAAGAAAATTACGCGTCATCCAATCTTTTATATCTTTAACACAATCTGTCAATTTGGATAATTTAGCGTATTCATCTGGCCGTGATGAAATATATATTTGAGTGTCATCAGCATAACAATGGAAACTAATTCCATATTTCCTTAGAATATTACCAAGTGGCAGCATATATATTGAGAATAATAAAGGGCCTAACACAGATCCCTGCGGCACTCCATAGTTTGCCGAAGTTATGATCGATTTTTCTCCATTTAAGTAGACGAAATGGTAGCGGTCAGATAAGTATGACCTGAACCAGCTTAATGCTTGTCCTTGAACACCAGTGTAATTTTGTAGTCGATCTAAGAGTATTGTGTGATCTATAGTGTCGAACGCAGCACTAAGATCAAGTAAAACTAGTACTGAGATACAGCCTTGGTCCGAAGCTAAAAGTAAATCATTTGTGATTCTAACAAGCGCAGTTTCAGTGCTATGATGTGGCCTGAATCCAGACTGAAACTTTTCATAGATGTCGTTTTCTTGCAAGAAAGAGCCGAGTTGACTGGACACAACTTTTTCTAATATTTTTGACATAAATGTAAGATTCGAAATGGGTCTGTAATTTGCTAGGTTATTTGGATCTAAATGTGGTTTCTTAATAAGAGGTTTTATAACAGCCAGCTTGAACGTTCTTGGAACATGACCTAAAGATAAAGAAGAGTTAATAATATTGAGAAGAGGCTCTTCCACTATAGGTAACACTTCTTTCAGTAGTTCAGTTGGTATAGGATCTAATAAACACGTTGTTGTTTTAGATGAAGTGATAAGTTTATTTAACTCTTTTTGTTCTATGGTTGTAAAGCATTGTAATTGTTCTTGCGGGGTGATAATTGCTGCTGAATTATAAGGCGCGAGTAAAGATTGAACGTTTACGATTTTGATTCTGATGCTTTCAATTTTCTCGGTGAAGAAGTTCATGAAATCATTACTACTAAACTGTAACGAGGTATTTTGTTCAGACAACGTCTGTTTATTTGTTAGTCTAGCCACGGTATTAAATAAAAACCTTGGATTATTTCGGTTGTTTTCTATTAATTTGCCGAGGTGCTCAGCCCTGGCCGTTTTAAGGGCCTTTTTATAACGTGACATACTGTCTTTCCACGCGATTCTAAAGACCTCTAAATTAGTTTTTTTCCATTTACGCTCTAAATTACGGGTTTCTCTCTTTAAAACATACGTAGTATTATTGTACCATGGTGCTATACTTTTTTCTCTGACCTTTTGTAATTTAATGGGTGCAACAATATCCAATGTTCTAGAGAGAATGGTGCTCATAGTGCTAGTTAGTTCATCTAGTTCATCTGTTTGTTTGGGTTCAGGCAGCAGCTGAGACAGATCAGATAAGCTATTTGAGAAATGATCTATGGTGGATGGAAGAATTGTTCTACCTGGTCGATAACGTGGCGCAGCATGACATATTACAGCAGTACTTAATATGCAAGTTACCATGTAATGGTCAGTGACATCATCACTTTGTGGAATGATATCTATATCGGTTGGATCGGTTCCATATGATATAATTAAATCGAGTGTATGATTAAGACGATGAGTTGGTCCGGTGACGTTTTGCTTGACCCCGAAGGAGTTTAATAAATCTGTAAACGCAGCCCCTAACGCATCATTTAAATTGTCTACGTGTATGTTAAAATCTCCAACAATTAATGCTTTATCGACGTTGACCAAAAGATCTGATAGAAAGTCAGCAAACTCTTTTAGGAAATCGGCGTAAGGCCCTGGAGGTCTATATACGGTAGCCAATGCTAGAGATAATAGGGATTTTTTTCTTACATCTACGAGCGTAACATTTAGCACAAGTACTTCAAACGAATTAAACCTATGACGAGTTTTCTGAGTAACATTAAGGATATCTCTATAGATTGTTGCAACACCGCCGCCACGACCGATCAGACGGGGCTCATGCTTATAACAGTATCCTGGCGGATACTGCCATTTCACAAAAATCTTGGCGGATTTTTAGCCAATTCACAAGTCAGATCTCATGAGAAAATACCATACATGGCATTTAAGCGAAAACTAAATATGTCGGATACTTGAGGGTAGACTCATTTCACTTGGCCAGTAAGCTACACTCAGATCACCTTAGAAACCACCTACCCTAGCAACACATAAACAATAAAGACAGAATACCACAACAACACCAAAATTGTGGTGGCAAGTTTTGCATGGGCATTCACAACTCACATACAGTAGATTCAGAAAAATTTCAGAAAAATATATTGTTATAATAGAATATTTAATCAAAATAATTACATTGATTATATTGATAATATCATTTAATCAATTTAATCAATACAATATACATTTGAAGTCATTCACTTAATTTCCTTATATTACTGAGAAAAAAAGATCATGTTAGAAGATAATCTAACCATCTAAATAAAATATTATACAATCATTATGGTTTGTGGTTTAGGAAACAAAGTTCTAAAGCTTCTGTTAGAGTACAAAACACCAACATTATAAACAGTTATTGTAATAAGCGCATGCCATCCGTCTCTGTTAGGCAGAACAAAATATTGTACCATTAAACGGCTGTTCCAGATGCTGGAATAATACAAATTGAGCACAATCAGTATTTAGTATTCAGAACGGCGTGTCACACAGGTGCACAGTCTTTCTGTGATCATTTTATTGTACTGCATTTGATTTAAGTGGCTTGGCAGCCGGTATTTGAACTGTGTCCTCTCAACGATGGCACTTTGGGGGGGGGGGGGGGGGGGGGAATAAATGGGATTATGAAATGTGGTGATGACCAGTCTGGGTGGTCGATGTAGTGCACTGTAATACCTCTGAAAGAAGTGCACTACATTGCCGAATTAAATTTGTTTCCTGTGAAAAAATGTGCAAAAAGCAATTGTAAGCATCCAGGGCCTCATTTATAAAATGTGCCAATGCCCAGATTTGATCTTAGAGTGTGCATACGCTAAAATGCACGCCAATGATCATATTTATAAAAAACGGTCTTTGACGTGGAAAAGTTTGCCACTCACCATTCACAAGTAAAGCGTTTGGACGTTGACGGGTGCTCTTTATATGTTAATTACATTAATTATGTGCCTTTTACAAGGGAGAGATCTGAAACCATTCAGCTGCGCACAATTTCAAGATCATTTGTGATTTATAAATTTCACATCTGAGAGAGAGGCGTACGCACATTCTCTGAATCACACGGATGCACATTTGAAAAATGATCGTAAGATCAAATGTAAGACGGTTTTTACAAAACATTTTATAAATGAGGCCCCAAAAGTTTGAAATTCTGACTCCCGGGAGGTGCAAATATCAGTTCAATGTAAAATCAGTTTGTGTTTAAATCAATAAGCTGTAAACATGCAAGCAGTCAGATGCTAAAGGATGTGCTGTACCATACTATCTATAGATTGGATACACAGTGGGCGTCATTCTATGCCAACACAATGTTTTGCCATGGAACTGTCAGTCCTATTTCTCAAAATCAGCCTTATCGTGGTTTGCATTTAATGCCTTATCTAAATGCTGTACCATGTTGGGTAAGCGCATTGAACAATTTGTTTCTAACACCCCAGGGCGTCATCCGATAACTCCAGCTGCTAAATGTATCTGACAGCATCCCTCCGTTATGACACTGTACTTGCCTCTCATTCAAATTCAGAACAGGAAGCAGAGAAAAGAACAACAACAACAACGCCAGTGAAAAAAGATTAACAGAAAGGAAACAAGCCAGAGCGCTTCTGTTTGACATGACAAACATGCACAATATTAACAGGATCCTATCTGAGAGGGGAACAATACACAATCGTCATCTTTCGTTCTTCCAAGCAGGCATTCCTTTGTTTTTCCATGTCGAGCTGCCCAGAGGTCATAGATCGGTCCAGCCAAAAAGCTGACAACTGTGTGTGGCTTCCAGAGCTCAGCCATTTTAAATCTGCCATCCATCTCCATATAAAACCAGAGCATGTGACACGGGTAATCAGTCAGTCGGTCATGCGTGTGAGCGTAGTGCGAGACTGGCCAATGCTCTTGTTGGGGACAAAATCAAGGGGATGGTCGTATGTGCTGACCCTATGACCCGTCCACAGTCTAGTACTACTATGTTTTAGGCTAGTTCACTAAAAAAGCTCTTATCTTCTATAGGCTACATGCCTCTGTCATCGGATTGATAGTTTACACTTTTTTTTAACAAATGAAAGCCCTTTTAGTGTAATTATAAAAAAGTCCCCCTTCAGGTTGTGGTAGCTACACTTGTCTTTTTGCTGTGAAATCTTTACTGATTTAAGAATAACTTTTATATTTGTAGAAATATTTCAAGATGAACACTAACTGGAATAAAGCAACTGGTTTACTTGATTATCCATGCATTTTCCTTTTAGAAAAATCATGTTAAAATGTGACTATTAAATGTGATAAATTAAGCTTTGAGGGATATCTATCTCTCAATCATCGTTGTATTGTATGTTTTGCCCCATAATTAAAGCCACAGAGCTTTGGTCATTAAATAAGCATTTAAATATAATTTACTAAGACATTATTGGGAGATATAGAGTGACAACTGATATTTATGCATGTTCTAGTCTGCAATACTTGTTTCAGAATTTCATCTTACATTTTGACCATGAATATCAGCAACTGCACTAAATTGTATATTTTTACTCAATTTGGGCCTCTGAACTAAGTTGAGGTGTTTTTTTCCTTCTCGATATCCATATTCTCCTAGATAATACTATATGAGTTATAATTGCATGCTGTATCAAATATGACACTCTGCAAACTTTTGTTTAAATGTTTTTTTAATATATTTTGTCTTAAGGTTCAATAAACTCTTCCATTAAAAAAATTACTAATTCATATGTCCGGCTTTACAGGTTTAAAGGACAAAGCTCCTTCCACACCAGGACACCTTTTCAGATGTTTCAAACTAAACATATTTTACAATCGCCCTGCACTTCAGCAATTGAAGTGTGTCATGGTCAGACGAAGTGATGCGGCCGTGGACCTCCGTTCTTCTCATCATTAAACCATCCCACATCTCTCCAGCCCTCTGCCGTGTTTCATCTGAGCATACATAATCACATCTGCATCCATTCATTATTTGAGCTTAATAAGCAGTGGCCGTGAGACATACTGAGCTCACTGAGGCTTCACGGCCGCTCGCAGACCCGTCCAAACGGCAGCATGTACGCAAACAAATGTGGTGCCAACAAGCCGATGCTCTGACAACTCGCTGCTGATCATTTTAGTGACAGTTCAATGGTGAGCACTTGGGGACCCGTGGTGAGCACGTGATGAGCACGTGAGCACTCAAAGAGCAGTCAATTATTTATTTAACTTCAGCTTATATGCAGATTGTTTACAAATCTAACTTCAAGAGTTAAATTTTAGTTGAACTTAAAGTACTAAAATAACTAAAACTGAAATAAAAATGAATAAGAACTATTATATAGGCATAGAGATTTTTTTAAAGACAAAAACTAAAAACGGGTATATCAGTGATAGAAAGGCACTGTTCCTGATCCCTAATCTCTACATTATAAAATGACATGAGCTTGGCAAAAAATTCTGCAAGGGCCTATATGCACAAACAATTCTGCATGTGTCGATGATGCCAAAAAATGTGGCATGTGTCTATGATGCTCAAAAATGCCGCACACATTTATGATGCTCAAAAAATTATCCATGAAATATGCCTAAAATGTGCAGTACGTATGATGCGCAAGCTGCACAAGTGTATAATGTCGAAAATGCTTCCCAACGAAAGTGCCCAAAAAAGCTGCAAGCACATGATATCCAAACAAATAGTCTATGATTCCCAAAAATGCTCTACTCACTTGTGAATGACGGCCGCAAATTCTGCACACCTCTGTGATGCCCAAAAAGGAGCTATATAAAATGTCTAAAATATGCTTATGGTGCTTACAGCAAGCTGCACATGCACCTAATGCAAAAATAAAAAATAAAATAAAAAGTCCAATTAAACCATTCAAAAATACATGATTCCCAAACCGGTTGCAAGCACAAAAATGCTGTGACTCAATCAATGTTGCCCAAAAATGCTCTATGCACCTAATGCCCCAAAATGACTGCAGTTCTCTATGATGCCCAAAATGCTGCAAGCACCATGGCCACAAATGCTGTCTTGAACTAGGTTTGGAGACACAGCCATGTTGTCCCACTCATACATGCGTGGCGCAGCGCAGACACAACACTGACTCACATCCACGCATCCATGAAGTTTTCTGGCACCGCGCTATTGATAAACAGACCTGGACAACTCGTTATTATGTCAATAACACGGGCAAATAAATGCAGCGGACCAAGTCATCATACAAACCACAAGGAAACTTAACACAGTTATTTGAATAAGGGCAAACTAACAATCACGCAACAGACTTATTGAAACCGCTATACATGTAGCCTATACATGTATATTCCGTTTTGTTTCATCTTACTTTAATGACATCTATATCTATATGTCTGCACAAGATATGAATGCATGAATTAACATGACATTTATTAAAAGTTGTAATGGCACATTCTTGGAAAAAGATATCTCTTTATAGCAAAGAAAAAAACATATATAATAATGTGTTTTAGTTTGTGGGTTAATTTATCAGTTATAGTATCACTAAATGAAATATAAAATATGTATGTTGTATTCAGCGAACCTTGAAGGAGCAATGCGCACATTATGAAATGATATGAAATGACAAAGTAGATAACTATTTCAATGCAAATACAATATTACTTACCCAAATATCGTGAGAGAAGTATCCGGTATTTTATTTATCGCTCAAAGTGACTTGTACTCTCGCGGTTGGAGGAGTAAACTGTACTTCAACAGAAAAACGCCACCTATTTGTTTCTTCCCTATGAGGAGGATGAATGGAGCGGTTTCGTTTCCCTTGCCAACACATTTGCATAAGGACCGCCTAACCCGTCCTCTGATTGGCCAATATCAGAGATTAGAGCGACTGTCAAGAAATATTCGTTTTTAATTGGATAGTATCAACTGTCAGTTAAAAAAACAGCTAGTTGCCGCATACCTTATAAACTAGCGCTTGTTGCACCTTCCTGCGGGTATCACTGCATGCCAACAGAGAAAATGTACATATTTATATTAACTTGAACAGGTGCATGTTCATAATAACTTGAACAGGTGCGTCAATAATTAGCATTACATTTGTAGAAGTATTCAGGTAAAATAAATCTATCTATCTATGGCGGCAAGATTACTGTTAAACAGCCTTCAGGTCTGTGATCAGAACTGTACAAAGAACATGCATGTTTTCATTTAGATTTGGCACAGCAGGTTTTAGGTTTCTATCTATCTATTTAGGGTATCTCTGTCTGTCTGTCTGTCTGTCTAGCAGCTGGCATGAGTGTATTACTCTCAGTGTAAAACCATGCCTCTAAAGGCAATAGAATTTGTTTTGGTGACAAATTAATCACATAGAAATCAGGTCAAATTGGTTCTGGAGATGAAATGGAATAAATTTAGGATTAAGTTTATCTAAATTGCTCATTTTTTGTCTTATTTTCTAAACAATAAGTAAACAAATGTTTTATGGGACATGATACTCTATTGCATGTCAACAAAATAACTCACACAAAACACATAATTCATGCTTCAAAACCTAGTTATTGTGTCAGTAAAATGACCAATGCCAAGAAAATTAAAAGTTGTTTGTGTGTGTCTTTGTGTGGGCCATATGGTTAAAAATTTTCAGATACAGATTTTGAAATGTTTTGGGAAAGGTCATGTACAGAGAAAAAGAATAATGCAAATTTCTATACAACATATTTTTGTAGTAATATGATACATCTAAACAAAATTCACATTTGCATGTCAATTTATTTTCACATTTTTACATAATGTATTTATAAATATACATGTCTAACAGATTTTGGGAACCAACTCGTCAGTTTTGATAAGGAAGCCATGTGCATTTAGTTATTGTGCAAATTGTAGACAATTTTACTTACTCTTTTGCACACGTGCCAAAACTCATGCACTTTTTACTGTTTAGAGGAAAAGAGAATCTCATTCGAGAACTGAGCTAAAGTGACTGAGAAATACTGTACAATACTCCTATAAAGACCCAATATAGACTCCTATAGGTGACCTAACCTTGTGTTATTTTACATCCAATACCCAGCACTTAATTCTAATTACGATATTGACACCTGAACAATTGCTTGATTGGCAAGTAGTTTTCTTCTGTGACACAACATTGCAGTGTTTTGTCTTCAATTTCCTCCCTTGCATCATTTTGTTCGGTCTTGTCCTTTCCTTTCTCTGCATCACATGTGCCTTTGGATCTCCTTGGCCATTTAGCATCACATCAGGAATGGGTGTAATTGTTTGCTGGACTCACCTTCACGCATATGGGTCAGACTAAAAGAACATCAGCAGACATGTCATGCATGTCCCTCCCTGTGTCCTCCCACTCCAGACTCTCTCACAGAAGAGGAAATAGGGCGCCTAGCACTTTACTGGCAGGTGCCAGTATGAAATGATGTTCTGAGAGGAAAGCAGCAGGTATCTGGTTTAAAGCCTCTTGCAGTTGTCCAGAGATGTGCAGTAACAGTTGGTTCTCACTGTGAGCTGTTGTCACAGTCAATTGAAAGTGCATTGTTTTGCCCTGCCATCCACCCTGCTGTTGCACATTCGTTCTAGAAGTTGATCAGAACACAAAATGATGCTGTGATGCCCAGACCTCTTTTGTGGATTATTCTTTGGAGTGGATTGGAAATCTGGGGTATCTCCCTGCTGAAAAAATCCATTTGGTCACCAGCATAAGTTTTGCATGTTGGGACCAGCATGGGATGCTGGTTGTTGGTTTTCTGGACCCCAGACTGCATGGGAAGAGGGAGTGCCTGTGCCACCAGCTAGACCAGCACTATACCAGCTCTAACCAACAAACCTGCCAGGACCAACATGGAATTCATGCTGGTTAATGCTGGATTTTTTAGAAGGGTTCACAGTAGATAGCGATGCATAATTGGATTGAGGGTTCAATTGAATGTAACATGTGCCCTTTTCAGATGATGTCACCTACTATTGTGAAAAAGAAGTGTGCTTAATTGTATTGAATGTGCACTTATACTTCAAATCTTAAAAGTATATGTACTTGCAGATAATATATTAATGAAATGAAAGATTACTTAAGTGTACTTAGGAGAGTTCACTTTCACGACTGTTTCTGAACATACTTAACAATTTTAAAAAGTTCACTTTGTAATAATGTCAAATTAAAAGTTTTACATTTTGAAAAATTATGATTGTTAAGTAGTACGTCAAAGAATCACCCGTAAAATCCACTAATTGCATTTAATATAAATTTAAACTAATACATTTTCATTTAATTGCAAATGACACACAATTAAGTGTCCACAACATTACATTCAGTTTGCATAAGTAACACAACTAAATTAACTTTTGACTCTCGCATGCTTCTCAAAACCTTCTCCTCTCTTCTCAACCCTCCTCCTCCTTCATTAACCCTAACAGCTGACATTTTGCCACATTCTTAATAAAAAAACAAACACCATCAGCGGCCAATTTACCAAACCACAAATTGACACACACATCTTACCAGCTAACACACACATTCTACCCTCCTCCTCTTTGCTTTCAGAGGCAGAAGTCTCCAAACTCCTCCTATTCAATCACCCTACTACCTGTCTGCTTGATCCTATTCCCACTAATCTACTTCAAGCCATTTCTTCCTCAGTTGTACCCGGACTCACACACATAATAAACACCTCTCTTCACACTGGTACTTTCCCCACAGCATTTAAGCAGGCTTGGGTAACCCCACTGCTTAAGAAACCCACTCTAAATCCAGCACATCTGGAAAATTACAGACTACAGAATTACAGAATCCTTTCTTCCATTCGTTGTGAAAACACTTGAAAGAGTTGTTTTCAACCAGATCTCTTCCTTTCTTACACAGAACAACCTCCTGGACAACAACCAGTCTGGCTTCAAAAGTGAACACTCAACTGAGACTGCCCTGCTCTCTGTAATTGAAGCTCTGAGACTGGCAAGAGCAGCTTCCAAATCCTCAGTTCTCATCCTGCTGGATCAGTCTGCTACGTTTGACACAGTTAACCACCAGATCCTCCTGTCAATCCTAAAAACGAAGGGCATTTCGGGAACCGCACTACAATGGTTCAAGTCTTACCTCTCAGGTAGGTCCTTCAGGGTGTCATGGAGGGGTGAGGTGTCTAAGACCCAACATCTAGCTACTGGGGTGCCTCAGGGCTCAGTGCTTGGACCACTTCTCTTCTCCATCTACATGACGTCACTAGGATCTGTGATTCAGAAACATGGCTTTTCCTATCACTGCTACGCTGATGACACACAACTCTACCTCTCATTCCAACCTGATGATCTGACGGTTGCTGCTCACATCTCAGCCTGCCTGACAGACATTTCTGGCTGGACGAAGGACCACCACCTTCAACTAAAGCTTGCGGAGACAGAGTTGCTTTTGGTCCCGGACAACCCAACACTACACCACAACTTCTCCATTCAGCTAGGTTCGTCATCCATAGCTCCATCAAGGTCAGCCAGGAACCTTGGAGTTGTGATTGATGATCAATTGAACTTTACAGACCACATTGCTAGAACTGCCTGGTCCAGCAGATTTGCCTTAAACAACATTAGGAGGATCAGGCCCTTCCTATCAGAGCATGCTACACAACTCCTTGTCCAAGCACTTGTTCTATCCAGCTAGAGTGGTATTAAACGAGCCGAAGAGAGCACACGTCACTCCTCCCCTCACAAAATTGCACTGGTTGCCAGTTGCAGCTCGCATCAAATTCATGCCACTGACTTTCGCCTACAGAACAACCACTGGCTCTTTTGCCTAAACTCATTACTTCAGACTTACGTGCCATCCAGACACTTGCGCTCTACAAGTGAACGCCGTCTTGTGGTGCCATTTCAAAGAGGCACAAAATCTCTTTCTCTGACCTTTTTCTGGTCTGTTCCATGCTGGTGGAATGACCTGCCCAACTCAACCAGAGCTGCTGAGTCTGTGACCATTTTCAAGAAACGGCTGAAGATGCATCTTTTTCGGCAACACTTGATCCATTAATACTAACACTTTATCTTCTATTTTATTTATATTCTCTTCAATTTTTTTTAAATTAGATTTAGATTTAGTTAGATTAATCTGGGAAGGGTCATAGCACTTGCATATTGCTGTTCTATTGTTAGTTTAACGGCTTCTATTGTTCTCATTTGTAAGTTGCTTTGGATAAAAGCGTCTGCTAAATGAATAAATGTTAAATGTATTATATATGTAATACCGGTAAGTACTCTTTTTAAATGTATGCTAATGTACTTCTTTTTCATAAGGCCACACAGACTAGCATTTAAAGTTAACCAATAGCTTGTAAGTATTGTTTTAGGCTACCGTTGTAAGTAATGTAGACTTTCTGAAACCGTGCCAGCAGTAATTTGATGCCAGTTCCAGTTTGTAATGTTCATATAATCCTTGAGTGATGATAAACAGATTTGGCTCGCTGTCCAAGAAGGCTCAAGCTTGAGACTCGACTCGAGCATTAAAGTCTTGCCGCATGCCGCACTACTTAATTAATGAAGTTAGTACAGAACAGATAGAAATAAGGCATGAGATGGGGTTGTAGAGGGATTCCAGAAAAACTGTCACAAGTGTTGAGGTAAGCAGCTGTTTATATGCTCTTACGTAAAGATGTTAGATGAACCAGGTCCTCTAGAACAGCAATAACTTTATTATATTATATTAAGTTTATGCCAATAAAGATATATTTAAAAAGAAAGCATTAACACTGGGATACTCAAAACGCTCTTGAGAGTCTTAAAATCGATCTTTATGGCTCCACAATCAACTGCAAGCTACATGGAATGGCTTACTTTTTATATTACTGATAAAATTCACTGTCTACTTTTTTAATTCAATATAAATTGCACTTGAAAATGTTTTATTATGTAGGTAAAATAACATGACAATGTCATTTAATGTAGAGTCATATCTAGTTCTGTCCCAGTGTCCCAAGGGGCTGCTGTTCATGGAAATGCTGTAAATACTGTAATGTAAACGTCTGGTAATACATCATTCACAAACCTATAGCAGGTTGCAACCTCAGCTTTGTTTTTCCACGCACAGCCCCATTTAATCTTCATCCATTATTTGGCATGATGGAAAAAAACAGTTTAACAGTTTAAACGACCTTTCCGCTTGTCTCAAAGGGCGCCCTCCCCACGCTCCCTCTATCTCTCTGCCAACAGCCCACCATTGTAGGGAAAACAAATTAATTAGAGTCTGAAGAACTGGAATCTTTGTAGCCAGCTAATCAACAGTGGTAATAATTAAGCAAAGAAAGGACAGCATGCGCATTTAGAGAGGGGTGACGTGGCTGGATCAATGGGAAAGGTATCGTGGCGCTACAGAGCATTCAATCAGGCTTAGTGTGGCGCAGAAGTAGAATTACCTGACCTTAATTCCCTTCCCCACACATCCTGACCTTTAAAGCAGAAAGACATTTTTATTTCTTTTTTTAATATCAGAGGCCTTTTAATCAAATTAGGGCAAATGTCTGCCTTTGACCCTCTTTGGTGAGGTCATGATTTGACATTTTGTTTATCCTGTGACAGAAAGGTTAGCTCAAAAGATGAGTCTGCATGATGATGGTTAAAGAGGCCTACTAAGGACCCCTTATTAAAATCAGGTAAGTAATCTATTCAAAATCTTCTTGTGACAAATATATACAAGTAAGAACTGGATTTGTACATTTCCAAAGTGATTTCCTAAGTGATTTTAGCCTGTACAAAGCTTGTTGCCTCAATAATAGGTGTTGCTAAGTTGTTCTGAGTTTCACCATTTTGCACTGTGGTTGCTAGGGTGTTCTCTGTAGTTTTCTTAAGTTTATGTGATAATTGTCATGGCCGGTTACAGAAAAGACGTGAGATAGGCAGAATCCAATTGCAGGCAGTAATAGTTTATTTAACTTCAAACTCAGAAACCAAGACATGAAAAAGCAAACAGGAACAGTACAACCAATAACATGTGATGAGAAAGAACAAAGAACTGAAAGAAACACAGAGTTTAAATACACAAAGCAAACCAATCAAACTGGAGAACAGGTGCAAAACCTAATCAAACAATGAACCATGGAAACAAACTGAAACACAGAAAACTAAACTGAAACACGTATCAAACCAGTAACTGACACAGATTACACGTAACATATACCCCCCCATCAAGAAGGCACGTCCTTGCACCTTATTAACATCAATAATAATAAAGAGTCCAACAGAGGAGGACGAGAGGGGGCTAGGTTGGGGATGCAGAGCTGGCAGAAGGGATGACCACAGGAACCAGGGTAGAGAAGACAAATGGAAGAGCCAGAGAGGAGAGGACTGCGGCAGAAGCCAATGTGTTAGGAGGAGCCAAGGCAGAATCCTCAGCCGGAATCCCAGGACGTAAGCTCACGGCTGAGTTTAGGGAGGGAGGAGCCATGATGGAAACTTGGTGGACAGAACCAGGGGAATGACCGACTGAGATAGAGCTGCTGGCGGTGGACGAGACCGGCCGACAGAAATCCAGGGTGCAAAGTACTAAAGCGAAGCCAGGGGGCTTGAGGGCTGAGGCGGAGCTGGAGGGAAGACGGAGCCCAAGGGCGCCAAAGGGGTGGAGAAACGACCCGTAAGTCCATGATGAAGGTAGAGTGATGACTGATCAAGACGGAGCCAGAGGGACGAGGAAGCCTGGTGGATTTTGCCATGACGTAGGCATGACAGTCCCAGGTGGAGCCGAGGGGGCGAGGAGCCACGGTGGAGCCGACAGACTCTCTTGGCCAATTCGGAATAGGCAGAGGAGGTGAGAGTGGGAGGCAGGCCAGGAACATCACAGACTTCAATAATTCAGTGCTGGGTGATGAAACAGGCTCGGTGCAGGGTAATGAAACAGCAATAGTGCTCTCTTCATACTCCTCCAAAAATATTAAGTTCAGAGCACTTAAATCCGCCGTAGTCGAAGGGACAGGGCTCCACTCCCTCATTCCACCAATATATCCACGGGCACAGATGCTGCTGCCAGCTCATGCACCTGGTCAGACTTTTTCTCGGGCTCGGGGACAATCTTAGGCTCAGGCATTACCTCTGGTGCTGACATCATGGCGGGCTCAGGCGCCGCGTCTGCAGTGAGCTCAGGCTTAATGTCTGCTGGGCTGGTGGTTGCAGATGCAAAGGGTGCTGTGTGCACTTCTGGTGCGCTAAATTCCTCGACTTTCTCGCTGATGGGAAAGGGGGAACCATTATGTAGAAGCACCCATTCTGCATACTCCTTAAACGTCCCTAGCGGTCCGTCTCCGCTTTGAGACCTGCCCGGAAAAACACACACAGTCTGTCGTCATCATAGGGGACAAGATGGTATCCAGGAAGGCCTGTGTGTCTCTCAAGAGACTGTTCTCCCTGCGAGAGTAGGAGGATTTGTACTGTCGCTATAGGTCTGTTCTGCTGTCAAGTCGGCTCCAGAAAAGGGGTGAAATAAGCAGGATCTAATCACAGGCAGTAATAGTTTATTTAGCTTTAAACTCAGGAACCAAAAAAAAACAAAAACAAAAACAGGAATAGAACAACATGTGATGAGAACGGATAAGGAACTAAAAGAAAAACAGAGCTTAAATACCCAAGGCAAACCAATCAATTCATTTTTTATATCAGTCTTGATTTTCTTGACGCTCCATGCAAACATGTCCACATTGGCTCTAGCTAGATAGGTTTATGAAGTTTACTGTAGGAGGTGGATGGCTGCAACCTTTAAGATGTGTGTCTGATGATAATATGTGTTACCAGGGGCATATATGCCAAAACCCATGACCTGACGAACAAGCACTGAGAATGTGCTGACATCCAGAGTTAACAAGTCTTTTAGTCATCTCAAGCATCTCTCAATGTATCTAAGAAAAGACCTGACGTCTGAGTCACTGAGGTTAATGGCCTGAGGTCTTGCTGAAGCCCTTCCGTTGTTAACGAGAAAAATCTCAATGACTCACAAACTATCAGTCTACTTCTGACGAATGGAAACACAGAGAAACCTGGGGTAGAAAAGGTGTGTAGTCCAAACAGTTTGCTCTTCTGTTAACATTAACCTCAGTCAGTGTGATCCAAGGACACAGAGGCAGTTCTTCTCAGCTTGTCATGTAGACAGACAGTCTCCGGCAGTGACATTGATGTTTGATGTTTTAGTGGCCGTTAGCTCATCTGTTGCACCTCCAGTGCACATCTGCCATCAGCAATCTACACCCTGACACAAACCAAGTCTCGACGTTTGACTCTGAAGAACAGCCTCTGAACACACACATCCATTAGGGTGATTTGAGCTCATGCACATTACTTTTTGTTAGTACGTCTGGATAAGAGCATTAGCTAAAAGCTTTAAATGTAAATGTTTACCTACACCATTATGGTAATATTATTGTGCTAAACTGAAAGTTTATTCATAAATAGAGAGTAAGAATAGTTGAAAAGCAACTGAATCATCTAAATGCTGATGTTTATGCTGAATGCTTGATGTTTATTTATTATACAAATGATTAGATACTGTTGGACCGTGTGCGTTTATTGTCCAAAGATTAGATTAGGTTTTATTTATGCTATTAGGTCTATAAATAGGTGGTCTTTTGCTTTTAAGGAAAAAAGAAAGGGATATTTGTATGAAAACCTGTTCTGTATTGCTTTCAGTCTTTTGGCTTGGCATAAAATAAAATAAATAAAATTCAAACAAAAAATAGATATAAAGCTATGATATACTGCATTTTTAAGTGTCACATCAGCACATAAAAGGTTTTTATAAAACAGTGCTTGCACAACATGTTTTGTCACCACCAATTGAAAATATCAAAATCAAAGCAGAGTCAAACGCCTTCTAAGCAACAGTTTTTTTTTCCCAGTGTTTTTAAATGAAACCGTTTAATGGATGATTCAATGAATCACTCACAAACACCTTAATTTGTTTAATTCCTATTAATCAGTACTTTGGTAGCCTAGAAATCTAGACTCCCCCTAGCGGCTGCAAAAATCATTTTGCAACCAGTGTAGTCTAGCAACTCTCCGTTGACTTTCGAGCTGGAAAAACCAAACTCTAGTCAGGCCAATCACATTGTATATAGAGTCGGCGGGCGGGCTTAACATAATGACGACAGAGATGCGACGGTTCACTGCTACTTGAAAAAAAAAGAATGGCTGCTGCTGCTGGCGAACAGCTGTCTTTTGATTCGGCTTCGGCCGCGACTCTGGATGATTTAAAGTTAAGCTTTTCTTTGAAACATGAACAAAGAACGGCACTTGAGTCATTTTTAAAAAAGGAAGATGTGTTCTGTGTGAAGATGTGTGAGATCGCTCTGACTACGTCACCTTCTTCGTTGCTCTGGTTGGTTGTAGCGCTATCCTATTGCGTGCAGAGGGAATTTGAAAGACAACCATTTATCCCACCCCTCGTATTGAGCCCTGTCAATGGTGCGTTCCCAGACCTAACATCCTGATGTAGGTCTGGCATGCCAGGCTAGTACTTTGGAGCCAAAAGGTTTAAATTAATTATCCAATGATTCACTCAAAGACAGTCACTAACCTAACCTACAGAAAGAGTAAATAAAAAAAATAAAAAATCATAAATCCATATCACTAATGCAGTGTATCTGGAATGTGCAAATACAGACAAGCGAAGTGATACAAATGGTTAAATGTCCCATTGCTGTTGGACTCTATACAGACTGTCTACTGTTTATGCAGCTACATTCTAAATAATCCCCCCCCCCATCTGTCATTTATGACCTGATTTGGGCAAAAATTTGTAGCAGTAGTATGCAGGTTGTGGGGTTTAATTTAAACAAACAATCCATGTTTAGTCAATTGACGGCACACAAACACGCTTTTTCATCTCACATCCTTGTCAGTATTCCTTCCGCTTTACCTCGACCCCTCCTTTCCTCAGCACCTCTTCATACACCTGTCACACACTCACACATTCTGCCTCCCTGGATGCAGCAGCCCTGACCTAGTTTCTATAGCAACCACACAGGTCCTCCAGGGCAAAGAAAAGGCCTGTGACAACCACCTTGCAGATTCCCTCTCTTCTTTCATCTGCAGAGAGGCTGGTTAGAATAAAGGCAAACAGAGAGCAATCTATTTAATTCTAACGTCTATTTTTCCATCCTATACATTTAACTATAAATATACTCTCGCTTTCTCATTCCAATGCCTTTCTCAAACAAGCATCTCATCTCTCTTGACCTCACATCCACTAAAGTGGATAATTTCGATAGAACTTTATTTTACAGTCCTGTTCCCCATATACATATTATGTACTTATTATAGTAATTGCAATAACTGGGTAATAACTAGGTCTAAACCTGATCCTACCCCTAAACCTAACCTTTATCCATGTAGTTACCTTATTTTACCCAGTATTGTCTTAGGTAAGTACACTGTAAGTACACGTAAGTACACATACTGCAAAGTAAAGTCCAAACAAAATTCCTTATTCTTGTTCTTTATGTAAAAAAACAACAAAAAACAAACAGAAAACCATCAATTTGAAGCACTTTTAGACTTTCCACTTACAACCTTAATTAACATCACAACATTTATTTCCATCAAGAGGTGCATAATTTGGTCAAAATCTTGTATTGACAATGCAAGAGTCCAGCACTCTGTCCAGTCTCCTCCAGCACATCCCAAAGACTTTCAATGAATTTAAGGTCTGGACTCAGAGGTGCCAATTCATGTGTGAAAATGATTCTTCATTCTTTCACAATTTGAGCCTGATGAATCTTGACATTGTAATCCTGGAATGATTATGGCATTGATGTGTCTTCCTACATGGTTGTTTAAGAAATGAAAAGCTACACACTCCATCAATTAGGGTTAGAAGAACTGTTGCCAAACATACAACATGCTAGAAACATAATAATCCCTGCAATAATGATCCAATCATAGACTCTTAAGCATTTGCCTTTTTAAATCCAAATGGCGACTTTTTTATTTACCAAGTATTACCCTCTGATACAATCATCTGACCATGGTGCTAGCTTTTTGTAAGGGATATGGCAGCGAAAATTATTGATAAAATGATTCAATTATTTTAAACTTTGAAAACACATTTCACATGACAAAAAAAGGACTGTGATATCTGTAATATCATAAAGCACAATGATTATCATATTCCGAGGAACTTCAAAGAAGACTACAATATCGCGGTGGTATATGTCCAAAAAACACAGTACCATTGTACCAGAATGTAAACAAAATAAGGAAAGGCTCAAACATCCTACTAGAGGTGCTACAGGTGTTTTCAACATTGCTCCAATAACAGGTGGTGTGTATCCTTGTATTTTGTGTGTGCATGTGTGTGGGTTTGCACACAGGCCAGCTGGCTCCGAGCAGGCCTGACCACAGGCTGACCATGGATGTGTGTCCGTGTTGTGAGGAGGAAGGGAAGGTGCCTCAGATTAACACTTCAAAGGCACAAGAGCCCAGTGTGGAGATTAAAGCTCAGCGTGTATCAAAGCCCCTCAGGTGGCCAACAACACACAGGTGTCCTCACACAACAGCGTTTGTGTGTGCATGTGTCAGTGGTGGTATAAGGAGTACAGTATTGATGATGATGTGGACAAATGACTACGAAATGATTATGTGAGGAAATGAGCATTGCTGATGAAAATGAGGATACTTATTGTTATTAACCCTTGGACAGGAGTATTCAACACAAACACGTCTGGGAACTTTTACTCCAAAATAATAATAATAATAATAATAATAATAATGAACAGAAAATATTACATTTTTTACCTAAATTAAAAGAAAATTCAAATAAATCATACATTTTGTATATTATAATTGAGAATATTTCAGAACTTTTTGCAATGTGACATTTTTATGATCATTAAACACCTTTTACCCCAGACTCTCTTTACCAAAATAAGAGTTACGTAAGAGTTATGTAATGCTAATTGTAATGTTAATTTTTAAATTAGATTCTTATTTCTACAATCCAATATTTTTACAGTACTTTTTTAAAACTTTTTTTTGAACTCCTGTTCAAACTTTTAGGGTCAGTAGACTTTAAAAAAAAAAAAGAAAAATGAAAGAAATTAGTACTTTTATTCAGCAAGGAGGCATTACATTTATAAAAAGTTGCAGTTAACACTTTTACATTGTTACAATTTTTAAAAAAAATTCATATAAATGCTGTTCTTTACGAATCCTGAAAACAGGAAATTTTCCACAAAAATATTAAGCAGCACAACTGTTTTCAACAGTGATAATAATACGAAATGTTTCTTGAGGACCGAATCAGCATATTAGAATAATTTCTGAAGGATCATGGAAAAAAATTAAAGCTGCAGTAGGGAGTTTTGAGAAAACGTTGACTGACGCCCGTTTCACACATACTCCGTGTGCAGTGCGTATGCGGTGCGTATTTTTTTCCGTACCCATGTTAACAGGTTAGAGCTTTCACACTGCACGCGGATGCAGTCCGTCGATCCGTTCCAGGTGCGGTGCGTATACAGCAGTGCAGAGATCGTTTACGCATCGAGTCTATTTTTGCTGTGCTGCAAACGCTGAATTAAAGTGACAGCGCACGGTTCGTGGTCAAAATGAACACAGATTGACCTGAAAATGTAGTAATTTCACCATAAATGCATTTAATTCAATAAAATGTAGTGATCTCACCATAAATGTATTTAATTGAATATACGTTTCATCTTTTTACTTTAAGACCGGGGTTTTAAGCAAGGAAAACCACAATTTACCTCAACAAGGACATAATGAACGACACTCGTCTCATTCGTGGAGATGAAAAAACAAGTTATTTGTGACATGCAAGATGTATTGTATTAAAATTTAAATGCAAAGAAAAGGCATGATCGGCTGTTTTTGTCAATTTTAAGTTTTACTTTAAAATGTTTGCGATTTTAATACAAGTATGGTTAAATATTTGACCACTTGATTAAGCAACTTAATATATAAATATAGAAGTAATGCATGGAATTATAGGGCTATGTTGTTTAAATTGTGTTTAAACGTGCATACGTCCATTCAAGTTTGTATAGCTATGTGTACAAAGAGAATCGCAATGCTGACAAAACATTTTTTTTTTTAATAAAAGTTGCTGCATAACTTCTGGATTTAAAATAAAAATAGTGAGTGTTTGTGGTAGCCTACAGCCGCGGATCAGTTACGCACTGCAAACGCAGCATATGTGAAAGCACTATAGCCCTTGCTGTTCCTGTACCGCAGACGCACCACAACACGCACCGCATACGTACTGCACACGGAGTATGTGTGAAACGGGCGTTAGCCTGAAAATTTGAACAAGCACAACTTACAGGTCCCACCCCCTTGCTCTCTGTTGCGCTACAGCCCTCCCTCCACAGCTCGTCCTCCACAGCGGAGCCTGTCGTGAACGCGCAGGCTAGTAAACTGTAAACAGTAAACAGGCCACCGATAACAGCGGATAAAAAGTTATATGGCACATTCACCAATAGGGACTAAACGTCAATAATATGCTTTACATTGACTATGGCCTGCCCATATTTTGACTACAAACTTGGTCCTCAAATCATTATGTATTTTGCAATAGGCTACATGTAACTTTATAACGTTACACTCTTTCTATAAGTTATAAATAGCTAGTAAGATAACGTTAATATAACGGTAACTAACGTTACAGTATGTAAGTAATTATTCTAGCGATTTATAATGCTAGATAAGGTGTGCTAGTACATTATTTCAGCAACATGACAAGCCAGTGAATTAGCAGGTTTCAATTGTTGCTTAGCAGAGTGCGTGACATTTTATCTACATGTTATGCGGCTAGAGCTTTGACACCGAGTCAATGGGCTCTGTGTAATTCTTTCTTTTTCGCTTGTTTATCGTCATCTGTCTTTTTCCTTTTACCTCTTTGTTTTATGAGCAGGTGTCACTCGAGAATTGGCAGTTTAGGTTGTTTCTCCGTCATAAGCACCAATCTTGGCAATCTTGAGTTTGAACGACGGCTCGCGCAACGCGCTGTGCAAGAGAGGGGTGTGATCAGCGCGTACACGAGCGTGACTGACACTGCTAAGACATTCCTCCTGGCTCTGATTGGTTGTTTCTGACCGGGAGCGTGTATTTCTTGCAAATGGCAATAGGACCACTGGCAGGAGCCAGAAGAGCTTGATTTTTACACAGATTATCTGTCTCATATTCTACTGTCAGGACATAATGACAGTTTTAGCAAATACATTTTTTCAAAAGTTACCTACAGCAGCTTTAATAAATTTAAGGTAACCTAAACCAGCTAACCTAACTAGTTCTTTTTATAGGCCTACTTGTTGTTTTATTCTTTTTAAATATCTAAATGTTAATGAGAAGGAAGAAAAAAAGAAAAAAGCGTTTAGATAAAACAGCTCCATGGGTGGGAAACCGCCCCTGAAATGCCTTGGAACCTGCCTGGAACCTATGCTTGGAACGCGCAGATTTGTATGATGCTTTGACGTAATTTCTACTGAAACAGGAAGCAAAGCGGGACATATTGAATGGCTCCTCCCCCTTTTCAAATAGCCAATAGCGTTTAGTTTACCTCACAGACTGCGGCCCCCGTTTACACATATATGGTTATTTTGAACCAAAATTCTCACATCCAAAGCCTCTCCAGAATTGCTTTTTTTTTTCTACTTCTTGTTGCGACTGTTTTTGGAGGTGACTTTCAACACCTGTTGCTGCAGTTAAGGAATGGGCAAGACTTTTCCATTTCAGGTAACACATGTTGGCTCCATTATCATACCCTTGTCCTCTACAGTCTCCTAATGATATATCATTGTTTTTCAATGCTAGTTCAATCATCTCAGAGATTTCACTGCCAGTCTTTTTATGGAAGTCTACAAACTGAATAAACCTCTCAATAGTCTTCCCAAAACATTATCTTTGTCTTCATACACATATCTCACCATAAGCACATTCTGTTCTATGTGTGATATATCTGGTGATGAGTCGCATATCACAGAGTAATAGATAGCATCCCTTCTCTCTGCTAGGATATTTTTGATCCCCTTTTACATGAGAACTTTAAAAAAAAAATGAGACAAAAAAAACATCAACTCACAATTAGCTCATTATTTAAGTGCTGAAACACAGAATGAGTTCATTGAACTGGCAAAAGAGTCCTCAAAAATATCCAAGCAGAGAGAAGGGATGCTATCCATTACTCTGTGATAAGCTTACACTAGACTAGTGGGTGTTTGTCACTAGTGTAAGCTTCAAGGTGAATACTTCTACATCACTCTCATCAACGTAGTCAATAGAAACAACAAAAACGTATCTTGACTTTATAGTGGTTATTTTGGGAAAAACAGTAAGGGGGCGTTTTACCCCAAAGGGGCTTTTAACTATACCCTTTAACAAAGCACAACATACAAAAGACCTGAACCGGAAGCGAAGCAACCTTTTTTTACAGAATATAGAAGTTTGTTGCACATAACCCCAACAATTCCCTTCAAATATATATTTTTTTTGTTTTTCAGGATCCCCATTCTTACTTTTTGTCTTAAACAAGGCTGCTCCTGAGCGACAGAGAGCATTGTGGGTGGAGCTATTTGACCCCACTTCACAAAGCTGCGATGAGACCGGGACCAGCCACAAGAGAGCATTTTCATCCGATATCCGGATCAATAATACCCAGCTATTGATCGACAAACCACAGTGGAGGGAGTATGGGATGAAGTGAGGGCGGTAAAAAAATAGAAACAGACAGACATAAAAAAGAGGAGGGTGAGGAAAAAAAGAAAAAAAAATGGGCAAAAGAGACCTGAGAGGACAGACGATAGGAAGGAAGAGAAATGTCATGTATTACTGTGTAGTGGGGGCGTGGTTCAGCGAGGTCTGCAGTAGGAGAGCGGGGGGCGGAGCCGAGCGGTAAGTAAGTGGGTCAAGTGCAAAATGACGAACACCTGTTTCTGATTGCAGTGATTGGTGTGGGGAGACCAGATAAAAGCCAGTCAGGTGCGAGAGTGGAGAGAGAGAGAAGGACTGGGATCTTGTGCACGAATGGACTGAGTTGATGAAACCCTTGCTGAAGGACTATTATTTTCTTGAGTGCTATAGTTTGTCTATGGTGAAGGCGCTGCCGCGCAACTTTCTTTCCCTGTTTGAATCTTCTAAATAAAAGTGTACAAGATCCAGTCACACCGACCCCTGTCTTCTTCCATCTCCCCGATACTGAACACGAACCTCGTTACAGTGGTGCCGAAACCCGGGAGATGGAAGACACCGCCACCGGCCGATCCTCTCAGTCGCCACTTGAGGACATCATCCACGCGCTCGCGGGACTCCACCAGGAACAACATCGGGCCCTGTTGGAAGTAAAAGAGGAGCAGGAACGGCGATTCGAGATGCTCCTCAGGGCCCAACAAGAGGACCGCGAGCTGTTCCGGAGCTGGATGGACCGGGAGGGTCGGGCCGCCCCATCAACACCAGCCTCGGCCGGATCTATACCCCTACAGAAAATGGGACCTCATGACGATCCGGAGGCATTCCTCGACTTGTTCGAGAAGACGGCCGAGGCTGGGGGCTGGCCCCTAACGGACTGGCCAGTGCGGCTGATTCCTCTGCTGTCCGGGGAAGCGCAGCTCGCCGCACAACAACTGCCAGTCCAGAACCTCCTGGTCTATCAGGACTTGAGGCGCGCTATTCTCCAGCGGGTCGGTCGGAACCCTGAGGAAAGCAGACAGAGGTTCCGGTCGTTGGAACTCGGGGAGTCTGGCCGACCCTTCGTCTTTGCGCAACAGTTCCGGGACGCGTGCCGCAAGTGGCTGATGGCCGAAGGACGCGACGTCGAGGGAGTGATCGATCAGGTGGTACTGGAGCAGTTCGTGGCGAGGCTGCCCAAAAAGACTGCGCAGTGGGTCCAGTGCCACCGCCCGACGTCGCTGAATCAGGCCATCCAGTTGGCGGAGGACCAGCTGGTGGCGTGTCCAGGGGTCGGTGAAAGCCTGCCATCATCCTCTCTCTCTTCTTCTTTTTCTTCTTCCTCTTCCTCTCCTCCTGTCCCTGCACCCAGGTTTCGAGGAACGGCTCCACCCCGACCAGCGCCGAGATGGAGGTCTGGGAGTGCAACGGAGCCAAGTGCGGGTCCCAGGGCGCCTCCTCGGAGGTTCATTTCCCCGTCCGGCGGCGTTCCCGCACCGGCATTTTCTCTCTCCCCACGCCAACCGCTTGACCCACTTCCCGCCACTGGAGCAGCGGGACGGTCTGGGCCGGCCTGTTGGCGTTGCGGGGACCCTGGGCATTTCATCGACCAGTGTCCGGTGATGGAGGTGGGGACACTGGTCAGGGTCCCCGACACACCACACGCTGCCCCTGGTCATAGCGGATTGTACCAAATACCTGTGAGTATAAAGGGGGGTACGTATCAGGCTTTGGTGGATTCAGGTTGTAACCAAACCTCGATTCATCAAAGCCTGATGCAATCCGAGGCATTGGATAAGAGCCGCGCGGTTAAGGTGAGGTGTGTGCACGGGGAGGTGAGGGAATACCCGTTAATGCCAGTCATTATCCAATTCAGGGGACAAAAGCATAATGTTGAGGTGGCGGTTAGTCAGCACCTCCGGCATCCGCTGATTTTGGGGACCAATTGGCCGGGGTTTAAAACTTTATTGGGACATTTATGTGCGGGTGCTTCTGGGATAAAAAGGAAGCAAGGGAGGAAGGTGGTTGCTCAGGTGGGAGAGGCTGTTCCGGGACCATCTGAGCCTGTTCCGGAGGAACGGAGCGCGATTGAAAGGACAGATCTTTCAGAGCGCGATGATTTTCCTCTGGAACAGTCCAGAGATGAAACGCTGAAAAATGCATTTGATCAAGTCCGTACAATCGACGGTCAGCCTCTTCACCCGGACCGACCCCTTTCTTATCCTTATTTTGCGATCATAAAAGATAAGTTGTATCGGGTGACCCAAGACACCCAGTCAAAGCAAGATACAACGCAGTTATTAGTTCCAAAAAGCCGCCGGGAAATGCTTTTTCAGGCGGCTCATTGTAATCCAATGGCTGGGCATTTAGGGCAGGCAGCTACACTTGATCGTCTAATGACCCGATTTTTTTGGCCGGGCATCCACGAGAACGTGCGCAAGTGGTGCGCCTCTTGTCGTGAATGTCAGCTGGTGAATCCGCCGGCCAACCCAAAAGCACCTTTGTGCCCTCTTCCTTTAATAGGGGTCCCCTTCGAGAGAATTGGTATGGACCTCATCGGGCCATTAGAGCGTTCTGCACGAGGACATCGCTTTGCTTTAGTCCTAGTGGATTATGCAACGCGATTCCCAGAAGCAGTGCCACTTCGTACTATTTCCGCGAAGAGCGTGGCGAGTGCACTGTTTCAGTTAATCTCCCGGGTGGGAATCCCGAAAGAGATTCTCACCGATCAAGGCACGGCGTTTATGTCACGTACAATTCGCGAGCTTTACGAATTACTGGGCATTAAATCGATTCGCACCAGTGTCTATCACCCACAAACAGACGGACTCGTGGAACGATTTAATCGCACGTTGAAATCCATGATTCGGAAGTTTGTTCAGGAAGACGCCAGAAATTGGGATAGATGGCTAGAACCCCTCTTGTTCGCTGTACGCAAGGTTCCCCAAGCCTCCACGGGGTTTTCCCCCTTTGAGCTTCTCTATGGGCGTCAGCCCCGCGTCGTGCTGGACGTCCTTAGAGAAACTTGGGAGGACGGACCTTCGAATAGCAGAAATGAAATTCAGTATGTCATGGACCTGAGAACAAAACTCCACACGTTGGGGCGGCTCTCTATGGAAAATTTGTTACAGGCCCAGGACAAGCAAAGTCGGCTGTACAACAGGGGGACTAGACTGCGAGAATTTGCACAGGGAGATAAAGTACTTGTATTACTTCCCACGTCCAGTTCTAAATTACTCGCAAAGTGGCAAGGACCATTTGAGGTTACACGGCGAGTTGGAGATCTCAATTATGAGGTTATTCGTACAGATAGGGGTGGGTCACCTCAAATTTATCACCTTAATTTATTAAAAAAGTGGAATGAGGTGGAATCAGTGATGTTGGCATCGGTGGTGAGTGGGGAGGAGGATCTCGGTCCAGAGACGAGCTCAAAATCACAATCTCTCGCTCTGGCACTTGGAGGAGACCACCTTTCGCCGGTCCAGATCACTGATATACGTAGTTTACAAGCAGAATTTGCTGACGTGTTTTCGCCCCTACCTGGCCGAACGAATCTCATTCAGCACCACATTGAGACGGATCCGGGCGTAGTAGTGCGCAGCCGGCCATATCGTTTGCCTGAACATAAAAAGAAAGTGGTTCAGGAGGAATTAGAGGCTATGCTGGACATGGGGGTAATAGAGGAATCCAACAGTGACTGGGCTAGCCCGATAGTTTTAGTGCCTAAAACGGACGGCTCGATTCGGTTCTGTGTGGATTATCGCAAGGTGAATGCCGTGTCGAAATTCGACGCGTATCCAATGCCTCGGGTTGATGAGCTACTTGATCGGCTGGGTACGGCTCGTTTTTATTCGACACTGGATTTAACGAAAGGATATTGGCAGATCCCCTTAACTCCAATATCTAAAGAAAAAACAGCTTTCACCACGCCGTTTGGATTACACCAATTTGTCACCCTTCCTTTCGGCTTGTTCGGGGCTCCAGCAACCTTTCAGCGTCTGATGGACAGAATTCTCCGGCCGCATGCTGCATATGCCGCTGCCTACTTGGATGATATCATCATCTATAGTAACGATTGGCAGCGCCATATGCAGCATTTGCGGGCTGTCCTCGGAGCGCTGCGAGGGGCTGGGCTCACGGCCAACCCGAAGAAGTGTGCAATTGGGCGTGTGGAAGTCAGGTATCTGGGGTTCCACTTGGGTCATGGGCAGGTGCGTCCCCAAATTGATAAGACGGCAGCAGTTGCGACCTGTCCAAGACCTAAGACCAAAAAGGAGGTTAGACAGTTCCTGGGGCTGGCGGGATATTATAGAAGGTTTGTGCCCAATTATTCGGACCTCGCTAGCCCGCTGACTGATCTAACTAAAAAGGAAGCACCAGATACCGTCCAGTGGACGGAGCAGTGTCAGCAGGCTTTTACCCAGATAAAGGCTGCTCTATGTGGCGGACCGCTCTTACAGGCTCCTAACTTTTCTCTCCCTTTTATTCTGCAGACTGACGCGTCGGACAGGGGGCTGGGCGCAGTCCTGTCCCAGGAGATGGAGGGTGGAGAGCGGCCGGTGCTGTACATTAGTCGGAAGCTGTCGAAAAGAGAGACTAAGTACAGCACCATTGAAAAGGAATGCCTAGCCATCAGGTGGGCCGTTCTCACCCTCCGTTATTATCTCTTGGGACGGGAGTTCACCCTCTGTTCGGACCATGCTCCCCTGCAATGGCTCCACCGCATGAAGGATACCAACGCGCGGATCACCCGTTGGTATCTAGCGTTACAACCTTTTAAATTCCAGGTGGTCCACAGGCCGGGTGTGCAGATGGCTGTGGCCGACTTCCTTTCCAGGAGGAGGGGGGAGGGAGGCTGCAGTCCGGATGGCTCCCCGGCCTGAGTCGGGCGGTGGGGGTATGTAGTGGGGGCGTGGTTCAGCGAGGTCTGCAGCAGGAGAGCGGGGGGCGGAGCCGAGCGGTAAGTAAGTGGGTCAAGTGCAAAATGACGAACACCTGTTTCTGATTGCAGTGATTGGTGTGGGGAGACCAGATAAAAGCCAGTCAGGTGCGAGAGTGGAGAGAGAGAGAAGGACTGGGATCTTGTGCACGAATGGACTGAGTTGATGAAACCCTTGCTGAAGGACTATTATTTTCTTGAGTGCTATAGTTTGTCTATGGTGAAGGCGCTGCCGCGCAACTTTCTTTCCCTGTTTGAATCTTCTAAATAAAAGTGTACAAGATCCAGTCACACCGACCCCTGTCTTCTTCCATCTCCCCGATACTGAACACGAACCTCGTTACATACTGATGCTCACTAGTCCTATTTATAGACTGAATGGTCAAGCGTGTGTGTGTTTTAGGTGGGTTAGAGTGAATGATGATGTGTAGAGGAAGAAAAGAGGAAAAGGAGGAACAGAGGAAGGAGGAAAATCAACCAGTACACCTGAGTGAACTGCATGATTCTTAACACACACACACACACACACACACACACACAGACACAGAGAGACACACACAGGTTTCAATGTTTTATGATGATTTTAGACGTAATGATTTTTATACTGTACAAACTGTATATACCCTAACCCTAAACCTACCCTTCATAGAAAACTTTCTGCATTTTTACATTTTCAAAAAACATCCTTCTGTATGATTGATAAGCTGGTTTCCTCATGGGGACTAAAAATGTCCCGTGTTTGTGTGATGACGTGTGCAGGTATGAGTGTGTCTGAAGTAGACTACGATGTGATTTTGTGTGTGTGTGTGGTTGGTTCATCAGGCAGGACAAAAATACCCCCACAAGGATGGCAATTCCAGAAATCTTTTACCTTTTTCTTTGGACATTTTTGTTATACATGAACCAAACACACAACACACACACACACACACACACACACACACACACACACACAGTACTCTAATTCAGACATACTGTACCTGCGCACATCATCACAAACACTGTCCAAAAAAACATGCACACAGAATTGTATTGAAACTTTGATGTGTAAATGTTAATTGAATATTGAGTAAATATTTGCTCTTCTGTTGTTTTAGTTTTACAGTGGTTTGAGTTTTAGCTGTTTGTCAGTGTACACTTTGAGTTTAATGTGAAACCAAAAATTAACTATAGGGTTCAAATCCTTACCAAGCAAAAACATGAGCCTGATGGACTTGTTCTCAAGCCACTTCTTTGCAATTTGGGCAGGAACATTGTCTTTTCGAAAAATAACATCCGATCATTCCTATTTAGAAAACAACTTAATTTGTAGGAAGCAAGTCATTCTGCAATATTCTCCTATACTCCCAATGATGCCTCATCCTCCATGCTCCACTGTGGTAGAGATGCATTTATATTATTTTTCTCACCAGATTTTCAAAGACACCGCTCTGGATCAACTCATGTTACATTGTGATTCATCACTCAACACAACTCTGCTGAACCACTCTGAATCAAACTTTCCATTCATTCTGTCTTTGATGTTTTTCTGAGACAATGGCTTTTTAAGTAGTGCGTATTTTATTAGTGGTTAAGTAAGTCAACCTATTATGCAAAATTCACTTTTACATGGTGTTTGAACATAAACGTGTTAGCAGCAGTATTTGTACACAACCATCCTATAATGGTAAAAAAAACAAAAAAAAAAACACTATAAAGTCTCAAAACAAGCCGTTTGCAGATTCTACCTTTGTGACGTCACAACATGTCTAGGCCCCGCCCACAACTGCTGACGAATTCTGCTCTCGGTGAGCTGTACACAGTCCGCCATTTTCTACGAGCTGGAGCAGCTGTAGTGATAAGCAAAATGTCTCAGTTTCGTACTAAGAAAGTCAGGTGTGTTGTTGGATGTAAGAGTGAGCATTAGAATCCCGACAACTGAGCCACTGAATACGCAGTGGATTAATGTTGTTTATGATGGGAATGTGCCTCTCAAGTTACCTAAAATTGGTCCATGTCTGCGCTAATCATTTACACCAGACTGATTTGAGAACGAGGCCGAGGGTCAATACAAAGCAAGTTTAGCTAAAAAGTTGTTACTCAAGGATGGAGCACTGTTCGTGATCTTACTTCACACCCTGAAGAATCACACTTTATATTTTGTAAATGATTGAAAATCGCCTTTCCAAATGTGCTTGTTAGTAATTTCCGTGGCAAATGCAGCTAAAGTTAACACTAATGTCTGTAATTATATATAAACAGAGAGGAGAGCTATGTCGTCATTTACAATTTAAAACCCGAAAATGCTTATTGTCTATACTTCATATCCACATGTTTATTATGAACTATAAGGCGATTGTCTTTTTAAACACTGTGTACGTTTTCTGTATAGATAAGATAATACAAATGTATTTTTATTTTTTTCACAGACCAGCACAGTGACACATATCAGTATAGCACAAAGGATGTTGGTTGCCAGACAGACTCACCAGAGCTGCATAGTGTGTTACACAACTATCATTCTCAAAGTTGTTGCTTCTGCCGGAGTCTCTCAGGTTCATACATATAGGGCTGAACAGTGAACACCTGTATTTATGTTGTCAGGATTGATTAGAGAGAAAATGATAACCATGCAACCATAGTGTCCCATTAGGAAAAATTCTATTCATTTATTGCTATAGGAGGGGAAGAACTGTCTAAACTCATTAAATCATCTAAACAACATGTATGTTAGACCCTATACTGACTAAGCTACAGAAAGAGATGCTTCCAGAGGTCATAGATCCTCTTCTTAATATCATTAATTGTGACCCTAGACCTCAAAACCAGTCACAAGTCGCACGGGTATATTTGTGGCAATAGCCAACAATACATTGTATGGGTCAAAGAAAAATTATCGATTTTTTTTTTATATGCCAAAAATCATTAGGATATTAAGTAAAGGTCATGTTTCATGAAGATATTTTGTAAATTTCCTACCGTAAATATATATAAAAAAAATATATATATATATCTATTTGTGAGTGAATGCAGCAAAAGCGTGAACATAAAAGGACAACTTTAAAGGCGAATTTCTCAATGTTTAGATTTTTTTTGCACCCTCAGATTCCAGATTTTCAAATAGTTGTATCTCAGCCAAATATTTTCATGTGCTAACAAACCATACACCAATAGACAGCTTATTTATTATGTATAAATCTCAATTTAAAAAAAAAAAGACCCTTGTGACTGGTTTTGTGGTCCAGGGTCACAATTAATCTAGGACATTAACATTAAACATTGTATACATTTTAAAATCTTGCTAATTACTTACAAAGCATTAAATGGTTTAGCTCCCTAGTTTTTGAGTGAGCTTAAAGGCAGGGTAGGTAGAAATCCCCAAAAACACTTTTTTCCAAATTTGTTTAAACTGTCTTTATATATCAATGCATAATTAAAATGCAAGTAATCTGGAAAAGAAATGATAAAAATCGAGTGTCTGTAGTCCTCTCAGGACTGCAATAAACACAGCTCATTATTCCATTAACATTATTCCCCTCCCTTCTCGGCTCCTTCCAAAGCCACGCCCCCAAAACACATGAACGCGTGATCCCGGCCGTTCGCTCACCTAGTTCACACTACATGATTTTAAAACGTCGGGCTGAACTGTGCGGTTCACACTACATGACTTGCTCTCTGTGAAATCAGGAGTGTTCAAGTTGTTGAGCTAGTTCACACCACACGACACAACGAGATTGATCCGCAACAGGAGGTAACGCACTACACGAGTTGACAACAACTCTATCACCCAACGATTCTATCTTGTCTACAAACCACATTTTGTCACGAAAAATCACGCGATAAAACGAACTGGAAATGAAATAGACAGTAAAAGAAATGGACACAGCGACCCCGTTGATTTCAACGGAGAGAGTTTAAAGGGTTAGTTCACCCAAAAATGAAAATTAAGTCATTAATTACTCACCCCCATGCTGTACCAACCCCGTAAGGCCTTCGTTCGTCTTCGGAACACAAATGAAGATATTTATGATTAAATCTGAGAGGTTGATCACTCCTCCATAGGCTCCCTAAGGGAATGAAACTTGACGGCCCAGAAAGTCATTAAAGAACATTTTTAAATATTCCATGTCGCAACAGTGGCTCAACTAGAAGTTTATCAAGCGACGAGAATACTTTTTGTGCGAAAAAACAAACAAAAATAACGACTTTATTCGACTATTCCTTTTCTTCCTTGTAGGACTGAAACGAGACTTCAAGAGATTTCCACGACACGCACGCGCGAGAACTTAACTGAAGTAGTTGAAGGAGATCGCAATTCTCGCGCATGCGTCGTGGAAATCTCTTGAAGTCTCGTTTCAGGCCTACAAGGAAGAAAAGGAATAGTCGAATAAAGTCGTTATTTTTGTTTGTTTTTTAGCACAAAAAGTATTCTCATCGCTTGATAAACTTCTAGTTGAGCCACTGTTGCGACATGGAATATTTAAACATTTTCTTTAATGACTTTCTGGGCCGTCAAGTTTCATTCCCTTAGGCAGCCTATGTAGCAGTCATCCACCTCTCAGATTGAATCATAAATATCTTCATTTGTGTTCCGAAGACGAACGAATGCTTTACAGGGTTGGTACAGCATGGGGGTGAGTAATTAATGACTTAATTTTCATTTTTGGGTGAACTAACCCTTTAAGCCCAACATGGGCACTCACTTCCTGATAGCCAAGCGTTCTGCGCAGGCTCAAACTGAGCTTGATGACGTAGATGTCACGTGAGCAACCTGACTGACAGTTGTAAATCTTCTAGTAGCTGAATGATGATCAGAAGTTTCCAAGGTCGAAGTAGCACGGCTCTCCAGAAATAAGAGCTTTGACTAGCAGGCGCAAGCAAGCTAATTTCGAACGGTCAATGACGCATCAGAGTAAAGAGTTTAGTTTCACACAACTTTATTGATGTGTGTGTGTGTGTGTGTGCGTTTTGGAAATCAAATCGTTTAGTATTGTAAAAACATAATATAATGTTTATTAATATATTACAATTGTTACATGTATGTCCTGTGTTTCCCCCGTTCTTTGTGTATTTGGTTCAGTCCTGTTTCCAGTTTGCCGCTCCTCGTTAGTGTTTAGTTTATTCACCTGTTATTCTGTCATTATCTGTTCATTTGCCCCAGCTGTGTCTTGTTTCACCTATCTGTTCTCTGCGTTCTCCCTCATTCCTGGTCCGTTCTCGTTTGTGTATGGTGTGTAAAGTTACTTTGTTCTCCTGAGTTTGGAATTAAATCATGTTTATTTCTATTTTTCGTCTCCTCGTGCTTCCTACCACCGTGTACCGTAACAGAAGAACGGACCCTAAAACGACAATGAATGCTACAATGCAGCTGATTTTGCTGGAACAAGGCCAGCAATCTCTCAAGGCCCACACCGCAGCTTATCTCGACCTGGCGTGCCTTAGTTCCTTCCCCGATTGCTCATTGAGTGTTTTCTTCCATTCTGGCCTCAATGCAGAGATGAAGGCACGCCTGCCCGGTGTGGGACCTCGAGAGAACTTTGAGGCTTTCGTTGAGTGGGTGCTTTTGCATAATGGGTCGCCATTCACCGTTGGGCTCTGTGATACCCACGAAGAGGAAGCCTCCCTTCCAGAGTCAGTTCAAGTCAAGTCAACTACTGGATCAGTTTATGGCCGTTCAGGACTGATGTCCAGCTTGGCACAATCCCCGCTGATGTCATTGCGATCTGCCAGGAAGACCGCCGTCCCTCCAAAGCCTCGTCCCGTCGAGGTCCCTGCAGAGCCCTCTTCGCCGCTGGTCCTGTCCAGCTCAAAGTCCTCTTCGCCGCTGGTCCTGTCCAGCTCAAAGTCCTCTTCGCCGCTGGTCCTGTCCAGCTCAGAGCCCTCTTCGCCGCTGGTCCTGTCCAGCTCAGAGCCCTCTTCGCCGCTAGTCCTGTCCAGCTCAAAGCCCTCTTTGCCGCTGGTCCTGTCCAGCCCAGAGCACTCTTCGCCGCTGGTCCTGTCCAGCTCAAAGCCCTCTTCGCCGCTGGTCCTGTCCAGCTCAGAACCCTCTTCGCCACTGGTCCTGTCCAGCTCAGAGCCCTCTTCGCCGCTGGTCCTGTCCAGCTCAGAGCCCTCTTCGCCGCTGGTCCTGTCCAGCTCAGAGCCCTCTTCGCCGCTGGTCCTGTACAGCTCAAAGCCCTCTTCGCCGCTGGTCCTGTCCAGCCCAGAGCCGTCTTCGCCGCTGGTCCTGTCCAGCCCAGGGCCCTCTTCGCCGCTGGTCCTGTCCAGCTCTAAGCCCTCTTCGCCACTGGTCCTGTCCAGCTCAGAACCCTTTTCGTCGCTGGTCCTGCCCAGCTCAGAGCTCTCTTCACCGCTGGTTCCGCCCAGCTCAAAGCCCACTTCACCGCTGGTTCCGCCCAGCTCAAAGCCCTCTTCAACGCTGGTCCTGCCCAGCTCAAAACCTTCGCCACTGGTCCCGTCCAGCAAAGAGCCCTCACCGTCTGCCCAGCCAGAGACTGTTAACGTCCCGTCTGCCCAGCCAGAGACTGTTAACGTCCCGTCTGCCCAGCCAGAGACTGTTAACGTCCCGTCTGCCCAACCAGAGACTGTTAACGTCCCGTTTGCCCAGCCTGAGGTGGTTTACAGCACGTCTGCCCAGCCTGTCACAGAGCTTGTCCCTCATCCAGTCACTCTCCCCAAGAATTTTTTTGGGGGGGGGGGGGGCGGGGGGCATAGGTCTCCGCCATGGCCGCCCGAAAGGTCCTCACCACCATGGCCACCCGAAGGGTCCTCACCACCATGGCCACCCGAAGGGTCCTCACCACCATGGCCACCCGAAGGGTCACCACCGCCCTGGACGCCCGAAGGTCCGACAGCTCCGCCCTGGCCGCCTGCACTTCCTGATCCACCCTGGCCGCCTGCACTTCCTGCTCCCATCCCAACAGTCTGGGCCCCCACCCTTATTGATGTTACACGGCGCGAGGACGCGCCTTGCAGGAGGGGGGGCTAATGTTACATGTCCTGTGTTTCCCCCGTTCTTTGTGTATTTGGTTCAGTCCTGTTTCCAGTTTCCCGCTCCTCGTTAGTGTTTAGTTTATTCACCTGTTATTCTGTCATTATCTGTTCATTTGCCCCAGCTGTGTCTTGTTTCACCTATCTGTTCTCTGTGTATGTAAACCCTGCGTTCTCCCTCATTCCTGGTCCGTTCTCGTTTGTGTATGGTGTGTAAAGTTACTTTGTTCTCCTGAGTTTGGAATTAAATCCTGTTTATTTCTATTCTTAGTCTCCTCGTGCTTCCTACCACCGTGTACCGTAACAACAATACTATTAATAATTAATTTAATATAACATATTACGCTATATAATTACAATATGACATGATAAAAGAAGTGGCTTAAATCGACTTTAAAATAGCCTACTTTAGGATTGTAATCGTGTGAGTAGCCTATCTGCAGTTCTAGTAGCCTTATTTTAGTTAGTTTAGTTTATTTTGAACATGTTTATGTATATATCCATTAGATTTAAATATTTGGCTAGTACACACACACACATAATACAATCAAAAATAACATATAAATAAATGCATGTAGGCTACAGCACAATCTTCCAAAATTATTAAAAATGATTCAAATATAGGCACATATGCAAATAATTTTTTCCCTTTTTCGTTTCCTTCTACATCAAACAGAATAATCACCCATCCAAAAAATACTTCTTAGTATATTTCAAAATTACAAATATACAAAAATTACAAAAATATAACAAATTGCTCCAAACAGTTTGGAAAAACAAATCTTTTTGCATTTTGAATTATTGTGTGGTGGGACATTGTGAACAAATGGACATATTAGAGTATGTGTGAGTGTGTGTTTGTGTGTGTGTGTACACAAGAGTACACAATCCAGCTTATGAAATGTGTTTTGTGTTGTAGGTGTTTGTTGCACATTTTGATGCCTTGCAGCCTTTTTAGGTGCCCAGAATGATAAAATATATTTTTGCTTTTTCCCTGACATCTTTGAAAAATACAAATGCAATGGCAATGATTAATGTATGTTTTGACAGGATATAAAATATTACCCAGAGCACTTTGCTTTTATACATGTAGCCTTAATGTAACTAGAAAGACTATTAATACAGTATAATATATAATTTAAAATAAAATGAAGTATAATATATAATTTAAAATAAAATGAAGAAATCCATACCCACTAACATTTCCCTTAGTTTCAGATAACGTAGGCTAGCCAAACTGAGCCAAAGCTTCTGGCCTGGTTGCAAAGTAGTTGTAGAGTTTTTGACTGCATCAATAATAATGTATAGGATGGGCTATATATTAAATCTTCTAGCCTAAAAATGTTAGTAGTTAGGGTTAGTAGTTGAATTGTGTGTGTCTCACGGCCAATGCGTGAGACTTGAGAACCCTGATATAATATTCCAATATATAAAGAATTGTGAGCTAGGTGTTAATTCATGTAGTTTTGGCTAATAAATCATGGTCACAAACACTTGAACAAAACCGTTTTTCTTTATTTCACGTTATGTAGGCATTTTGTACATATGGCTTCCGAACGGGATCACATTCATCTTCAAGCGTAGATCTGTAAATAAATAAAGGAACAATTTATCGCGTTAAACGCGATAGACATTGAGATGTTTTTTCTTCTTCTTCCATTGCCTGTATAATTTCCTGATAATTGACTTCCACATCCCCCGTAGTTGTAGTAGTAGATAAATAATTTAAAGTTCGTGGATAAATGTTAGGCGACAAAATATTTAAACAACATTTTTGAGGAATTGGAAATAATTCGATATGTGGCAAGTGAACATATGAAGTATTCACTTGCCACATATCGAATTATTTCCAATTCCTCAAAAACGTTGTTTAAATATTTTGTCGCGTTGCTTTTATGGACTCTGTCTATCTATCCCATGGGCTGACTTTAGACAGTAAACGACTGCCTGCGAGACTGTGCGAGCTTCTCCTCCTGTCTATACGGTAACTTCTCTACTGTGCGACGGACAGTCGAGTGGTTATGACGCAATTTTTAGCCTAGCCTATTTTTACAAAAATGGCTTCTACGGGGCCATAACGTAAGATACAAAGTAATGGAGCCTTTTATACATTGTCGTGTTTCTTTAGAAATAAATAATGGACAAATTGAGTCTTTGGACGCCCCAGATGTAAAGTTATTCGCTGTCAAAGTGACGCCAAAATTAATGGGAGTCAATGGGATGCTAACAGCAGGTGATAGCCAGCTAACAATGGCGGCCCCCGGAGGCAGCTTCAACTTCCGGCTGATGGATTACCCCCTTAGCCAATACCCAGCGAAGAAGACGAAGAAGAACACAACACGCGAACATGCCTTGCTCTGATTGGCTGTAGCTCATGACATCACGTGAGCTTGAGTCGTGCGACAGCTCTGGATATCTAGCATGCTAGATATTTTTCTGGGCTCGGCGACGCGTCTGCGAGCGTCTTTGATGCATTGTTGGCTCTTTCATACTAACAGATTGGCGAGCGTTCATCGCCCGCTAATCCCCCGCAATTTGCACGCGATAACACCCTGACCTGTCGGCGAGCTCAACGATTTGCAAATCGGGCTCAAAATCATGTAGTGTGAACTAGGCTTGCTGGAAGAGTCGGACGCGTTTACCAGCGCCGAGCAGAGAGAGCGCAGTGCATGTAGTGACAACATGTCAGAATCACAAGTAATAAAATAACTAACTTTATCAGTATAAATATAAACAATTAACATGGCTGTTACTACACACTCAAGCTCGCATATCGATACTGGTAAAGTTTAAAATATTTTACTAGCTCGTAACCGAATCAAACTCAATATAAGGCAAAGCTATAAATAGCTTCATTGATACACGTTTGCCGTTACTATCAGTTACACTGGGTGCTTCTCAATATCCCTCCTCGTCTCCTCGATCCTCCGTCCTCCATCCTATGACCCGGAAACCGATCGAGCTCGGCCATCTTGAAGGACGTCTCAATTCTCTAATTGCACCGCGAGGAGGCGAGGATCGAGGAGTGAGGAGGCTTCCAGAGGAGCTATGATCGAGGATACACAGGTGTACACTATGCGGAAGTGTTCTATCGACTTAATGTGACGCACGTATAAATTCTCCTCCCCCTTCACATCTGCTCCAAGTGATAACCATGGCAGAACATTCAAACACACATAAATGTGAGTATTAAGCATGAAGTTATTGTAAATGTGAGTTATTTTTTGACAGTGTCTTAACGTACTTTTCAGCAGTTTTAATTATGTTTATTGATTTTACTGGCTTATTGCTTTTAATGGTTTAATTAATGCCTCTTATATTGATAAATGGAGAATAGAGAATGATTTTAATTTATGCCTGTAGTTAATTTGTTTTGATGTGTTGATTTCACAGTATATTTGTAGTTTATACCTGCAGGGGCATAATATGCAACACATTAACTTTTCAAACTGCTTCACTGTGGTGTAAAATTATATCAAAGCACTAAAATTAAACAAACTGTAATAATACAGCCTACAACAAATAAAAAGCAGTTAATAACTGGCAATAATTCATTGTTAATAATAACTGGTAATATATATAAAAAATAAGAACAAATGTGGTGTTTTGTGGAGGTTGAAACGGTAACAATATAAATAAATATCTCCAATGTTCAAGAATCCCGACATGCAAGCTAAATCCAGCGGTGTAGAGTCATCATTACTTGACGACGCTTTTAAGTGACGCTAAAGGGGGCGAGGATATATCATTTCACTTGCTTCAATTCATCCGTCCTCGCGTCTTTTCCTTGCTTCCTTCCTTTGGTGGTAACCAAACATACATTTTTATTCAAAGATCAACAGTCTGTCATTAGTCTTTAGTCTGCCACAAAAAAACAACAAAAAAAACATTAAAATCATGAACTCAAATGTCATTGTGAAAAAAAAAATGTGTTACTGTTGTAACAGTGCACAGGCTAAATCAGACCTTTCAGGCTATAGCCTAACGCTAAGCCTTATGCCAAAATTATTATTAGAACTAAATTGTCAGTCATTAAATAGGAAAACTAAATAATTGTGTAGATGATTTGCTTCAAGTGTAACCCGACACCGGCCGAAGTATTGTTTTGCACACAGTGACGCGACCAATCAATCACTCCTTTAATGCTGCGTTCACACCAGACGTGTATAGCGCGTCAAATTCGCGCCTACCGCGTCTAGTTATACGAATCCATTCGCGCGTCAAGAGCGAAATTGACGTGCGTAAAAAACGGTAGTTACGCATGTAACTGTGGTTCTGTGAATTCTGGATGACCGCCAGAGGCAGTGTAAACATTATGGATTATCGCAGCGCCAGCTAGATAGGTCGAGAGAATATACCAACAAAGTCACGTGGCATGACGTATGCTGAGCCCTGGAGGGTAAAGCTACAGTAGCTCAGCACTCTACCTCGGTACGCCTTTCTCGCGCATTCCGAGTGACAGAGAACTCTGGCGGTCATCCAGAATTCACAGAACCACAGTTACATGCGTAACTAGCGTTCTGTTTCATTCTTACTGACCGCCAGAGGAAGTGTAAACATTATGCATGACACATACCAACATAGTCATGAGGAATGCCACCCACCTGATGAAATTAAGGCTGCTCCAGAAGAACCACAGAACTGACGGCATGATGAGCAGCAACGTTGACCTTATAAAACCGGGCAAACGTGCATGGAGAAGCCCAGGTAGCAGCAGTGCAGATATCTATCAGGGAAACTCCTCTAAAAACAGCCCATGAAGATGAAATGGCCCTAGTGGAATGGCAAGTTAGTCTCCAGGGCAGTGGTCTCCCTGCCGCCTTGTAAGCCAGCGTAATGGTCTCCACTATCCAGTTCGACAACCTCTGTTTCGACACTGGAGCACCTTTCTTTACACCACCATGGCAGACAAATAACTGGTCTGACCGTCTAAATTGAACAGTAGAGTTCACATAACACTTCAAGGCCCGAACAGGACACAAGAGTTGGGCACTTGAATTGGACCCTGAAGAAGTCTGAAAGGAGGCCAGTTCAATATGCTGATTTATGAACTGAGGAAGAAGGACCTTCGGAAGAAAAGAAGGATTGGGTCGTAGAACCACCCCGGAGCCATCCGGTAACCAACGCAAGCACAGTTCACTAACAGACAACGCGTGCAACTCACGCGAGAGCCAAGAGAAGAGCCACCAACTGGAACATAATATGCAGAAATTGCAGCAATGTACACTTTCAACGTGGAAGCTGCTTTTCCTTCCTCCAGTAAACGTTGAAGAAAACTTAAGACACTCGGAATGTCGCATGTTGCAGGATCGAGCCCCCGTTCCTCACACCATGCAGAAAAAAGCTTCCAACGGGAAGCATAAATCTGTCGTGTGGAAGAAGCCCTAGCATTAGAGATGGTGTGAATAACAGCAGGGTCACAATGCTCCAGGGAAGGATTTAACCCAATGGCCAGACCCAAAGCTGCAGACGAGCCGGGTCCGGGTGCCAGACACTGGCCTCCTACTGGGAGAGGAGGTTCTTCCTGGGGGGAAGCTTCCATGGATTGCCTGTCAGAAGTCTCAGCAACAAAGGAAACCACGGTCTGGCTGGCCATCGTGGTGCCACGAGTAACACTCTGTGCTTGCACAGGGAGATCCTGTGCAACGTCTCCCATAACAGAGGGGTAGGTGGAAACGCATAAAGCAGGCAGTTCGGCCATTCGTGAGACAGCGCATCCTGGCCCAGGGGGCTCGACAATTCTGTCCTTGGGAACCATAAGCGACAGTGGGTGGTCATCTCTGAAGCAAAAAGATCCACCTCTGCTCTTCCAAATCGTAGCCAGATCTCCTGCACTACATCTGGATGAAGCCTCCATTCTCCTGGATGTACTTGATCCCTGGAAAGAGCATCTGCTGTCTGGTTGCACACTCCTGGAATATGAGCTGCCCTCAGTGAAGCGAGTCTTGGCTGACACCATGTCAGGATCTCGTGAGTCAACCATAGAGACCTGCGGGATCTCGTGCCGCCCTGGTGGTTCAGATGGAACACTGTTGAGGTATTGTCTGACCGAACAAGAACATGGCGGCCTGCCAGAACCGGCATGAAGTACTTTAGAGCCAAGAACACTGCCCTGAGTTCTAGCAGGTTGATATGTTCCGCGGCCTGGATCGGAGTCCAGCGCCCGGAAATACCCCTCCGATTTCACGTTGCCCCCCATCCTGTGAGGGAAGCGTCTGTCGTGACCAACTCCCGACGAGAGGGAACAACACCCAGGGGCACTCCTGCCTTCAGAAACTCTAACTGTCTCCACCGCCTCAACGCACATATGCAACGGTGAGAAATTATAACCAGTTGATGACGATGTCTGGTGGGATCTAGCCCCAAACTGTTGTTCCATAACTGGAGTGGTCTGAGATGGAGTAGACCCAGGGGGATCACAACTGTAGCCGCTGTTAACATCCCTATCAGTCGTAGGACCACCTCGTACTGCAAAGACACACCCGGACGAAAGCGAGCCAAAAGTTGTAGAATGTTTGTCACACGTTCCTGAGACAGGGAGGCAGACATTAGGCAGGAATTCAGGGTCATTCCTATGAACGTAGTGGTCTGTGATGGAATCAAACGGCTCTTTTTTGTGTTCACAGAAAACCCCAGCTTCTGCACATGTCTCAAGAGCAGTCTGGAGTCTTGTGCGGCCTGCTGCTCTGTGGGGGCACAGAGAAGCAAGTCGTCCAAATAAGGAAGAATACGCATACCTCTCATCCAAAGAGGAGACAGAGCTGCGCTCACACACCTTGTGAAGACGCGAGGAGCAAGGGAAAGGCCGAAGGGTAGCACTTTGAACTGGTATGCTTGATTCAGGAAACTGAAACGTAGAAACTTTCTGTGATGTACAGCAATTGGGACGTAAAAGTATGCATCTTTCAGGTCGACACTTACAAACCAATCGTCTGCTGTCACAGACCGGAGAACATCGGCTGTGCGCAACATTCGAAAGGGAAGGACCTTCAGGAACAAATTCAGAGGACTCAAATCGAGAATTGGGCGGAAACCACCGTCCTTCTTTGGAACAAGAAAATAAGTTGAATAGAACCCGTCTCTCTGAACGAGGGGATGAACTTTTTCTATGGCTCCCTTCTAACAGTGAACAGATTTCCAGAGAGAGAGCCACTGCGCGAACCGCGTCTCTGACAATCGTAGGAACAATTCTTGAAAATCTGGGAGGCCGGCGCCGAAACTGTAGAGTATATCCCCTGCTCAGAGTCGCCAACACCCAGGGGTCTGCTGTGTTGGATCTCCAGTACTCCAGTTGCTCTACAGAAAAACGATCGACCGCCGGCCTGACTGTCTCAGGCTTTACGTGTGCGATTTTCAGTGGTCGCGGGGGGACGCTGACGGGGCCCTCCCGGAAACTGTCGATGAGGTGGGCGAAAAACTCTTGCATCTTCAGGAACACGAGGTCTTTGAGGGGGCTGTGACTGAGGTGTAGCGTGCCGGCGGAAACGCTGCTCCGATGCGGCACAGTGATGTCGGGTCTGAACCGCTGGCATCCTAAAGGTAGGGTTGCGCTGCACCTGTGTCAGCTGACGAGTGGCTTCAGACAGCTTTTCCAACAGTTCCGGAACGTTTGGACCAAAGATATGCCCGGGAACAAAAGGAAGATCTCTCAAGGTTTTCTTACAGTCCTCCGCCAGTCGTGCTTGGGCAAGCCACACTTTGTCGGTGGGCTGCTAGAAGCGTGGCTGTAAGACTACCCAGCTCGCGGGTCATATGGCCTGTTGCCAACAGAGCAGTTTGCAGAAATTGTGAAATAGAGGGATCTGCATTTGCAGGTTCCAGCGTACTGGTGGCAGCAAGAAGTAACTGGCAGATCGTTTTTTCTGCTCGAGTAATGTAGGCAACAGACTCGTATGCCTTTTTTAGCAAGGAATCCGTACGACCGCATTAGGCACTGGGGCATCGCACATTCCCTCGTAGAGCCTCATCAGGAGAGACCACCAAAGCTGCCACAGGCTGCTCTATTTCCGGAGCACGACCCACCCCGATAGAATCTGCTTCAGCCACAGATGCTAGCGTTCGAGCAATCTTTAAGCGCCGCTTAGGTGGACCAGAACCAGTGAGAGCATTTGAGAATTCAGCCACAAAATCCTTACATGGTGGCATGGCAAAAGAAGTTGCAGCTGTGGTCTGTCTGAAAAACACATTAGTTTGTGCAGATTGGACAGGTGACTCATCAAGTCCTAGACGAGCAGCTGCCATTCGAAGCACAGCCAAAGTGTCATCGGAGGAGGACTGGGCTTGTCCAGACGACTGAACTGACCCCCCACTAGAGCCCTCTGCTGCTGGGTAACCAGTGAAAACAGCCTGAGGTGATGGTTGTGTAGCAACATCCATAGGATCCCCATGATCGTGAAAAAAGGAATCTGAAGCACTTGTAGAAAGCACATCAAACTCTGAACGATGAGAAAAACAAGGGGAATCAAGAGACTCTTCTTCAGTTCCCTGGTTTTGAACATTCTCATCCTCCTGTGTCATCCTGACAGGTGTAGCAGATGTGACCGGCTGAAGTGAGTGAAGCAGGCGTTTCAGCTCTGCCATCTCTGAAGAAAGCACCGACACCGTCATAGAAAGTGAACCTTTCTCAACATGTGAATGTTCATCATCTCGCGATTTGGCCTTCTTACCTGGGAGGGGAGCACCAGCTGCCGCCGACGGCCTGCGCTTCCGAGTGTGCGAAGGGGCTACATCTAACTGCCCTAGTTTCACTGTAGAATTAGGGTCTAACTCGGCAAGACGGAGCCGTCGTTCCGACATAGGCAAAAGGCTGCAGTGCATGCACGGGTCCGTGAGAGCCTCTCGCAGATGTTGAACACCCAAACACGACGGGCAGATGTCATGACCGTCGTCAGGGAGAAGATTATTAGGGCACAGCTTACAAGTCAGTGGAAAACCAGTGGCTATCGAGCTGTGAGCCATAGTTACTCGCTAATAACACCCTCGGATAGTACCGTAAGGTTAAGTTAAGCGGGATGAAAAAATAATAAAAAATAAAATAAAACGATTACCTCGGGTGAACCGACAGGTAATACCAACAAAAATTTTATGAAAAAAGATAAAAAGTGTCTAAAATTGCCGGCGGGTTGAACCGAGCGACAAAAAGTGTTACATGGATACGAGGAAAAAACACTCTAAGTAGATAAATTATGTCAACGGGAGACCGTTAACTCATAGCGCGGCAAACACAAGCCACCGGATTGCACCGAGAGGCACAGAGTGTTACCGACGAAGCAATATGAAAAAACAAAACTCACCAAGTGCCGTTAATTTAAATCCAAATCCTTGAAAATCCAAATCCTTAAAATAGCGTAGACACGCGCTGTCACAGCTTGTGAGGACGAATCTTGCTGCTCTTGTAAGCTGCACTTGACAGCGCGTCACTCAACCAATACAACCTATCTCAACTAGGCGAGAAAGCGAAAGAGGTAGAGTGCTGAGCTACTGTAGCTTTACCCTCCAGGGCTCAGCATACGTCACGCCACGTGACTTTGTTGCTATATTCTCTCTAGCTGGCGCTGCGATAATCCATAATGTTTACACTGCCTCTGGCGGTCAGTAAGAATGAAACAGAACAAAAGTTTAGACTGGCTGCCTGCACATTCACTGTCCTCGCGGCTGCGGCTTCGGCTGCTGCAACTTGAGGGGGCTGGCTGCAGGACGACTCAACTTTCAAGATCAACTTCAAGATTTTGCTCTAGTATAATTTTCGGGACAATTAAGGCCAGTTTCGGGATTCGGGACAACAGCTTAGATTTCGGGACTTCTGGTCACCCTAGTCGACACCAAAGTTACACTGTCATAGCTAAGCCAGTGTAACGTTAGTTATGCTACGTAACGTTAGGTAACGTTAGCTATATTAGGTAGCTACGTGTGCTAGTGATACATGCTTCATGAAAAAATAAATGCCATCAAAATGAAAACAGCGAGATTACCTGTCCAGCAGAAATAATGCCATCATGGAGTCACTTTTCAGCCCCTTGAGATCCCTCAGTTGTCGCCACCGCTGGAAAGCCACGCCGATATTGACTCTCGTATGATTTCTTGATTTATCCAAAGACTTTTTGTGCATAGCCTTTTCAAATACTGTCTTCCTTTTTTTAACTTGTTTGACTTCGCTGCCTGTATATGCAGGTACTGAGAATTTTGACTGTTCTTTCTCTGCCATAATTGTTATTACTAGCTTCCGTGCCTCTTCAAACGGGTGCGCGCATTTGGGCTGCTCCTGTATCAGCAGAGGTGGTATCCATGGTAGCGAGGGAGAGTGACAGTCGCCCCAGCCAATATTTTCTTTCGTCCCGAATGGAATAATGAGCTGTGTTTATTGCAGTCCTGAGAGGACTACAGACACTCAATTTTTATAATTTATTTTCCAGATTACTTACATTTTAATTATGCATTGATATATAAAGACAGTTTAAACTAATTTGGAAAAAAGTATTTTGGGGGATTTCTACCAACCCTGCCTTTAACCAACGCATTAGTGACTCTATGACTCTATCTGTCTCTGGCGCATGCTCTGCTGCGACAACACAGTCTGTACCCTTCCAACAAATTTCCTCTATTGAGGACAATAAAGAATGAATATGAATATAAATAGTCCTTCTATTTTGATCTAAAAATTCTGGCCAGTTGATAATACCTATTAAAATCAACTGCTGGCGGTAGATCCCTTCCTATTTAGCACCTCTACTCCTAGCATTGTTCGGGAAGCAGACACACTCAGTCAGTTTAAAATTAGACTAAAACACATCTCTTTCACCTGGCATTCATATAACACATTACCAATGTCTATAATTCAAATCATGTGAAATGATAGGCTGCATAAATTAGGTCAGCCGGAACCGGGAACACTTCCCATAACACCAGATGTACATGTTATATCATAAGAAGAATGGCATCTACGCTAATATTAGTCTCTCTGTTTATCCCGAGGTTTACCATAGTCAGCCGGACCTGGGCCGTATCCAGATCAGATGAAGGACCTTCGTCTAGACACAACCACAACGCAGCCCTGTAGTGTCAGTTGAGACCGTGTCAACTAGAGTCTAGACTATCCCCTGCAAAGGCCTCATCGACACAACAAACGTTTTTTTTCTCAACAAAAGTTTTTTCTCCAAGTCTCCTGTCCCACACTTGATGGTTAAATCCCATGACTGGCACCACTCTAAATGGGCATAAAACAAGCATGGGAGGGCGTTGAAGCATAGAGCCACACCTGTGTGCGTTTCATATTTACTGTGCTTTCATGTGTGTGCTTATGTGTCAGATCAATAAATAGTCCTTCTATTTTGATCTAAAAATTCTGGCCAGTTGATAATACCTATTAAAATCAACTGCTGGCGGTAGATCCCTTCCTATTTAGCACCTCTACTCCTAGCATTGTTCGGGAAGCAGACACACTCAGTCAGTTTAAAATTAGACTAAAACACATCTCTTTCACCTGGCATACACGTAACACATTACCAATGTCTATAATTCAAATCATGTGAAATGATAGGCTGCATAAATTAGGTCAGCCGGAACCGGGAACACTTCCCATAACACCAGATGTACATGTTATATCATAAGAAGAATGGCATCTACGCTAATATTAGTCTCTCTGTTTATCCCGAGGTTTACCATAGTCAGCCGGACCTGGGCCATATCCAGATCAGATGAATGACCTTCGTCTAGACGCAACCATAACGCAGCCCTGTAGTGTCAGTTGAGACCGTGTCAACTAGAGTCTAGACTATCCCCTGCAAAGGCCTCATCGACACAACAAACGTTTTTTTTCTCAACAAAAGTTTTTTCCTCTGTACAGATGAAAACGTAATCAAAATGATTCCCGTTCACAGGGATCCGCGGAAATGACTAAAACGCTGTAATATGCATGCCAGACAAGTAATTGGCAATGTCACTTTGTAAAGAAAGACTACGCGCCCGGGCACATACGCATTCAATTGTGCATGGCATGCATATAGACTAAAAACATAATACACATGTGCATGCCGTCACCGATGTCACAGATTCACGTTTTTGAAGTTTGCACGGAGATGATAACAGTATCACTTTTAAAACTTGCACTTTGAAACCTATTTCAAAGTTTGCGTTCTTAGGCCACCTAAACGCTGTTAAAGGGAAAAGTGGACAAGCTATAATAAATAATCTGTGGGGTATTTTGAGCTGAAATTTCACTGACACATTCTGAGGACACCAGAGACTTATATTATATCTTGTGAAAGGGTCATAAGTAACTTAAGTACTTTATGTAGTATATGTAGTATGCTTACTTACAGTACATCAATGCAATTGCAGTGTAAAGTGTACTTTTTCAATACTACTTGGGACTAAATTGACCCACTTTTTTTAGTAAATAAAAGTATACTTTTAAGTATAGGCAACTTTTAGTGTAACAGTTTTAAACTTTGTGTACACAACTAGTGTAACTTTTATACTTGAAATACACCTTTAACTGTACTTTAACTCTTTCCGCATCAGCGTTTTTTTTTAGATGCACAAGATTTTCATGGCCCCCAGAGTAGTTTGTATGCATAAGCCTGAGCACACAGTATATCAAAAGAAAGATCAGAGCAAAATTCTTCATTTACCTTTCCTGGGTCGCCATTTCATTCAGTAGGCTAATGTTTGGCAGTTTTGATTTATATGCTGTTAATGTTTAATGCTCGTGTTAGATTACATGTGCATAAGAAATCCATTTATCTCGGATTTATCTCTAGTTGCTGTTCCTTCTTCACCTGTGTCTTCTGATCCGTGTGTAGATTCTGTACTCTCTCAGAAGATGCGTAATAGCGCCCCCTACCATATAACAGTGAAAACATGAACTGCCGGAAATTTCCATAAATAGGGAAGCGTTGTGTCATAGTCATAATGACAGAAAATTCAGTAAATGTTGTGGAAAGAGTTAAGTACATTTGAAGTAAATTCATATGCATGTACACTTGCAGTGGGCTTCACAATTTTTTTCTTTATAAATCAATATTTTCAAACAAATCTATTGGATTGCGTGCTATAACATGCACGTTTATTAGCCAGTATATAGGCTAAAACTACATTTGTGTAATGAAAGAGTAAACACAACTACAAGCCAAATATACTTGGAATACTTAATTATACTTTTAAGTTTGTGTATATCTCGATCAATAGAGTGCATATGCTATATTATGTTGAAAATTATGATTATCGTCTATTAAAAAATGTATGTCTAGTATGTAATGTATAAGCTAGCCTACCCAATTACTGTTTGTAAAATCCATTTAAAGTTTAATGATGTGCACTGAGATCAATTTGATTACCCAAGGAACAGCTTTGGAAACACAACTTCTAAGATAATATCTCTATTCCTATGAAAACAGGCACTGTACGTGGGCTGTAATATTCCAGGGAAGTCAAAAGTCAGTGCTGCTGGAAAAAATCGCCTGCGGTTAAATTTACCTGCAAAAATAAAGATACATGTGCGGGGATGAATATAAATGAAAAAGGTCACTGAAGCTTTGAATATGCGGAGAGACAGACAACATGTGTCCATCTCCTGTCCCACACTTGATGGTTAAATCCCATGACTGGCACCACTCTAAATGGGCATAAAACAAGCATGGGAGGGCGTTGAAGCATAGAGCCACACCTGTGTGTGTTTCATATTTACTGTGCTTTTATGTGTGTGCTTATGTGTCAGATCAGCTCCACGTGAACCATGTGGGATAGTAATATTATGCCCATGATGATTACATCATCATCATTATCATGCTTGGATGATACACTATGTCTGTCTTTTGAGTGATGGAGTGTCTGTCTCTCCACAAAACACTTTGGCCTCAGTGACTGAAGGTTGCCATAGCAACAGGATACTAGCTATGTGGCTTCATTAAGCATGACACAGAAGCCTGTGGGCAAACATGCAATACTCACACACATTCTTATTGAGTTTATATTAACGATATGAAATAACATTATTGGAGACAAATACATAAACACACAAACACAGCTTTATTCTGTCTCCGCTGCATGAGAATGCACTGGAAACATTACATTTTTATGCTTAATTTTGTTTTTGTTTCAGTCACAATTACTTTGAAAATGTATTGGCGAATTAGATCATTTGAAAAGACTGCCATCCAGTGGAACAAGCCAGTATAAATCACACATCATGTACCTCCATATAAGAGCATAATATGAAACTACTCAACATATGCATATTTGTTCCCACGTATATTGGCACAAATGTATTTGTTGGCTCATGATCAAAAACTGGACCAGAGAAAGATGTCATATTTGATGCTGAACACTAGAGAGAGCTAAAGATCAGTTTATGAATATATTAGGTACTCACATGGGTTCGTAGAATTAAATCAAGCATAACTTTTCTTGATCAAATGAACAGGATGTGCAAATAGACAATCAAATACTTTGAATCAAGTAAAGTGAGTAAATACATTAGATTATAAGAATAATTGTGAAATATTAATCCAGGGACTAGGATGACTATATATTATATTCAGAATTGGTGCAACATAATATTTGATACAATTACATGACACCGCGACATGACATCTGCCATCACTGACATCAACTTGTGCCTTAATGCTGCAAGATTGAACATGTGCAAACACAAATTAGATTTGAGAGCTGCAGCACAGGGCAGAATTAATAGTAAATATCAAAATTTCTGTCCATTTTTTACAATAATATGCTGATTTGCTGCTCAGAATGTTAATTTTGCTGCTTATCATCAATGTTGATATGATATTTAATATTTTAACTTTAAATTCTTGTGGAAACCATGATACCTTTTTTGCAGGATTATTTAACAGCTTTTTTTTATTAACATTATAATTTAATGCATTTAATGCATATGGAAGAATTATATACTACACTGATAGCATCCTCCATGTATTTTTTTTTATTTTTTTTTAATATCTTGAATCTGCAGCTGTGCTGAACTATGAGTGTATTATGAGAGCTAAAACTCACATGCTGATTGATTGTGGTGAGTACTAGTGTGGGCACAGGGCGTGGGCCGTGAACAGAACAAACCAGCTCAAAGAGGCTCGTGCACTACACCACAGTTGTTGCCTTGGTGATGATAACTCTATGTGACGTCTGTGTGGAAGAGAAAGGAAGAGTACGTTTAGAGTGAATGCGCCACGTGGAGAAGCTCAGAATGAAAGAGAGCGAGGGATGTTGCCATGACTGATACCCGGTAGGAGGAGGCTGGCCGTGGCAGAGAGGGCAGCTGTCTTACAACCCTCCCTCCCCGGCTGGAGACACACAGACACACAGGTGGAGCGGTGCCAGGACGACCGCCTGCTGGGCCTGCAGAAGAGTGTGTCTTTGCAATAAGTGTCTTTGAACACTATCAGTAAAAAGCAGAATGTGGATTATTAGTTGTGTGTGTGTGTTTAGTCTAATTCCAGGCCTTCTCCATCTCAGAACAGACCTCTTCGCCCCAAAAATAACATGCCTCGAGGAGCTGCTCGCTACGACTCTGTGTGAATCACTGAGTGTGTCACTCTCTGGTCATCTGTGTCTTTCTTTTCCCTCCTCTCCGTCGGGTCTCCATATGGAGCATTGTGTGTGTGGGGCTCAGGCTGCACCCATTCATTTCTCACACACACACACGCACGTACGCACGCACGCACACACACACAAATTCACAGCCTCAGGGGTGTCAGATCGCTGTTAGGGCACCACAGCAGATTATAATAGAATAATAAGCCTCTGAAGAGGGTTAAATGCAGATGCCTTCACGAGACACTGAGACAATGCTAGCAGAGCATGAACACATGCAGCGCATGACAGCAGGGACAAAGACAGGAGTTGTAGGTCTCTGAACAATGATTATATTTAATATTGCACAACAGGCTCTCACATTCAAATATGTTTTTTTAAATGCCTTGCTTGAGAAATGTATATAAAAGGCATTTGTTATATATTCAAAATAAAACACTAAATAAAATACATAAATATATATATATATATATATATAAAAATAAAAATTAGTACAATGTGCAACTAATTTTATTTTTTGACTATTACAATATTACATATTACTTTTTGACATTCATACACAATTTTAAGTTTTTGGAGATATTGTACAGTAAACGCTATTTTAAATTAAAATAAAAAATATCAAGAAAAAAGTGGGAAATGATCCACAGTAATACTGCTCTTACGCTCACCATGTGAAGTTTTTTTTTTAATAAAAGAGGAGAAACGGGCCCTAGTGATTCTAAAAAAAAAAAAAAAAAAAACTTCGGATATTGTCATTGGGATATTAATACATTTTCACCTAAGTGTCTTAAAGGGACAGTTTACACAAAAATGAAAATTCTGTCATTAATTACCCTCATGTCGTTCCAAATCCGCATTTCATTCATCTTCGGCACACAAATTTCATCTCTTTGATGAAATCTGATAACTTTCTGTCCTTCCTTTGACACCTACTACCACTTTGGTGCTTCAAATAAAGAGATCGTAAAAATAATCCATATGAATTGAGCGGTTTAGTCCTAAATTGTCTAAAGAGACTCGATCGCTTTATATGATGAACAGATTTCTCGCTCTCTCTTCCTTGTCCCACACCTTCTTCCAGCAAGCCAATGACAGTTGTCCTGAGAAAAGAAAGACGACGACTGAGAGATTCTTAATGGACGGAGTCACTAACAACAACCAGAGATTAAAGTCAGAGGCGACTAAAGAGAGTGATGAAACAGATAAGATAAACAAGTGAAAAGGGAACACAAGCTGGTCAAACAATAGTAGTGAGGTTAAGAAAAGACAGTATTGATCTGAACAAGCCATAAAGAGCTGCCTTTCCATTCCTCCTCTCTTATCCTCCTTTATTCACTGACAGACTGCTTCAAGGTCAGGAGGGCACATTACACTCAGCTTTTAAGCACTGACCTTTAAGAATCGTATCCCCCTCTTTCAGGTCAGACAGCAGTGTGTGTATGAGTAGGCTATATCAGTCAGGCTAAATTAACTTGATGGATATTAATGGTCATATTATTAGGACCCATATTGGAAGCTGAATTTAGCGCTGTGAGTGATATTAGTAGAGATAATTACAGTCAAGCTGTCCGTGCAGATGAGAGAAAGAGGAAAGAGGAAAGAGGAAAAAACACAGAATATCTCTTTAATATCTCAATTGTGTCTCATTTTGCAGTAGAAATTGACCCTATCTCACACGTTCATCTACAGTGTCAGAAGAGAGCATAGCATTTCTCTCAGATCAGTATGTAAAATATTAAAATAATGACATTCGTGATTCTCAAACTGTCCCTATTCTGTCCTTACTGATAACAGTATTGGGGAAATGGATTCTTTGTTAAAGAAATTACGAATATTAAATTCATTTTAATATGATTTTAAAAGTGCAAACTGGGATTTTCCAGATTTAAACATTTATTGTAAATCCACTATAAAAAGAAAGATTAAAAAGTACTAGTCAAAATAGTGAGATATATTTTCAGACAATTAAAGAGCGAACATGCTTTAAAATATAGACATTGGAGCATTTTTTTATTATTATTTGAAAACAGGGGAACAGAGGATAAGTTCCTCTAATTGAAGAATTCAATTTTTATTTCCCCTTAGAATGGTTAGAAGAAACATCTGAGAGAAGCTCATATTTATAGTTAAAGTATGTTTCATTTGAGTTAAGTCTCCTGAGTTGTGAGCAATACAATTTTCCTCTGAGGACTTCACAAGGGCTTTAAACTTGTGTTTTAGCATGTTTGTGTGTTTTCTCATTGTGGTTGAACACGCTTAATGGAGAGGGACATAGAGGACAGAGAGTGTGCAATATTCCTAATATTATTTCTCAGTTCCCTAGTTTTATCCTCTGTGCTTTAATACCTCTCTGTACCCATCATTCCATCCTCAGATCTGATAGAGAGATGCATCTAATGCGCTTCAAAGGGGTATGTTTTTGCAAAGCAACATCAAACACAAGTTTCTCATAGCTTGCAGCTGTATAAAAGACCTCCCACAGTCATCATGACTTGAGATTTTCATAGGCCGGGGCCGATTCCAGCACGGCAGGGGAAAACCGTTTTTCCCCAGAGGGAAGTGAATGTGAAAAAAGAGGTTGTGGGTACTGTGCTGAAAAACACACAAACTGCATCATGCGATTCCAGATACAGTTATTTTCATAATGTCAAATTCATGTAGACAGGATTGTAGATCCTCTAAAAAAACATAAACAAACATATACACCTATAATGTAGGCCTAATGTTAAATCCATGTACACTCACATGTAACACAGGACAAAAACATAGGAGGACACACAGTTTAATTCCTGAATGAATCAATGTTTCTTAACAAATATATTGACTGAATGATTCAATTATTCTACTCAAATAAAATCACTTGATTTTTTTTTTTAAATGAATCAGTGTTTTTGAACAAATCGGTTGAGATTTTGAGTCGGAATGATTCAATGATTCATCCATAAAGAAATTGGCAAGTAATTGCTTCACAACTGAGTAAAAACAAAAAGCAAAATAAAAGTTTGTAGGATGAATGTAATCTGTACATACTACATTCGTCATGCTGTCATGAGACCTACAGTATCAGTTGCGTCACTTTACTGTCATTCACAATGGCCTCATTGGATAGTAAAGTGTCCATTGGATGTGCACTTTGGAATCTCACTGGAAGCTTATCCATGTTATCCACCTGTTTAATGAATTCGGACATGCTATTGTACTACATAACATGTAGGACATGACATACTACTTTTTCGCCTACTATAAAGTAGGGAAGTAGGCATATTTGGATGCATTCAGTCACTTGATTTGTTCTTGATTAACCTGTTAACTGTCACCCCCCTTTTTTTTTATAGACATGAAAATGCACATTTCGAACATAAATGGTTGTAATTCAAGAATGCTTTGGAATATAGACGTAAGATTGGTCTTGTTTTAAAGAAGACATTTGGCAGATTTATGTAGACGTGAAATAAATTAAGAAAGTGAAACAGAAAAAAAGTTATAGAAGTTTGAGTTTATGGAAATGTACAATGTAAAAAAATTAATTATTCATATTTTATATAAAATATATATTTTCAAAACCTGGGCTACTCTAAAACTGCAGAAAAATCAAAGCCAAAAATCCCAAAAAGTTGTGTTTCAAATTTTAGGTTGATATCTCAAAAAATGAGCTTTCAGTAAGATTTTGTTTGGGCGCAGTACCAAACTTTTTCACTAGGTCACAACCAGACTCCATTACTGCCCATATAAGGGCGCCTCCATTTCTATATGTGTTTTGAGTGATATGAACCATTATTTCCACAATTTTCATACAATTTATGAAGTAGAGATCCTATTCAGAAGTAGTACGGGAAGTTTGGCAGATTTTGATATGAATTCAACCTCTAATAAACACATACAAAGAACATGCATGTGCGTCATAGCTCGCTGCCACATCACAAATGGTGAATTTATTATTTTTTTCTTTATATTTAAAACATTTTCAGACCTGTTTTTCTAAAATAATTTAATGGATGCTATCTTTTGAACTCTTGGCATGAAAACAAACTAGGTTTCTACAATTTTTTTCATGATTTTTCATGTTTATTGCTATTTCAAAATAAAGGTCTGAACACGCCTTAGGAGTATGAAAATATTCTTGTTGCAAATTGATAAATTACGGCTCCTCTGTAATTTATTTTGAAAATCAATCACCAAATATGGAAACTAGAGATTGTAAGCTTTCAAATGATATATAGTTTGTCAATATTACTTAAGGTTTTTACTAAGATATTATTGTTTTAAAAATATAATGGCAAACGTCCCACCTGTGGGACGGTGACAGTTAAGGGGTTAAATCAGTGTTTTGAACAAATCGGTTGAATTAATGATTCAATGGCTACTCATAGATAGTCACATACTGGCATTACAATTTATCTTGTTAAAAGAGTTATATAAATCAATAATAAAAAAAAAAAAATCCCACTACTAAAACAGATTATGGTTATTATTATTATTAAAGTAACATCCAACATATTTTATTATAATGAGCAGTAGGGCTGTGTATCACCAACAATGTCACGATACGATACGTATCACGATACTAAAGCCACGATAAGATATGTATCAAGATATGGATCAATTTGGAATTTAAATTTCTTTTGAGCTGAGTTTAGTAACAGGAATATCTGCTTATTGAATAACCAGTGTTATAACAGTTGTGATAACTGAAAAACAATGAGTTAAATTAATAAAAAAGCTTAGAATGGCTCTTCCTTTTAAAGTCTGCTTTTAAATGCTTTTAAAGTCTGCCTCAATAACTGAAATGACAATTATAGTGACACTGAAGCATGTCTACACTGCTCAATGACTAAACAAAACTTAAAACATTAATAAAAGCAAAAACGGTAACAACTTAAATTTAACTTAGTTTTCTCAAACTCTTTTAAACACCTAGTATTTAACAGGTCTTAAGTGTTGGAATGTGCACCAAACAAAGTCATTTCTTCTACGTTGAAATCATTTTAAATGATTACATTTTCAAATTTTTATGCAGAAACAACAATTGATTGACATGCTCAGGGTTAAGAGAGTGACAGCAGAATATCTCGCTTAACTTCATCATACAACCGGGGAATTGACGTTTCTGTTAAAAATCTTTATGCTTATTTAAGACATAACCAACTGTGTTTAGAGGATACTTACCAAGAACGAAATTTTTTCCATCATTTTGCGTGTTTTAGTCTGTTAAAGCGATATAATCTCGCGAGCTGTATGTGAGGCGGCTTTACTCTAGTCTATGTATGCACGCAGAGAAAACCAACTCTCAGAGAGCGCGCAAGTAGGCCTACTGAATAGTTTAAAATCGTTTGAATGTTTAAACTGGTAAGACTTAAAGACATGCAAATGGTCAACTTTAGTCACGATGGCCCGATTATGCAAGTGAATATTCCGTCATGTGATGTCCCGACTCCTAACCGTGAGCGTGTAGTTTCACCGGCTGCAGCGCTGGACGCTTGCGAGACGAGAGAGAGAGAGACGCAGCACTGCATTGAACTCACGCTGTTTGTGAAATTGCGTCTCACAGAAAGTTTTAAAATGACTGATTTGATTTTATAATCTGTGTGGATTCATTTACTAATACTACAACCTACATGCTAAACTGAATCAATGTTTCCGGGAATTTCCCGCATTATAAACTGCGGGAATTATTCAAATTATGCGCAGTCCCGCGCCGAAATTGGAGCCCTGAATTGGCTACATTCAAAAGCACAAAAGTATCGATACGGCAGCTGGTGTATCGATACGCGTATCGCCAGGAGTTCATGACGATATATCGTTGTATCGATATTCTGAGCACAGCCCTAATGAGCAGATCATTGTTGACCCAGTGCTCTATTTAACTGTAGTGTTCATGTCAGGCCTGTCTCTAATCGAGCCGTTCTCATCCTTTGGCGTCATATAGGTGACGCCATATGACAAAACGTCGAAATACTACGCACATGGCACCCTTTAGCGTGAATATAACACGCGAACCCAAGGCGTCATAAAGTTGACTGGCATCCTTTAGCATGAATATGAGACGCAGACCCTACCCCACACCTAAACCTACCCATCACAGTGCGTTGACGCTAAAGGGTGCCATGTGCGTAGTATTTCGACGTTTTGTCATGGCGTCACCTATATGACGCCAAAGGATGAGAATGCGTTGCTCTAATCACAGCAGTGATGAAGTGGAGCACATAACTGAGTTTGTTTCAATATGGGAGCAGCTGCTTTTCCTTAACTCACCACAGGCCTTTTCCAGTCAGTTAACTAACATACATTCACACACATGGGCACACACACAAATACACTCCAACAATTACATTCATCCATGCACATATTCACTTATACAGATGTGTATGCATGCAAACAAACACATCATGTGTACTATAGAACCAACAATCATCTTACTCATCTTCCTTCTCAAGCAAGGTTGCAGATGTGACCAATGAAGCACATACACACAAAATTGAACACACACACACACACACACACACACACACGCAGACACACACACACACACACACACACACATACCTACTTAACCACAATGTGAGGACGTATGACTGGGAACCCTACCTTTAGGGACACCCCTTTCTGAAGGGTCTAGAGACAAAAGAAAGACATGACTGCACTTCTGGAGAAGCTGTCATCACACTTATCACTTGATTTTATTAATAAAAGTCTTCCTTAAAGACCTGACATTTTGCCTTCACTTTAGGGACAGTATTTTTTATGTCCATTTTGGGGACATTAAACACAAACTCTGATCAAGTCATACTTTGAGGACCATGGTGATACACAGACTCTGGTTAAGTCATACTTTGAGGACCATGGTGATACACAGATTCTGGTAAAGGTATAATATCAGGACTTTGTTGAGATGGTATATATTTAGTGAGTAAACAGTTTTTTATTTTTTATTTTTTCGTCAAGATCACAGAAAATGGGTAGCCAACATTTTTGTCTGATTTGTAGCTTGAGATGAAGTGTCCTTCACTGCTCAGTTGGGGAATGACAATTAACATTCAGAAATATTATTCATTTGACTGTATTTGATTGATTGACTATCAGAGAGAACCAAAGATGGAACTGAAGACAATAGTGTCATTATTCAGCTCAATTCTATTTCAACTGTAAAACAGCTCTACAGAAGTAATTTAATAATTGCTGAAATTTTACAAGTTATGTGCCTGAAGTAGAGGTCAGCACAGGCTTTAAACTTAAGCCCAAACCCGGCCCGTACCCGAAATCATTTAACCTGACCCGAACATTACGGTTATATTTTAAGCCTGAGCCCGACCCAAACCCGAGGTCCGTTTCTCAGTAAATTGCTTTTTTTTTTTGTGCAATATGCTGTATTTTATGATTGCTTGCCACGATAATTAAAAAAATAAGCTGCATGTACAAACACCGTTTCACCAAGGCACATTGGCCCCTCATCAGTCAGCACACAAGAAAAAAAAAGAGAAAAAGCACAGAACTTACTAATTACGAAACCTTGATGAGGTTGAAAAGGTGAAACAATCATAAATTCCCCTGGAACCCAAACATTAAACTTCATAAAGTTTGCGCAGTTGCACAACTATTTACACAAATATAGCCTATCCTTCTCAGTCCGAGTTATGAATGAAGGGAACAGCATCGAGAGCTGATGTTTCAGCGCATCCTCTGACTGCGTGTTGTGACTGAAATTGTGTGTGCGGGAGCACATGCAGAAAAAAGTTTTGTAAAATGATATATGATAAAATAAAAATGATTCATATATCATTTTACAAAACTGTTTTGTTTGTTATTTCGATCACATCACAATCAGAGGAGGACGGCTGAAACTGCACACATCTACTTTCTCTCTCGCGTGATCGTATAATTACGATCACAACACAGCAAGCAGCCGAGCACACGGCACGCAAACTAATATATATATATATATATAGCCTAAATAGTTTTTCTAAGACCACGGCCTGCATCCCTCTAGTTAATTTAGCATCGACTGCAAAATAATCATTATCACAAAAACATCTTGAGTCTTTGGCTACTCACTGGGGCTTTAACACATTAGTCATGTTCTTCTGTAAAGTGTAGTAATTGTCCAAAAAACAAACAAAAAAACACACACTTCGATTAAATGACTCTTTGGGGACTTGAGAGACACACACACTCCGATTAAATGACTCTTTGGGGACTTGAGAGACACACACACTCCGATTAAATGACTCTTTGGGGACTTGAGAGACACACACTCCGATTAAATGACTCTTTGGGGACTTGAGAGACACACACACTCCGATTAAATGACTCTTTGGGGACTTGAGAGACACACACTCCGATTAAATGACTCTTTGGGGACTTGAGAGACACACACTCCGATTAAATGACTCTTTGGGGACTTGAGAGACACACACACACACACTCCGATTAAATGACTCTTTGGGGACTTGAGAGACACACACTCCGATTAAATGACTCTTTGGGGACTTGAGAGACACACACTTCGATGAAATGACTCTTTGGGGACTTGAGAGACACACACTCCGATGAAATGACTCTTTGGGGACTTGAGAGACACACACACTCCGATTAAATGACTCTTTGGGGACTTGAGAGACACACACACTCCGATTAAATGACTCTTTGGGGACTTGAGAGACACACACTCCGATTAAATGACTCTTTGGGGACTTGAGAGACACACACACTCCGATTAAATGACTCTTTGGGGACTTGAGAGACACACACTCCAATTAAATGACTCTTTGGGGACTTGAGAGACACACACACTCCGATTAAATGACTCTTTGGGGACTTGAGAGACACACACACTCCGATTAAATGACTCTTTGGGGACTTGAGAGACACACACACTCCGATTAAATGACTCTTTGGGGACTTGAGAGACACACACTCCGATTAAATGACTCGTTGGGGACTCGAGTGACACACACTCCAATTAAATGACTCTTTAATATTAACAGTCTTGAACACATTGTGTTGAAAGTACACATTGCAGTTAATGACAGAAATTCAAAAACATAAAAAAATAAAAAAAAGAACAATGAAAAATCAATTAACTTGGAGGTGGGAATGATTCTCAGTGCACAACCATCCTCGATATTTCCTCCATCCACCCATCAAAATCTCTACCTCCTCCTTTACCTTCACTCCTCCCTCTTTACCTTCACTCCTCCCTCTTTTCAACCTCTTTACCTTCACTCCTCCCTCTTTTCCATCCTCTTTACCTTCACTCCTCCCCATTTTCTCCCTCTTTACCTTCAATCCTCCCTCTTTTCCATCCTCTTTACCTTTACTCCTCCCTCTTTTCAACCTGTTTACCTTCACTCCTCCCTCTTTTCCATCCTCTTTACCTTCACTCCTCCCCATTTTCTCCCTCTTTACCTTCACTCCTCCCTCTTTCATCCTTTACATTAGCTGTGTTGGACATGGGCTGTGGCTGGATGTAACCGATCGGTGAGAGTTGCCGTGTGGAGGCGGGAGGAGCTGAAAACTGAGACGTGAGTTTGACACTTTCTGCTTCCCGTAGTGACGCTTGCGCTGTGTTTGCATACTTTACCACAGCTGAAGTGGAATAAATGCATTATTTGCCAAATACACCGATATTTCAGAGACATTTTGATTCAATACATGTACTGCTTAATACAGCGTCTGTTTGTACAAGAATATAGTTCAACATAAGCCTAAATCCCAATGAAGTGGGGTCTACATTGTATCAGTTTTATTTTGATAACCATGACAATATAACATTGCGACTACATGAAAAGAGCTTTCAATGTTTTAAAAAAACAGATTTGTGCGGTGGATTCGGCAAATCGTGGATCAGTTGTGTCGTCATCAGAGCTCGTGAGTCGCTCTGGAGAAACTGCTCTGGCTGAGTCCTGCTCTCGAATCGCTCTCGCCGTACTCTGATACCATACGTCACAGTCACGGGGCGTCGCTGTCTGAAGCCGGACACAAGCTCTAACCGTCATGCACTGCTCAAGTCAGCCGTCTGTGCAGCGCTGTCCAACAAGTTCAACAAGCATAAAGCTCTCCTCCCTCTTTACATCATCTTTATATTCTCCTCCCTCTTTACATCTTTTACATTCTCTCCTCCCTCTTTACATCTTTTACATTCTCATCCCTCTTTACATCTGTAAAGTAAAGGGGATGTTAAGAGGAGAGAATGTAAAGAGGATGTAAAGAGGGAGGAGAGAATGTAAAGAGAATGTAAAGAGGATGTAAAGAGGGAGGAGAGAATGTAAAGAGGATGTAAAGAGGGAGGAGAGAATGTAAAGAGGATGTAAAGAGGGAGGAGAGAATGTAAAGAGGATGTAAAGAGGGAGGAGAGAATGTAAAGAGGATGTAAAGAGGGAGGAGAGAATGTAAAGGGGATGTAAAGAGGGAGGAGAGAATGTAAAGGGGATGTAAAGAGGATGTAAAGAGGGAGGAGAGAATGTAAAGAGGATGTAAAGAGGGAGGAGAGAATGTAAAGAGGATGTAAAGAGGGAGGAGAGAATGTAAAGAGGATGTAAAGAGGGAGGAGAGAATGTAAAGAGGATGTAAAGAGGGAGGAGAGAATGTAAAGGGGATGTAAAGAGGGAGGAGAGAATGTAAAGGGGATGTAAAGAGGGAGGAGAGAATGTAAAGAGGATGTAAAGAGGGAGGAGAGAATGTAAAGGGGATGTAAAGAGGGAGGAGAGAATGTAAAGGAGGTGTAAAGAGGGAGGAGAGAATGTAAAGGAGGTGTAAAGAGGGAGGAGAGAATGTAAAGAGGGAGGAGAGAATGTAAAGGGAATGTAAAGAGGGAGGAGAGAATGTAAAGTGGATGTAAAGAGGGAGGAGAGAATGTAAAGGAGGTGTAAAGAGGGAGGAGAGAATGTAAAGAGGGAGGAGAGAATGTAAAGAGGGAGGAGAGAATGTAAAGGGAATGTAAAGAGGGAGGAGAGAATGTAAAGAGGATGTAAAGAGGGAGGAGAGAATGTAAAGGGGATGTAAAGAGGGAGGAGAGAATGTAAAGGGGATGTAAAGAGGGAGGAGAGAATGTAAAGGGGGTGTAAAGAGGGAGGAGAGAATGTAAAGAGGGAGGAGAGAATGTAAAGGGAATGTAAAGAGGGAGGAGAGAATGTAAAGAGGATGTAAAGAGGGAGGAGAGAATGTAAAGGGGATGTAAAGAGGGAGGAGAGAATGTAAAGGGGATGTAAAGAGGGAGGAGAGAATGTAAAGGGGGTGTAAAGAGGGAGGAGAGAATGTAAAGAGGGAGGAGAGAATGTAAAGGATGTAAAGAGGGAGGAGAGAATGTAAAGAGGGAGGAGAGAATGTAAAGAGAATAAAGAGGGAGGAGAGAATGTAAAGAGAATAAAGAGGGAGGAGAGAATTTAAAGAGGATGTAAAGAGGGAGGAGAGAATGTAAAGAGGGAGGAGAGGATGTAAAGAGGGAGGAGAGAATGTAAAGGGAATGTAAAGAGGGAGGAGATAATGTAAAGGATGTAAAGAGAGAGGAGAGAATGTAAAGAGGGAGGAGATAATGTAAAGGATGTAAAGAGGGAGGAGAGAATGTAAAGAGGGAGGAGAGAATGTAAAGAGCATGTAAAGAGGGAGGAGAGAATGTAAAGGGGATGTAAAGAGGGAGGAGAGAAGAGAATGTAAAGAGGGAGGAGAGAATGTAAAGGGGATGTAAAGAGGGAGGAGAGAATGTAAAGAGGGAGGAGAGAATGTAAAGAGGGAGTAGAGAATGTAAAGAGGGAGGAGAGAATGTAAAGAGGGAGGAGAGAATGTAAAGAAGGAGGAGATAATGTAAAGGGGATGTAAAGAGGGAGGAGAGAATGTAAAGAAGGAGGAGATAATGTAAAGGGGATGTAAAGAGGGAGGAGAGAATGTAAAGAGGGAGGAGAGAATGTAAAGAGGGAGGAGAGAATGTAAAGGATGTAAAGAGGGAGGAGAGAATGTAAAAGATGTAAAGAGGGAGGAGAGAATGTAAAGAGGGAGGAGAGAATGTAAAGGAGGAGATAATGTAAAGGGGATGTAAAGAGGGAGGAGAGAATGTAAAGAAGGAGGAGATAATGTAAAGGGGATGTAAAGAGGGAGGAGAGAATGTAAAGAGGGAGGAGAGAATGTAAAGGATGTAAAGAGGGAGGAGAGAATGTAAAAGATGTAAAGAGGGAGGAGAGAATGTAAAGGGCACGAGTCATGTTTACTGTGGAGAGCAGGACGAGTGAGGGCCGCGGGAGAACGACACGAGTCATGTTTACTGTGGCGAGCAGGACGAGTGAGGGCCGCGGGAGAACGACACGAGTCATGTTTACTGTGGCGAGCAGGACGAGTGAGGGCCGCGGGAGAACGACACGAGTCATGTTTACTGTGGCGAGCAGGACGAGTGAGGGCCGCGGGAGAACGGCACGAGTCATGTTTACTGTGGCGAGCAGGACGAGTGAGGGCCGCGGGAGAACGACACGAGTCATGTTTACTGTGGCGAGCAGGACGAGTGAGGGCCGCGGGAGAACGACACGAGTCATGTTTACTGTGGAGAGCAGGACGAGTGAGGGCCGCGGGAGAACGACACGAGTCATGTTTACTGTGGCGAGCAGGACGAGTGAGGGCCGCGGGAGAACGACACGAGTCATGTTTACTGTGGCGAGCAGGACGAGTGAGAGCCGCGGGAGAACGGCACGAGTCATGTTTACTGTGGCGAGCAGGACGAGTGAGGGCCGCGGGAGAACGGCGCGAGTCATGTTTACTGTGGCGAGCAGGACGAGTGAGGGCCGCGGGAGAACGGCGCGAGTCATGTTTACTGTGGCGAGCAGGACGAGTGAGGGCCGCGGGAGAACGACACGAGTCATGTTTACTGTGGCGAGCAGGACGAGTGAGGGCCACGGGAGAACGACACGAGTCATGTTTACTGTGGCGAGCAGGACGAGTGAGAGCCGCGGGAGAACGGCACGAGTCATGTTTACTGTGGCGAGCAGGACGAGTGAGAGCCGCGGGAGAACGGCACGAGTCATGTTTACTGTGGCGAGCAGGACGAGTGAGGGCCGCGGGAGAACGACACGAGTCATGTTTACTGTGGCGAGCAGGACGAGTGAGAGCCGCGGGAGAACGACACGAGTCATGTTTACTGTGGCGAGCAGGACGAGTGAGAGCCGCGGGAGAACGGCACGAGTCATGTTTACTGTGGCGAGCAGGACGAGTGAGGGCCGCGGGAGAACGGCGCGAGTCATGTTTACTGTGGCGAGCAGGACGAGTGAGGGCCGCGGGAGAACGGCACGAGTCATGTTTACTGTGGCGAGCAGGACGAGTGAGGGCCGCGGGAGAACGACACGAGTCATGTTTACTGTGGCGAGCAGGACGAGTGAGGGCCGCGGGAGAACGACACGAGTCATGTTTACTGTGGCGAGCAGGATGAGTGAGGGCCGCGGGAGAACGGCGCGAGTCATGTTTACTGTGGCGAGCAGGACGAGTGAGGGCCGTGTGGAGAACGACACGAGTCATGTTTACTGTGGCGAGCAGGACGAGTGAGGGCCGCGGGAGAACGGGCGAGTCATGTTTACTGTGGCGAGCAGGACGAGTGAGAGCCGCGGGAGAACGACACGAGTCATGTTTACTGTGGCGAGCAGGACGAGTGAGGGCCGTGTGGAGAACGACACGAGTCATGTTTACTGTGGCGAGCAGGACGAGTGAGAGCCGCGGGAGAACGGCGCGAGTCATGTTTACTGTGGCGAGCAGGACGAGTGAGGGCCGCGGGAGAACGACACGAGTCATGTTTACTGTGGCGAGCAGGACGAGTGAGAGCCGCGGGAGAACGACACGAGTCATGTTTACTGTGGCGAGCAGGACGAGTGAGGGCCGCGGGAGAACGACACGAGTCATGTTTACTGTGGCGAGCAGGACGAGTGAGAGCCGCGGGAGAACGACACGAGTCATGTTTACTGTGGCGAGCAGGACGAGTGAGGGCCGTGTGGAGAACGACACGAGTCATGTTTACTGTGGCGAGCAGGACGAGTGAGAGCCGCGGGAGAACGGCGCGAGTCATGTTTACTGTGGCGAGCAGGACGAGTGAGGGCCGCGGGAGAACGACACGAGTCATGTTTACTGTGGCGAGCAGGACGAGTGAGAGCCGCGGGAGAACGACACGAGTCATGTTTACTGTGGCGAGCAGGACGAGTGAGGGCCGCGGGAGAACGACACGAGTCATGTTTACTGTGGCGAGCAGGACGAGTGAGAGCCGCGGGAGAACGACACGAGTCATGTTTACTGTGGCGAGCAGGACGAGTGAGGGCCGCGGGAGAACGGCTCGAGTCATGTTTACTGTGGCGAGCAGGACGAGTGAGGGCCGCGGGAGAACAGCGCGAGTCATGTTTACTGTGGCGAGCAGGACGAGTGAGAGCCGCGGGAGAACGACACGAGTCATGTTTACTGTGGCGAGCAGGACGAGTGAGGGCCGTGTGGAGAACGACACGAGACATGTTTACTGTGGCGAGCAGGACGAGTGAGAGCCGCGGGAGAACGGCGCGAGTCATGTTTACTGTGGCGAGCAGGACGAGTGAGGGCCGCGGGAGAACGACACGAGTCATGTTTACTGTGGCGAGCAGGACGAGTGAGGGCCGCGGGAGAACGACACGAGTCATGTTTACTGTGGCGAGCAGGACGAGTGAGAGCCGCGGGAGAACGACACGAGTCATGTTTACTGTGGCGAGCAGGACGAGTGAGGGCCGCGGGAGAACGACACGAGTCATGTTTACTGTGGCGAGCAGGACGAGTGAGGGCCGCGGGAGAACGACACGAGTCATGTTTACTGTGGCGAGCAGGACGAGTGAGAGCCGCGGGAGAACGACACGAGTCATGTTTACTGTGGCGAGCAGGACGAGTGAGGGCCGCGGGAGAACGGCTCGAGTCATGTTTACTATGGCGAGCAGGACGAGTGAGGGCCGCGGGAGAACAGCGCGAGTCATGTTTACTGTGGCGAGCAGGACGAGTGAGGGCCGCGGGAGAACGGCTCGAGTCATGTTTACTGTGGCGAGCAGGACGAGTGAGAGCCGCGGGAGAACGGCTCGAGTCATGTTTACTGTGGCGAGCAGGACGAGTGAGGGCCGCGGGAGAACGGCTCGAGTCATGTTTACTGTGGCGAGCAGGACGAGTGAGAGCCGCGGGAGAACGGCACGAGTCATGTTTACTGTGGCGAGCAGGACGAGTGAGGGCCGCGGGAGAACGGCGCGAGTCATGTTTACTGTGGCGAGCAGGACGAGTGAGGGCCACGGGAGAACGACACGAGTCATGTTTACTGTGGCGAGCAGGACGAGTGAGGGCCGCGGGAGAACGGCGCGAGTCATGTTTACTGTGGCGAGCAGGACGAGTGAGGGCCGCGGGAGAACGGCGCGAGTCATGTTTACTGTGGAGAGCAGGACGAGTGAGAGCCGCGGGAGAACGGCTCGAGTCATGTTTACTGTGGCGAGCAGGACGAGTGAGGGCCGCGGGAGAACGGCTCGAGTCATGTTTACTGTGGCGAGCAGGACGAGTGAGGGCCGCGGGAGACCAGCGCGAGTCATGTTTACTGTGGCGAGCAGGACGAGTGAGGGCCGCGGGAGAACGGCTCGAGTCATGTTTACTGTGGCGAGCAGGACGAGTGAGGGCCGCGGGAGAACGGCGCGAGTCATGTTTACTGTGGCGAGCAGGACGAGTGAGGGCCGCGGGAGAACGACACGAGTCATGTTTACTGTGGCGAGCAGGACGAGTGAGGGCCGCGGGAGAACGACACGAGTCATGTTTACTGTGGCGAGCAGGACGAGTGAGAGCCGCGGGAGAACGACACGAGTCATGTTTACTGTGGCGAGCAGGACGAGTGAGGGCCGTGGGAGAACGACAAGAAGCCGGTGGCGTGATTACTGATGAACGACACCTGTGAGACGAAATTTTCTTAGCAATGTTAAAATGCACATCAACCGATCACTTGTTTAGCTTTCATGTAAACACTACATTCAGATTCACCAATCGGAATGAATTCAGTTAGATTGAAACAAAAGGTGTGCATGTAAACAATGAATGGCGACTGCAGAAAGCAAAAGCTGAATCCCGGACATCGACGCCCGGACATGTCCGGGAAAAAGAGGATGGTAACCCCTACTACTCAGTTTTCGCCACAGAACAAGAACCTGCTAGCTTAGCTTCCAGAAAAAGATGTCTGACACTATGTGTACATTCTGTGAGTGAGATCCCACCCTCTATGGGCGGGTTGAGAACATGCGGGACAGCCCCTACTACTGGCTGTAGTCTTTAGCCTCTGGCCAAAAAATCCTCCGATGACGCAAAATGACGAATTTTGCTTCATCGGAGGATTTTTTCCAGACAAAAAATACATAAATCTCTCGTCTCAGGGGGATATGAGGGTGGAAAGCATGGTAATTCGAAAATACTACAGGTTTTCTACTAATACAAAGCTTAATCCTAAATCCTGAACTATCCCTTTAACCATTTTGTTCTCTTTAGGGAATACAGAGAAAAACTCTGGTGCGGTTTGAATGAAATATGAGCATAACATGGACCAGAGACATATAAACGAACCAAAAACAGGAAGATGTGACCCTAAAAAGGACAAACTGGTCAAGCATAACAGGTTTGACGATAGAAATGCCAATCTGAACACTAAGCAGACCCGGACCAAACGAACCAAGCGAACAGAACTACAGGCATGAACACACCCTGAGTATTTTACAGTTCCAGATATTTTATTATTAGGGATGTCCCGATACCACTTTTTCACTTCCGATACCGATACCGATGCCGTAGCTTTGGCTTTTGCCGATACCGATATTAATCCGATATTTTTATTTTATTCTTAAACTAATAAAAAATATAGCAATTTTCTCAATTAGCCACCTAAAATATACCTCCTATATAGTCCACAACAACAGTTGATTATGAAAGATTGCCACCCTTTATTCAAACACTACAAAAAAAATAAAAAAAAAATATATAAATGAAAGAAAATACAGGTACTTCAGTACTTAAAGCTAGCTAGCTACCAACAGGTTTAAAGTTAAAACAATTTAAACAGCAGCATTCTACATTGTAAATACCAGTACAGTTTTTGTTTTTTAAATCAAGTAGAATTTCTATAACTGTGTGTTAAACTGATTATCACTCTTGTGTGTGTTAAACACAATCTACTTAATAGAGACAGCTTCATTATAAAGATAAACAACAAATCCCCAAAATATGTGACAAAAATGCTATTATAAACTAGATTAGTGGATAATACACATTGTTCTTTTTATTGTTGTAAAATACATTCATGAAAAACAAGATAACAAAAATGAAAAAGATAATTATTTTAGATATAGCTAAATCTGCTATAAAATTGAGACATGTTTTAAGTGTATTGCACAGCTATTTAATGAGGCAGCAACATTAATAATTATTAATGTTAATAAGCTTTAATTGCGTCACTGCATTATGATATGAAAGGCTCCAATACAGTGCGGCACAAAGCGCTTATGCGCATCCCGAGCGGAGAATGATGCGCTTGAAGCCACGTGGAGTTACAGCACGCAGCGCGTCGAGTCCGCTTTGAAAAGTTCAAAGCACAACGGAGATACATATTGATGGACAGTGTATTATACAGTATCTATCTATGCAATCGTTTATTGAGCCTTTTCTTTTAACAGTTTTAAATTTCAGTTACTGTGCGCATGAAGAACAATTATAGTGCTCTGACTCTAGTTTTGTTATCAAACCGACAGCGTCCGACACCCGGTAGAGTAACACGATTGAGTTACAGCAATAAAGTCCAGCAAGATAAAGTTGTTTTATGCGAAAACATAGACCTTTATCTTACAGATCAAGTATAATAGTATTAACATTGAATCATCTTGAAGATAGTTTCATCATTGACTGTAACCGAACGCGACGCGCTGTTTGAATGCTGAATGGAGAATGACTGATTTGGAAAAGTTTACGTGATCTTGAATTTAATGACTTAAATATTAATTTATATCTCACATAATGGCTTCAGAACACTTATAATAGAGTGCACGAAAACGTTATGGTACTTTAGAATGTTTTTGTGCCTTTTGTGGGGCTTAACAATAACACATAATAGTATACCCACAATATCGGATTTGGATCGGCCTCGTCTGATCAATGTCTGATCGATACCCGATCCCGCAAAAATGGCAGTATCGGAGCCGATACCGATCCTGAGTATCGGATCGGGACATCCCTATTTATTATCACTACTACATCAATCCAACAGTTCTTTACTCACCACCAATTTCTGCCATGCCACTGAAAATCAAACAGGAACGTGTTCTCAGCTTCAGTGTAGTGTTCAGTTCGAGCAAGACTCTCCTCTGAACTCAGAAGTTCACCTCTGTATTCAAGAACAAAATCCCCTCTGAAGAAAGCTCCAGTGGTGAAAACTCCACGCCCTGAAGAGGAGAAATTCATTAGCAGCAGTTTCTTTAATGTCAACTATTATTTTGATTATTACTAAAAGTTCTCAACCATATGATGTACATTATATGATGTAAAAGGGAAATTACTGTAGGAAAATAGTCAATAGCCAGGCTAATCTCAAAGTATGCTTTGCTTTTTATACTTTACATTATACTTTTAAAGGGGTCATGACATGAGACCAAATTTGCCTTGATCTTTTGGTATATAAGAGATCTATGTACTATTAAAACTTCCAGCAAGTTTAATAGCTTAAGATGTCCCGTGCCGCCCCCCCCCAACCCCCATTATAAACGTACCAGTCGTTTGCATATGACCGCCTCCAGCGCAAGACAACTATGCCTCATTTCGCATCATCGCATGCGTTGTCATGCAGCGAGTGGGTCTGTTTACAAGAAGATTGCGATGCCACGCAGACGTGCTATTCCTCGCTGTGGACAAACAACATGTTTGAATACGCCACCGAACGATCCAGGCGTCAGGGAAAGCAGTTGGATGCAGTTTATTTGCCCCGCCAAACAGGGGTGATTCTAGGATTTTATAAATGGGGGGGCCACAGGGTGGACCAAGGACCAGTCAGGGGGGCCCATGGGAAATCAGCTAGAAAATTCAACTAGAAATAAATACTTGTTTAGAAAATATTAAACGCGATTTAAAAAATCTTTGCAATGCCCAGTGCCCTAATATAGATGGTATTAAATGTGGCACTGAACAAGAGCCTGAAAATCATTTTGTATTTTACATGGATTGGACCACACAGTTTTGTTCTTATAAATAAAAAAAAACATCACCTAGGCATTAATTAGTCATCTAACATGCATTATTCTCAACACAAACATTGAATGTGTGTGTGAGTGTCGGTGAACGTTCTGCATAAAATCGGTCTCTAAAATGATTTCTTAAAGAAATCTTGGATGTCCTGTTGCGGTGTAAAAATAAACAAAAACCCATTAAGTATCTAAATTACACAGAGTTGCATGTAGCTATGGTGTTAGTTAACATTCCCACATTTTAATGTTCACCACGGCACGACTTTTTTGGAAAAAGATTGTGCCTTTAGTCTTTAAAACAACAGATAAAGTAATCTATTAAAAATCTATAAAAATTATCTATTTTATATTTATGTGGTTGTGCGCTGCCGCGGAATCTCTATTCAGTCTGCCGAAGTTACGTTAGCTGATCTAACGGTACTGGCTTGATCAGTCACACATGAAAGTAATCAGACTAACATACGGTGCAATATTTCAAAATATATACTGTAATTGAGTGTGTATATACCATAAACAATGACGTGTCGAGGTATCTCTCTCTCTCTCTCCTACTGTTTTAAAAACGCGGACCTGTGATTTCGCTTTGCGAATCGCAAATCAAGCAGTGATTGACAGCGCTCTGATCCAATGGCGTTGGGCATTGTCAGGTTGACAGTAAATCTAGCCCAATGATGTTGGGGGGGCACCGGGGGGGGCCAATCATATTCCAGGGGGGCCCCCCTTCTAGACACGCCCCTGCCCCCAAAGCCTTATTTGATCGGTGAGTGATGTAGATGAGTGTGATAGGGCGCATGTTACTGAAAGAACGAGCAGAGCCCCGGCCGCGCGCGCACCTTCAAACTGTCTTGCTCTCTCTCTCCCTCCCTCGCGCATATGCAGGGATGCAAACACATGTATGGTCCAAAACGAGAGAGGTAATCGAAGCCCTCGCCCCGCAAATTTTCTTATGGAAAATATCCAGAAACTTACATTGCCACCAACCCCTGCCATCCCAGGCCCACCCCTATAGGCACATATAGTAAAATTAAATTCGAATAAAGTTGACAAAAAAGGTTTTATAAAAGATAAACCTCATTCTTTTTATAAAAATGATTTAAAGGCTGAAATATACGAGTAAAAAAAGACAAATTACTTGACATGTTCATTAACACTAGAACTCCCAAGGCAGTCATTTTGACTGTTTTAAAATTTTGCAATGTAATAACTTTGTTGAAATAAAACCCATGTAACTAATAGGACCCTGACTTTTCCTAAATGTGTCTATATTTTATTCTATCATTGTTATTTTATTAAAATTACAAGACACAAAAGACTGAGTTTTGAGTATTTCTACCTTGAATGGTCCTAACAGTCATACTGACCGTATGCATTACAGACCGTGTGTCGGTTGCTCCTTTTTCCTGCTCTTGAAGATGCATCACCGTTGACTAGCAACAATTTCTCTTGTTGTTTGTTTAGTCTATTGCAAAGCTGAAATCTAGCTTTAGCTTCGAGCTAAAACCAAATTGAAATATTGAAAAGAGAATATCAGAACAATGTCAGCAAGAAGAATGACTGCCACAGAGGCTTTAGCCATGCTTCAGAGCCTTGATGAGGCTGAGTGGTTGTTGGTTAACTAATACAATTTTACATACATCATAATTAAAATGTAGTGTTCTGATGTTTATTATTACCTATCCTAACATAACAGATCCATTTATTCTTAGATTTGATATAGCTTATTGAAATGATATGCAAATAATGTATGAGCAGTCAGAATGACTGCTATGGCCATTATAGTAGTTATAGAATTCTGGGAGTCCTAGTGTTAATGCATATTAGCTTATATTTTATTATTAATAGTAAAATAACAGTCTGATTTTCCCGTGGCGTCTGTTGTTGCTATGCAACCATGCACTGCACTCTCCACAATGACAAAGAAGTTTTAGTAGGATTTTGACTGTACCACTTCTGCATGAGATGAGAACACTTTTTGAGAACACTTTTTAAGATGTTATTGGGTCAAGAAAACGCTCGCTCTGTCTGGATGTGCTTAAATCCACAATAAGGACACTTTCCAGTCACACATGCTCACTTCAATAAGCCACAGAACGCAGGTTAATGTGTTTACATGCTGGGCAAATCTGGAATAAGGGGCAAAAATCTAGCGGTGTCGATTGGTTTATGCTTATGCCGTTTATGATGACCTTAGTCTGCGTTTACATGACCACACGCACTATGGGCTTATTGTGCATAATTGGGTTAAGAATGCGCAAATAAACACTGACTTTGGGTTGATGGAACCAGAAATGCAAAAATGCAACTGTTTTTGTTTTCGGGCTAATGACTGCAGAACTCTATTCAGAAATCTTGACTGCACAATAAAAATAAATTATATGAAGTACTGTGTTACTTGTATAACATGGATATAATTTGGCCAAACAACCATATGACTCACCTCACATTAAATTATCAGTTTTGTAGAGTAACGTTATTACTCCTTATTCATAAATACTTGCCTTTATATTTGCTGATGAACTGCTCTTGAAGCTCAGGCTTGTCGGTTTCACAGGTAATGTGATGCTCAGCGTCCTGCAGAGGTTTCTTACGTCTTTTATTTCCCAGCATGGCGACTTACTTTCTTGAAATGACTGGAAAAAAAAAAAATATATATATATATATATATATATATATATATAATGTGAATGAAATGAAATAAACAAGCATATTTAAAAAATCTTGTTGATCTTACTGGAATTGTTCACCCAAAAACATACGTAATTAACATACAATTATGTTAAGTGTTCCAATTGAACCTCATGTTGTTCCAAACACGTGTTGTGTTTTTTCTGTTCAACACTTAAGTATATATTTATATTATATCACAGAGCTCTATTCAATGACAGCACGTGTGACCAGTCTACAACAGGAATTTAGATTAAAAAAAGGCAATGTCAATGATGCCAAAAAACATAGGTTCTTGTGTGTCTTGTGACCACAATTGACATCAATCTACTATATTGATTAGCTACAGCATACAGGATATTTTCAGTCAATAACCAGCTAGATTTATATGGACTATTTCTAATGTGCTTTTTGTCTGCTTTGGACATTGAAACACACAATAAAAATACTATAAAGTGTCTATGTACCATCATTGGGCAAAAAAAGATAAAAAAGATAAATAATAAATCTAGAAAAAAAAACATTCCACTGAAAAAAAGATTTTTGGGCAAATATTGTATTACATAAAATTAAAAATATATCAAATAATAATGATATAAAAAAAATATAATTAATATTTTAAATCACAGTTGCAATTTGACAACACTTTTGAGAAAAACAATGATATAGTAGGCTATCACTGACTCGTTTTTTTTTTAATTTGTAGAATCTAAAGTACTAACAAAATTATATTTACTGGTCAATGCCTACAAGTAGGCAATATACTTTTTTCCTTATTGCAACAAATCATCAAATGAGAAACAAATAAAATACAATCGAGAAGTAAATAAAACCCTAAGCAAAAAATAATTAAACCACTAAAATAAACATACATCTTACTAACTTTCATATTTCACAATGTATTTAGTTATCATGCATTTTCAGGACAAGACTTCATCTCACCTTTCCTGCGTGGTGGAGGGTGGAGGGCTGTCGTCTGACTGTTTCGCGTCCCATTGTCACGTGTCTGCATTTCCCGGGAAAATACATCCACTGTCGCAGACGTGCGTAAATGACGTGGTTACGTATTTGGATTTCACGTTGCAATTGTGACTATTTATTTGACCGAATAGAAAACTGACAAGAATCTTTTTTTTTTTTAATCGCAGTAGTGTTTCTTCTTCTTCAAAAAAAAAAAAAAAAAAAAAACTGTGGTGGATCAAGTCTTTCTAGTCTAGTGGACAGAGCACATGATCACTTGTAAACGAACTCACCCGACTCGAACTAGGAACCAGTGCGCATGTCCGAACAAGCACAGGTTTAAAAGAGCAAAAAATGCAAAATGAGCAACCTATGAACAGACATCTTATTTTCTACTAATAGCATTTATTAATCAAAATAGTAAACTGATGTATGCAAATACACAGCAGGGCTGATATTCAAGCTGGTATAATATGTCTCTACTTTTGGAGTCTGTGTTGTTGTCAATTTATTCGAGTTAAGATGGGGGATGGGGGATGGGTGTGGATTATTTCGAGGCTCTAAATTAAACTTTAACAAGTACTTTAACAGCATTATCTTCTTTGTATTTCTTTCATAAATTTATGGTATTTTACATTACAGGGCGGAGAAGCTAATAGACCTTGTAAAAGTGCTTTAAAAACGCATAGCCACGACAGTTTGTGATCTTTTGAGAAGCACTTCTGCTTAGCTATCTACCTGTAACTGTCAGTCTGTTAGTTCAGCCAGAGACAAGTTCAGCTCTCTGTCACTCCAGTCAGTCTCAGTGCTGTGGGGGAAGGGCGCGCGCGCGATCAGTCTCTCTCAGTGCTGTGGGGGAAGGGCGCGCGCGCGATCAGTCTCAGTGCTGTGGGGGAAGGGCGGCTGATCACAGTGTGAGCAGATCTCAGTCAGACTGACAGTCACAGGCAGAGCTAGGGTTAGGGTTAGGGTTAGGGTTAGTGCAGATCCAATGGCTTTTAAAATCAAATTAAGTACAAAATAATTATGTAAACAAACATTTAAACGTGTCAGCTTGATTCATGATTCTTTTAAACACTTTTTTTCTTTTGTATGACTATATGTAACTGCTCTGTCCCCCCCCCCCCCCCTCTCTCTCTCTCTCTCTCTCTCTCTCTCTCTCTATCTATCTATCTATCGATTTATATATATATATATAGGCTATATATATAGGCTATATATATATATATATATTGAGAGATAGATAGAGAGAGATAGAGAGAGAGAGAGAGAGAGAGAGAGAGAGAGAGAGAGAGAGAGAGAGAGAGAGAGAGAGTGAATGTATGCTGTAACTGCTCTCCTCTATAAACAGTTCTTATCAGTCGCTTTGGTACATTTCTTGAATCATCCTTAAGATTTGCAAACAAGGAAAGTGCATTTCGTACAAACAGCAGAACACAATAGGATTACATGACAGCATTTTGACATTCTTGTTTGTGACACAAGGCACTGATATGTTCATTGATATATATTGTACTAAGGATTTTTAACAAGTTACAGGCTTTTGATGGTTGTCAATATAACTGTATCAGTATTTTCAGAAGTAAACACTGGCTGCGATTTTGATGACAATGAAAAGACTGCACATTATCTGTATGACACATAAACACGTACCCATTATGAGACTGGACTCACAGATACACTGTTGGTCTGTTAAAAAATGACAATGCCATTGCGATGAACAGACTATTCAAACACATACTGTATATGTGTGTGTGTTACATTATGTCTCTATCAAGTATATTTATATAGCGCTTTTCACAATATAGATTGCATCAAAGCAGCTTCACAGTATCAATCAAAACATAATAACAATGTTCGTTTCTTAGTGGAAAAACATCCACGTTTGGTAGAGCTGATCAATGGTATTAATGATTGGTTAATTAATTTGAATATCCCCAACTGAGCAAGCCAAAGGCAACAGTGGCAAGGAACCGAAAAACTCCATCAAGTGACCCGATGGAGAAGAAAAAAACCTTGGGAGAACCCAGGCTCAGTGGGGGCCAGTTCTCCTCTGGCGTTTATGAACTAGAGGCCGGATTTACAGTAACTGCAAGGTAAAAATTTATATGAATGTCTCTAAACAGACTTTAAACGTGAACCTGTGATTAACGCTGATGGCGTTCACATGCGCATTAAGAATTGATTCTATAGTTATGTGCGTTTGAATATATGTGCGTAGGTTTGTATTTCCCTAGAAAACCATGCCTGAACAAATTACTTGTCTATAAATTTGATACATAATTTTGTTTTATTTTATCACTTCGGGGTAGGTACGCGAAACTAGATTCACAACGCTTTATATCTGTAGAGTGGGAAAGGGATCTCTATCACGTATTTTTACTGTCTCATGTAAAATGCAAGTAGACTCCGCTGTAATACAGTAAGTCTACAGCTTATGGTGAACACTACAGTATAGTGAACACTGTCTGATTACACGCATGTTCTGTCTATAAAGACTTGAATGTTTTAGGACACACACGGTTGTTCTCCCAACATTCAGCTCAGCTTTCAACCCGCCTCGGCCATGAGGTCATGAACATGATCTACAATATTGGCCCCTATTTCTTCAGAAACCTACAATCTCTCTGTTTTACCTCTGTATCCTTCCACCACACATCCTTACTCCTCCTCTTCTTCTTCTCGGCTGTTCCCCCTGTTGTTCTTCCATTCTCAGAGTGTGTATGTGTTGTGCTCTGTCTATATGGCTTCCAGAGGAAGCTTCATGAGATGCACTCTGAGCGATTATAGAGAACTGGTGATCATTGATTGATCTAATGCTTTACATTCCCCTTCATTAGTGAAATTCAAAATTCACATCTGCAATTCAGGACAAAAAAAGTATAATAGAATTGTATAGAAAATATGTTTGACAGTTTATGACAACTAGTAATTTAATGCCTATATGTTTTGAGGGGTAAGACTATTCAACAGAGAACCAGTATAATACATTTTGATCAACATGACATAAGCAATTGATAATGTAAGAAACAGCAGACACTTACATTTATTGCATGAATGTACCAAAGCATTTGCAATTTGTTCAAAAGAATGATAAACTGCTTTCATGATGTGCACAAGTGACTAGATGATGTGGAGGTTGAACAAGAATTTTAGTTGTGATCTGAGAAATGCACCAAAGCGCCTTAAAAAAACGTATGTAATTAGTGTAAACATTTAATTAATATAATAATATAATATGAGAATGTTGCATGCAGCTGCTCTCCTCTATATAATATAAAATAATATAATATATACTATAAAGAGAATGTTTGCTGTAACTGCTCTCCTCTTTATATAATATAAAATAATACAATGCAATATAATATAATAAGAATAATGTTTGCTGTAACTGCTCTCCTCAATATAATATAATATAATATAATATAATATAATATAATATAATATAATATAATATAATATATAAAGAAAAAAGTTAGCTTGTTTGCTGTAGTGAATGTGTTGCTGTGGTAACTGGTAACGGAGTCCTGCTCGTGCGGGGGGTGGGGGAGGGGCGGTGGCCGCTCAGGGAAATCACTGATATTATGAGAGGAAACGGCAGAACGCAAAGTAGGAGAAAACACTTCAAACAAATAAAATCACTCATAAAAGCAAGCGATTTAGCATGTTTTCACATCTTTTGGTGGCTTGTGTGTTTTTATTAAACAAACTTGGATGAATCAATCATCACGTCCATATTGACAGATTTAAACAGCTGTTCCTCCGCTTTTGGAAGGAAATATGTACTTTGTAAATTCACATGACGTAATGTCTCTGTCTCTTCCCCGCTTCAAACTCGTTCCTACATGATTAATAAACTCCTATGTAAGTTACTGTACAGCTGTTCGGTGACGCGCAGCAGCGCGATCTTCACACACACATAACGTTACACAGAGCAGACTCCGATGCGAGAGCAAAACTGCGAGGATTAAAGTTTAATAACATGCCCATATACATCGTGAGAGCTCCTGCTGCTCAGGGTAAATTAGTCTATTTTTATTTAAATAATAATTATTGCGAATTTATCTATTATTGAATGTGGATTATCTGTCAATTTATTCATAATAATGATATCGCCTCTGCTCCGCCATTTTTGTTGATGACGTGATGGCCTCAGATTGGTCAGATCATTAAGTCCCGCTCTCATAGTGGCTTCCTGCGCTCTGATTGGTCAGAATCCCCGAAGTGTGTATCTTTTCCGGAAGTGCAGTACTCCTAGAGGGCGCTGTGTTATACACACTTTAGTGGGGGGGCATACACACTTCACATACACAAATCACTTAAAACTGATTTTTTGGGACAAGTGAGATTTTAAGTCTGGACACCATTTTAGAGTATGCTGAATGCCATTATATAGTCAAACAAATGAGGACATACAAAATGTCCTCAATTTTTGAGGTGGTCCTCAGTTTACTGGTGTGTATCCTGGTGAATGTACCCAAAAGGGACATAAACAAACACACACACACACGCACACACACACACACACACACACACACACACACACACACACACACACACAGTTTATTTCCCAGTGTGAATGTGTAGGCGGCACATTTCCATTGTTAGACTGTATTTTTACTCTCTCTAGAGAGAGAATGAGAGCATACACACAAATTGTTTTACGCAGAGCAACGTCTCACGATTCAGAAAAAAATGTCCCTTATTATTTTCTCTGTCTTTGTTTTCCTTCATTTAACTTCATCTTCCCACCTCTCATTTATGTTGTGTCAAGCATATTTTATAACAGGAGCTCCAGTGATGATCAGAGGTTTACTCAAGCTTTCTGCATTCGAAACAGTTCAGTACGTGGGTGTCCAAACCCGTGGCAGCTATAGCTGGTATAATGTATGAAAGCACAGTATGAGTCACTGTACAAATGTATATCTCCCCCTCTTTCTCCACGCACGGAATGAAAACGTGCCAGCTCCTACTGCGAACATCATGCCTTTCCGTCACATTTCTTCCATGACAGATATATCTTATCTTGAATGATTACTGATTCTAAGTAACTACTCGCTGTTGGTGGAAGATCTGTTATTAATCAATACCACACACACAGTACCATCTAAGGTAGTATTATAGGTGTCAACTATAGGTAGGAACTATAATTTTACAATCTCTGAAGATGCCTATGCATTGATATTGTTGCCAGGTTGTTGCTACAGTATGTGGTTTAATTGGATGTTACTGCATTGTTTGGTGGTTGGTATTCTGGGTGGTAGCTAGAATGTTGCTAGAGTATTCTAGGGCATTGCTAGGCAATTACGATGATGTTCTGCAGTGTTACTGTAGGTTGTTGGTATGGTTGCTATGTTCTCAATGGTTATTAGGTGTTTGGTAGGGTGATAGGTCTGGGTGATATGAAGAATATTAAGAATGCTAAGTATGAAAAATACTGTAATAATAGTGATGTTTGCCTTAGCAAGCATCACTAACTAAAGACCCTCATGACACTCTCCTCACACTTCTCAAGTACTGACAGTAATCCACACTTTCTTCATAAGAGTGTCTCTTACAGGCAATTCCTGAAGGTAACTCAAGGCTTATCTCAAAATGCTCCATTATTCCATCCCCCTGATATTTCTTCCCAGAGACTGGTCCCCCTAGAGGGTCTCGCTGAAATCCAGGACTCTTACTTGAGGCTTGTAGCAAGCCCAGAAAGATGTGGGTAAATTTGGAGAGCCCACAGGTTAATAGAGATTAGTAGAGCAGATGTTTTGCCAAGATAAGGAACTCCCAGGTCTCCACACTCCCACCCCACTCACACATAGACGTACCAAGGAGATAATACACATTAATAGAGTTAGTTGAGGTTTAACTCCCAGGCCTCCTTCGGCTGGCTCCCTCATGGAACCTGTGACTAAACAGATTTGCATCAGTAGTGCATCATTATAGCTGAGATCCCCCAGAGCTCTAGTTCCCTTACCTCACCACAATAAAACCACCCAACACATTCTCACTCAGCTCAGTTCAGGATTACACACAAACCAACTTACACAAACAAGCTTCCGAGGTCTCCATTTTACAACTACCCACAATCAAACACTTGGCAAGCAAGTGAAAAAACAAGCAAACACTGTCACACCCACAGCAGCAATTCACGCTCGGCCTCACCCAAGTTCCTCATATTCTCCTCTCATCCATACGGTAAAAAATTATGTGAAAATCTTGTTCTCCAACAGAGTTACTGTCTCAGACATATATTCAAATAGTGCTTTAAAGTTTGTCATTTTTCCATTTGCTGCCGCTATGTCTGTCACACAATGCAGCTCAAATTTTATTCCGTCATGCACACCATCTGTCTGCACTAACTGGTGGGTCCACTAAGAAAATGGAAAGTGTCAATAAAAACAACAAAAGATGAATGTGAAAACAACAAAAATAGATATGTAAGGAGGTCAAAAGCTACTTGCATATGAATTCACCCAATCTCATTTGTACATTTTTGCATTATCTGCTTACGCTCAAGTGACCTTCATACTTACTTTTTTATAATAATCGTACGTTTTTGTATGATTGACATCATACGAAGTCATAAGAAATCATCATAAGAAATCTTTTCTGTGAGATCAGGTTAGTACTAACAGTACTAAGGTGGGTTAGTGCTGTACTAACCCCTGAATTTAACCCTGACCTATAGCTTTGGTAGCACATCCTGATATTATTTGTCACGGTCGGATACATCCATGATATTTCTGTACTATAAACTGAATCCCTGTTTCTTGACAGGTGACTGCATGATTGAGTTGACAAATAAAATCTGATTCAGGGTTTTAAGTTTCCACAACTGAATGGGGGGATGGGGGGCTGTTTCAGGACAGAAAACAGAGTTGATTCAGGAATATGTCAAACATGATACACAGGGAGCTGTTTATCCAGAAAAAAGGGGGGTTCCACCACCCCTAACTTGGCTTGTCCGTTATCACAGCCCTCTTATAGAGTAAGCAATTACTGAACTCTATTCTCAGACAGAGAGGATTAAGAATGTGTAAGCATGAGATAAACACATAAATACTCTATGCAACACTTACAAGTCTTAACTGTAGACAAACTCTCACACAAAGACTCAGCAGCAGTCTGAGATGCTGTGGGGACTAGAGATATTGGTGCAGTAGCCTAACATTAATCTCATCTGTATTCTCACAGGCCAGGTCCAATAGTCAATACTGTGAGGAAACTGAATACAACTAAACTGCATACAGCAGAATCTACAACAGGAGAATCTTTGAATACACTATTCAAAGGTCTGTCACAATGCATGCTTACAAGAAGTGTGAAATAATGGGCAACAAAAGCTTAAATTCTTTGTGTGACGATATCTAAATCATAAAATCATTCAGACTGTGAAAAGATGATTCACATAGTCTTATCAATTTCTTATCAAGTTTTCGCTGAAGAGGATTTACACATTCCATCAATCAAAACACATAATCCTATCGGTAATGATGGTTTAGGTTACCGAACACCAGCACTATAGAAGCACACACTCCGGCAATATCTAAAAAAAAGGATTCTAGGATTCTAGGGTAGGGTAGGCTGTGAAGGATCCATCTGTTGCATCCTTCATTGCCCAGGAAACGAAGGATGCATTACAAGGCCGCATTTGAAGGAGCCTTTGAATTAGGGCAGCCTTAGTTGCGCCGCTGTGATGCAATCGGTCTTCGAATGCGGCCTTCGAAGGATTTAGCCACTAAATTGGGACGCAGCTACCGTCTGACCGTATGTATGTGTGTGCTCCAACAATTCTGTAAGACAAAGACTCAAAGCTAACAATACAAGTCTATCTCATCTGCTGATGATCTCAAGTATCATCTCATGTTTATGCATTGTGTTCCTGCCATATCTCCAAGCAAACCTACCTGTTTGAGTTTTACCTCAGTTTATACCTCAAGCCTGATTGGGAGAACAATATCCACAAAACTTATGTGGAAATGTGGAAATAAAATGGTTATTTATTTGGTCACACTATTACTAAGAAGCATTTTAAATTTTAATATTTTTATACATTTTCTAAACGATTAAAGGGATAGTCCACTGCCACTCACCCTCATGTAACTTCAAAACGAACAACTTTTTTTTATATAGAACATATTAAAAGATTCAAAGAATAATCACACTGCTCTATTTCAGACAATGAAAATGGATGTAGAGACCAGGAACTGTCACATTAATAAAAGAAAAAAAAAAGGCAAAAGACAAGATCAAATCATCATAAACGTGCTCATAGAACCCTACAGTCTTATAAATAAAGGTTCTCCTATGGCATCGCTACAAAAAACCCTTTTTAGAACCCTTTTTAGAAGAGTGTATATTGCATATATTTCCAAGTCATCTGAATTGATAAGATAGCTTTGTGTGCTCTGAAAATCTTGCTTTATTTTCATCTCTGACATTCTGCTATAAATAACTCCTTGAGTGTTTCACAGAAGAAATAAAGTCATACGAGTTTGAAATTACACGAGGGTGAGTAAATGATGACAGAATTTTAATTTTTGGATGAACAATCCCTTCAAGAATTGAATGAGAATGTATTTGCATATAACAAAATACGGTGTCATACCTTGAACTCCATTTTTGTGCTCTAAGTGAGGCTGAAATGTATGAATGATGAGGTCTGTCGGTTTTGATCTGTGAGCGTGTGGCATCTGAGAGAAGATTCTGTCAGCACTCAGGTGTTACAATGAGGGGAGCCCTCATTATCCACACTAATGTGTGTCTGATCTCAGCAGTGTTGCGTGGGAAGACGTAGCCAGTACAGTGAGGTCTAATTTGAGAGGGTCAAGCTGTCACAACAAAATGTGCTGGCACACAGGCATTCATCCACCTGTAAAAGCATGTGGCACACACAAAGACACACATATGCAAATACTGTTTTAAAGATTTGCCTTGGAGCAGTCCAATAATAATTTCATATTTCAAACAAGTGCCTATGTGAGAATATGTATTATGAGTATACTGATTGCCACGCATAGCAGTTGCTAAGGCAATTTTATGGTGTACTTGGTGGTTGCTATGGTGTTGCTAAGCAGTTGCTATGTTTTGGTCATTATAGGGCATTTTTAAAGGGTTAGTTCGCCCAAAAATGACTGTAATCACGGTCTTCCGGTAACGGCCAAACGTGAGTTGAGTTCTGGCAGAAGAATGACCTCTGACCCGACGCATGACGTAGGATGTAGGACCGTAAGCTTAGGTGAGAGTAGATGCCTCTCGCGGTTCAAACTAATAGGGCTGGGCAACAAACTCATGCTCCTCTGACATTTCTCTTTAAAAATTCTCGTTTTAGACTTCAAATTCGTGACCAGTGTTCTATCCTCTGTGCTTCCGCGTTCGTCAATACATCATACATTGGGTCAGGGGTCACTCTTAGTTGCTAGTTACTCCCATATTAAAGCTTGGAAGAGCCAGGATATGTTTTAATATAACTATGATTGTGTTTGGCTGAAAGAACAAAGTCATACACACCTAGGATGGCTTGAGGGTGAGTAAATAATGGGATCATTTTCATTTTTGGGTGAACTAACCCTTTAAGGCTATTCTAGACTGTTCCTCAGGTGTCCTGGGTGGCCTTAGTCAAGAGAGCCAACCTCAAAGTCTCTAGAGTCCGTGTTTCAAAGTATGTCTATCGGATTTGTTCCCTCTCATCTGATAACTTAATAGATTAGTGTCTATTCACTAACCCTAAGGCTTTCACTAACGTATGAACAATAGCTAAAGTGATGCTTGCCTTAGCAAAGCCTGCTACTAAAATTAACATAGAAACTGAGAAAACATCATAGAAACTGAGAAAAGTTCACAGTCATGGCAAATCGTTCAGCCACACTATTAGTGTCCTTCCTGTTTCACTTATTCAGACTAGAGCTCTGAGTCTGTACTAGATGTTCTCCTGCTCTCATAGGGAACATCAAGGCGCTGTCCTTTCAGAACCATTGATTCCCTCCCTACCTCTGCTCATTCTCTCTCTCATTCTTCACAGATCGGCGGTCCCCCTGCCTGCCTCTGAGAGCTGGTACAGCCCCTTCTCCCGCTCTTTCTCAATGCATTTTGTCCTTATATGGAGAGAGTGAGAGTGGCGAAAGGGATGAGCAAGAGTGTAGCTGGACCGTACTATCTGCTCACGTATTAAGGGGGTGTTTAGAGGAGTAAGGGGAGGTGGAGGGGATAGTGATGGAGATAGTGTGAATAACGGCACCTCTTTGAGTGGCCCTGAATAAAAGGACAAAAATAGGTTTAGAAGCAGGGGCGGGTGGGGAGGGGATGGAGGGATGTGATTAATATGCTTATGGATTTCTCTGTGGGATGATAGCATGTTACAGCATGTTTGTGAGGGTTATTTTCAGATGACTGTGCCGTCAGTCCTGTACTGAGGATCATTCATTGAGTGGGATTATTTGAAGACTTTTCTTTGTGTTTTTCACCACCCCCACAAAAGCACAAACCAAATGTCATTGCAGGCGTCACAGATAAAATGCATCACATGAAGACAGGTGCAGACTTAAATGTATCACAAAAGCCCTTGGCAAGGATAAAACCAGAAGAATCCAAAGTCAAAAAACCCTGCACCAAGGTCACAAAACCCTACATCAATCAAACATGCTGTCAGTTTTCAGCTATAGAGATCTGTTGATAATGCCGGTAGAATGCTAGCAATGATTTCACTTGCATTTAAAGCCTTAAAGTGGGCTCTAGCATCTTACATGAGATTTTTTCGGTTGGCTGGACATTTATGGACTATTTATTTTTGTCCACAGCTCAAGGCAACTGTATGGGATGACACAATCGACCCAAAAAAAATAATAGACCTGGTATGAATTATGGACAGCTCAGCTTTGAACTGCATGGAAATGTTGCTCAAATAAATATTTCACCAAATAGAGGTTGGGCTTTTCTGCTGAACTTGTGTTCCCCAAATTAATCTAAAAAGCCATGTGCTGGTAGACTTTACCTGAAATATCTATATTTACCATTAATTTTGCTTTACCTAAATTTTGCTGGTGAACCTCTTGTCAGTGCAGGTCCACCAGCACCACTTCTGCTGGGCTACGCTGGGTTATGCTGGTCTTCAGAAGGGCCCCTAAAAGATTAGGGCATATTTTCCCTCCAAAAATGATAATTCTGTCATCATTTACTCATCCTTATGTCGTTACAAACCCTCAATTTGTTCATCTTCAAAACACAATCAAAAACACAATCAAAGTCTTCTGAAGAGACACGATCACTTTATATGACAAACAGATTTAATTACGGCTTTTATTCACATATAAATATGATCGATGCACATATAAGGACCCCGTCAAATATCGTCAATGGAAATCTTAATTTGTAATGAACCAAAGTTTGGAACAACACGAGGATGAGTTTTTGAATTTGGATGAATTTTTGGATGAACTAATCCTGTTATTCAATCAAAAATAGCACTCCAAAGAACTCAAAGTAGGATTTAAAATTTAAAAAGCCTTAAGTCGTGGCTTATCGAGATACAAAAACCACACACTGACATGTTGCCAAAAAGCCTTCAAAGTTGTGTTATTGTTTTGGGATTTAATGGCATAAAGGGAAATCTGTATTACAATACTATCAAGAAATGTCAGTGTAGCACTACTGTCCACCTACAAATATACACTTCCACCCATTAAAAACCCACTGAACTTATGGTATTGTATGAAATACTTCAGAACTTCTAAATGAGTTTGTGGTTTGATGGTGGCTGCTTGTACTGTTCAGTGTTGGAGTGGTGAATGCCAGAGCGCTATGATTTCCTGTAAAGGTCAAACTCAACTAAATGCTAATTAGCATGAGTCATCACATCCATTCATAGACCTGAATGCATTATGCTACATATGTAAACGCTGCAGGTCGCACTTCCACATTCATTACCATCAACAATCTAAAATTTCAAGCACGGAATTATTCTTGAACTGTCAGGCATAAGAAAAGGATCCCAAACTAATTTGTCTCAGTCAAATGCATCTTGTAATTGGTCCCCTCTTTAAATAGTGACATAGACATGCACACTCTCCCACACATACACACTGAATACATCTCAATGAATGTTAGGAGTTCAAGAAAACAGCTGTTCCCTTGGATTCAACATGTCTGGAGATGTTCACCAAACCAACACTAACAGGCAGGTTGGCAAACAGCCGTCTTCACTAGAGCAGTTCCACCCTCCATTGGAAGATTTAGGTCACTGGGCTAATATTCGCATAATAAACAGAAGAGGAAGTGGAGTTTACTGAATAAGGGGGTGTTGGGGGGGGGGGGGGGGGGGGGGGGCGGTTACTTCAGATATAAAGGCATGATGCAATAGTAAATAGTTGGATTGTAATGAGCTGTCGACCTCAGAAATAAGGTATTTTTCTGAAACCTTCAAAAGAGTATTTTTTCCCCTCTCGTAAACATATTTATACTGTATGACATTTTCAGGTTTTGTGTTGTTTGTGTCTATTAAGACTATTGATGTCAAGAATTGAGCTGATGAAACATGGAAAATACACTCCTGTTCAAAATATTGGGGCAAGTAAGTTTGTTTCTTTCTTTTTTTAAAGAAACTAATACTTTTATTCAGCAACATTAAATTGATCAATAGTGAGGGTAAAGACATCTATAATGTTTCAAAAGATTTTTTATTTCAAAGAAATAAAGAAGATTTTCACAAAAATATTAAGCAGCACAACTGTTTTCAACATTGATAATAATAAGAAATGTTTTATGAACACCAAATCAGCATATTAGAATGATTTCTGAAGGATCATGTGACACTGAGACTGGAGTAATGATGCTGAAAATTCATCTTTGTCATCTGGACACCATTTTAAAAATGTTAAAAAATACAAGATATAATTAACATTATTAAAAGTAAATGAAATGTTAATTTTAAATATTTAAAAAAGCATAAGAAACTAAAAAGTCTTACCGACCCCAAACTTTTGAAAGGAAGAGTGCCTTACCACAAATTTAGTCAATAAAAGACTCTGGAAAACATACATTTTGAAAATCGTGACATGACCTTATGTCAAATTAAATACAGCATACATTCTAAATAAAGTCTATTTTAAAGTACATTATCTAAAAATGATAGAAAATAAAGTATAACCAATCTCCAACATAAGATTTGAGATCACTAATTAAACACCCCAAAACAAGAAACTTGTGTGAATATTTGCTAAATATTTATTAAATAAGTATATTATGCGAATATTTTGATTCTGTCTTGTCACGGCTTGTTTTTATAAAGCCCATTTCTCATTTCCTATCATTCACAGGCAGTTTTGTCTCACCTCCAAAGTTTTAATATGTCATAAGAAAACATAAAAGAGCGGAAATAAAGATATGAGTATGGTCACTCTGTTCAGGAAATTGTCAGGTGAAATCTCACCACTTTTTAATGTCACAATAACATTTCCCACACACACCATCTCAGCACATCTCAGTCACCTGGCAATAAGCAGGTCTGTTTATGACATCAGCAGGAAGCAACTCTGCTGATTTGGAGCCACTGTGGCTGTCAGTCATACTAGTTAGTACTTTTATTAGCAGTGCTACTAAAAGTGGTAGAACGCACAAAATCTCATGGACTTACATTGAAGAAGAGACCAGAGTCATAGAGACCAGAATATCACAGAGCCTGCAGAACCTGATTTCACCGAGTGCAACGTGTTCCTGGATCAACATCTTTGTTGATCCTGGAACAACATGCCAATCAACCAATCAGATTTGAGGGACAAGTTTACAGTTAATGTCAAGTTTAGGCTTACAACCAAGGTTACAGTAGGTGCTTCTACATTAGTGCTATTCACCCATCATTTCCGTGTGATAGGTGAATAGTTAGGAATAATTTGACTTTAGGATTAATTTATAGGGTTAGGTTTACAGGTAGGGATCGGGATAGGACAAAATTTTCAAACAGGAATGTTGTTCCAGGATCAACCAAATATATTGACAGATGGACAACTCTAACTTTCTAACACAACCAAATAGCAATGCTCTACAACCACACAACAACCACGTACAATACCATAGCAACGCCCTAGCAACCACCCAGAATACCCTAGAACAAAGACTATAGAATTACACAAGACACGTCACTCGTATTGTTTTGAATAGGCAAAAGTGCAAAGCTCAATATGGTGGTATTAGTCCCACCTTCTAAATAAGAGCCAAAGATTTTGTTTTCTGTCATGTTTCAAGCATTTAGAAACAAAATTTATGAGAACGTTGTTGTCGGATTTCATTAGTGATTTCAAATATGATATTTAATCGTAAGCTTGGCGAATAGTTTTGGAGAATTTGATGTTTCCCTTATTCAAAAAATAGGAGCTGCACTTGCCCAAGAGGCATTTCAAAGATGGCCGCCGAGTGAAATGACTTGTCTTATTAAAGGGACTTTGCCTAGAATCAGATGTCTTTTGCACATGCATCTAAAATAAATAAAAAAATTCAAAATTCACAACCAGGAGTTCAAATCTAAATAAAAAGAAACAGCTTAGCAGACTGTGACAAGAGAATTGCACAAAGAATATGTGAGCAAGTCTGAAAGTGAAACCTCACAACATCCTCTTATTGAGAAGAGCAGCCTGACAGGAAGGCTTATATCTATAATTAGATATACATTTGTCTGACTCTTTTTTTAATGCACTACCATTGCTGGTGGAGGCTCACACTAGGGGTAAGCACGTCTAAAAGCATTTTCACACTCACACACAATGCACTCCTCTACACACTCTTGTTCTTCTCAATTTCGACAAAACATTTTGTTGTACTTTTCCACACAGCATGAGTCACCTACTGACGTATCTGAACACTATGCCGTCTCCTGACAGAACCTGAATGAAGTTTTGATGAAATGAAAGTTAACTCTGTTAAACTGGAACCTTTTCATCAGAAAAAGAAAAACACTTGAGTTTTTAGAGCTTTTAGTCTGTTAGCCCAAGTGCCACGGCGTTTGAGGGGTAAGGCGGCCCGGCCATTCTTAGCTTGGCGGCAGCGAAGCATACATCCCTGCACGGGCACATGGGTCCGGCGACTCACGGCTTGGCAGAGCGGGAATCCCTCCTCGCTCCCCTCCTGGACCTGCGAGGACACCATGGTCTCTCGAGGAGAGGCACACACGCTATTTAACAGCGGCAGTGACGAGGCTCTGTTCGATTCAGGTGTGCCTTATCACACGCCAGTCCTGGGCTGTGAAATTGCCCTCTATATCCTCAAATAGGGCGTTATTTGAAGGGACGGCCATTTGTAGTTGTGTCCGAAACCATAGAGGATGTCACTGAGTGCACTCATTCAATCCCACTATGGATCACAATGATCAATGAATGAATGAGGGTTGGTGATTGGGCGGATATGGTGTTTTGCGGTAGTATGCCATACGGAACCGTTGTCACTGAACCATACTTTAACGAAGACAGTGGGGCTCGACAACCTTAGTCAAACGGGTTGGCGCGTATGGTTGGGTTGCGGAGAGATTGTGAGATTCTGGTTAGGTCACATGTGAACTACGAGGAAGGAGCAACCTCAACGGCAGGAGGGAAGTAAAGGTCAGTAAGCTGGGCTGAGTTGAGTGGGGGACGGAGGGGGGTGACTCTAGGACGCCAGAGTCACTGTCGAGCCCTCTTGAGGTGTCGTGGGGTAGTCGACGAAACACTGAGGACGGAAGGTGCCCACTTGAAGACCCTAGAGATGTCCCCAACTCGGCTCAATCCAGACGGTTGTCGTGCTGGTCCACTGGGGAGACCACACTGTAGTTGCAGCCGTTGTGTGTGCTGACGCGCCAAGTACACTGCAGTCGTTAACGCCGAACAGAAGGAGATTCACATCACCATATGGAAAGAAGCGTAAATGGATGGAGAAGCATAGGTTACTGTAAAGCTATGTCTTAGTTTGTGCTTATCTTGGCGAAAGCCGAGTACAAATCAGCATGAAGTTTTAACATCTACTCTCGTGTAATGGAAATCATCTGGAATCTGTGTGTGCGTTCACACACATTCCGCAAAGACACGTGACATCGATGGGACGTGTAATGTCTCTGCAGCTTCTTAAGTTTGCTTGATCTGCGATTTATCTCTTGAGAAACCACGTTCGTGCATTTTTTTCTGATTCAATCATAAACTAGCACATCGTGTACCGTTCCACTAATGACGCTTTTCCACTACACAGTACCAGCTCGCCTCGGCTCGACTCGCCTTGGCTCGCCTCGACTCGGCTCGCTTTTCGCTCCGTTTTCCATTGCAGAAAGTACCGCCACAAATAGTAACCGGTCGTCATAGCGACGCCTTTCGTTCCTAGTTGCCCTATCAAGCTCTCGCTGGATCCTCTCTTCGGCAACCAAACAAAGGAAAGTCTGCACCTCCTCGTTTGACCACAGCGTATTCTTCCGAGTTGCCATAATAATAGTAGTAAGTTTAGTAACTATCTCTGGCCAAACTATTTAAAAATGGCGGGGTTATTTATTCTGGATACTCCATCTGGCGCGTGCAATGATGATGCAGATTCTCTGTGACCAATCAGCAGTCGGCATTGTTTTCACGTCACATTTTAGTATCGCCTTAGCTCGCTTAGAACCTCGCCGGAGGTGGTACGAAAAAAAGTACCCGAAAGCAGGTACAGGTACAACTTTTACACAGTGGAAAAGCAAACAAAGGCGAGTCGAGTCGAGCCGAGCCGAGCTGGTACTGTGTAGTGGAAAAGCGCCATAAGTTGTTGAAGCGAGTTCAAGACTGATCCCAACAATGTTACTAGGTCCCCATCCCGGGATCGATCCTGGGATCAATCCCTGGGTGTGGTTGCGTTCACACGTAAGGTACTCTAGCAATTTTCTGGGATCAACGCTACATGTGAAAGGGGTTCAAATGATGTACTCTCAATGGCTAGAGAATACCCATAGTGCGAGTCGAATGGATTCTCGCGCATCGCGGGTCGAATTACTTCCCGCGTCTCGCCAGAAGATGGCGCCTGCAGCTGAATCAACAAAAAAAAACATACTCCAATAATCTTTGTTTTACCTACAAATCTCTGTAAATCCAGTACCCAGGTTTGCTTGAATTAATTTAATATACATTTTACATCCGAGGACATCTTTATACCTTCCTTGATGCGCCAATATCAGTCAGGTGCTAGTCTACATGGCTGAATGTCTTTATGTAGCCTATATAACAGTGGTTTGAATCGTGTGACCACCACAAACAATAGCTATTCTGGCCACTTAGACGTGCCTCATTTCACCTTCCCCATAAGCACAGCGACTCATCACCTTTTCGGAGGGGACACGTCCATGTCACCCACCAACACAAACACACACACACCTGCTGTTGTAGCCTGAAGGAGAAGGGTTAATTCCCCCCACCCTAACATACACAAACAAACAACACTCGTGCAAACCATCCGCTTGCATACTCGCACCCCCTTAACCCCCCCCCCCCAGCAGTCAGTTGTTAGTTAGGGGGAGGGGGTGTGAAGGGGAGAGGCTAGCAGAGGTCTTTGTGAGACAGAGAGAGAGGAACAGAGCGTTCCATTTCTCATAGATGAGCAGCTGCTAGGCAGGACTGTCTTGAAAGCAGAGAGACAGTGAGAGAGACCATTTGGTGCCTGAACGCGAGCGAGGGAGGGGGAGAGAGAGACGCACACACTCAGCGTGAGCTTGTGGTTTAAGTAGACACTAACCGTGCGTTTAGGGAAACCCACAGTCTCAGCTCCCTGGGATACAGGAGTTTCTGGCCCTGCTCTTTTTCCCCTTTTCATTCTTTTATTTTACTCCCTCCATTCTTTCTCTTCTTCCTTTTGCCTACGGAAAGCACTGGACCACTGTTTTCTCCCTGAAACACGCTGAGCCGGTAAGAGGGCACGCTAACTATTTCTGTTTCCAGCTTTTTGTGTGTCAGTATCTTTTTCTGCTTCGTTCATCCTCATTGCTTGGGTAGAGAGAGATGCTGTTGATGTTCTAGCATGATACCTAGGTGATGCTGTACCGGCATCCATCGAAGCCGGCTTATACTGGGACTGGGTGCGGAAGAAGGAGGGATTGGAGGAGAGGGAAGGGAAGGGGATGTTCTACTTTTTCAGCCCCAGGATCGGTCAACTGGGGCTCGTCCTCTTTCACTGCAGCACATGGCAGAATGCACACACTGACACACAAACACACCCGTTGTATTACACGTACACCTATTAGTCTAATCAATACTCAACCTCTGATATTAACCAAAGCCAGTGGTGCATAAGGAGGTGTTATGGGTAAATAGTTATGGATGTTCTCGTTGATCAACCCTTTAGTGGACATAGAAGCGTTTTCCCTTTAGGCAGAGTGATCTTCATAGAAATGACATTTTATTCCCCGGTGACATATGGGGAGGCATTTGTTGTAAACGATAAACCACACAGGGCTAATTAGGTTGAATGCATGTGTGCAGCTTGTGCATTGTTATAGCTAAAAACATGTAGCATGTGAACGGCTGAGAGAAATGAATGAAATCATGAATGGAGAGATGAACCACTCCTTTTTTAGATTAGTTCTCGTTCTCATGAGCGGGATATGGGAGAGGAAATTCACACCTGAGGGGGGGAAGAAAGAGGTAGATGTATGAATGAAGCCCTAGAATATGGAGTCTGGTCATACATGTCCGGAAATGAATGCTTTCGGTTGTAAAAGACCCCTGACATGTCAGGAAGAAAAAAAAATCAGGTTGGGTGAATACTAGATCTGTAATTTACTGAATATTTATTTGCAAGGGTAAAGAACAGCTTTAGTTTTCAATCATTATACAAAATCATTGTTTTTTGCACAATTAAAATTTTTGTCAATTAAAGAACTTGAATTATACTAAATTTGATGTGTAATCTACTCAAAATGAGCCTGATCACTGTTAAAATGCACATACATGCATTTGACAGCTAAATATAATGCATATGTGCATATTGGGTAGGTATGTATTTTATGAATACTTGAAATGCTTTTTATACCAAAAAAGTTCTGAATCTTATCATTAAATCACTATAAGCCTCATTAGTTTGTGTCAGTACCGCATACACATCAAGATGTCAGTTTAGCAAAAATATGTGCTTTACCCTTATATGAAATCAATCTGAGGCTGAAAATGTATTTACTTGTCTGTTGCTAGGACACTCCCTTTGAACATTTTATACGAGGCCTCTGATTGGCTGCAGCCAATGATGCAAGTTTCTCACCCCAAATCTTTCCCCTTCGCCCATGGAAACATGCCTGTCTGCATTTCTTCCTTTCCTTCTCTTTATACCTCCATGTCATAGATCGTCTGAACCTTGTGTCCATCCTGCATCTCTCTAACCCTTCTTTGTCAGGCTAGATGGATAGAGGGATGCTAAGTGCAGATCTTTTTCTCTTTGTTGTATTCTTATTTCAGAAAATTGTATTAAAAAAATCTGCTGGCTGTAAGAAAGAAAAGCATTAAAGCTCAATACAGTAGCAGTTCATTCTCAGCGTCCTGCTCTCGGCTGATGTGTGATTTCTGCGCCTGTGCTGGTGGCAAAGACTCTGACCCCCACCTTCACATGAGCATTATATATGTGATGTACTGTAAGTGGGTCAGTGTAGAATATGTGGCATGACATGTGTGTCTCAGGGAAGTGGCCTGAAGCTGGACAGTCATAGAGCGTGGGAATCAAGAGAGAAGAGGGCTGAATTGTCTTTGCTAACCTTGCCAAAAGGTTCCATCATCTCCACTGCAGCTTGACCCATGCGTTCATAATGCATATGTATCAAGCTCGGATGCTGAATATCGTGCAGAATACAAAGAACTTCTTTTTGTCTAACACTCTGTTGTATTAGACCTAAACTGAAACCTTTTGCATACTTTTTTATACTGATATCAAGTGTAGCTTCAACTATCTAGCTTCACTTACCAAACAAAATAGAAAAAAATACTGTTATCAAACAGGTTTTCCCTTCACACCAAGAACTTCCTTTTGTATTACTTAAGGGACAGTTCGCCCAAAAAATGACATTTCTTGATATCATTTATATAATTTACCCTTGACAAATCTTCAAAACACAATATTTTTTTTAAAAAATGTTGGGGTTCAGGCAACAGCAGATCCCATTGACTTCCACTGTATGGACAAAAAAAACAGACGCTGTGCATCTGTATATGTGAAGTCATGTATGATTTAAAAGGAACACCTTGGCAAGCGATTTTTAGCTTAGAGCCATTTATCTCCATAAAGATGCTCACATCTTTCATGAGAGGCCTAATGGATTAACTTTGAAACCGCAATAAAACACAAGGCTAATTTTAAACAACCTGATAATACAAACCAAATCGAACTAAATCCTTAGTCCTATCAAAATGCTGGATTAATGTCTACACCGCTAACTTCAGTTCAAAAGACATTTTAAATAAAAAGATGAGGGACTACAGAGCCATTCTGAAGTGCAAAGGCACACATACTATTTTTGTATGTTTTTTTTTTATCCCTGTCTGATCCCCTCTTAAAGTCCCACTATACTTTCACTTTAATGAATTTAATGACTTACAGGAATAATATCACAAAATTTGCCAATGGATCTTATGGCATATTAATGAAGTTTCAAAAGGAAGCTTAAAAATTGGTCTCGCTAAACGAGGTCAGGGTCTTTATCAAACTTTCTTTTATGCTTATAATTAATTGAAAGAATGTGCAACTTCATTTACCCTCAATGTGTTCAACTTGAAGGAACGTAATTGTGATTGATTTTGCCATTTTCAAGATCAGTGTCTCGCTTCAAGTGCATGTTGGCACTAATCCTTCAAATAAATGAAGCTCCATTTTCTTGCGTACATATACAATATGTATATTACTCAGAACAGCTGTCAGAGGAAATGGTTACAGATACTATATTAGGTCATGGTGACCTGTCCACATATTGATTTCCTACAGGCCTGAGGTGAGAGCAAAGGCTGAGACAGTGCTATGTGAGATGGTATGTCTATCTAAAGTGTCTGCATGTAGGCCAGACACTTTACACTGCTGCAGACTCAGAAAATCTCTTTCAGAAGGACAATAATGTATCTAGATGACAGAAGATAGTTTCAGGACCTTTTTATGCTTTTGCATGCATTTTATGATCAGTGCATGACCACCTTCGGGAATATGAGAGTTGCAGAGGTATGTCTAAACTCAGTGTCCATTGCCCTGATGTCTAGCGTGCTGTTATGGAAACAGCTTGCATAAATTGTAATACTTAAATGATTAAGTGATTAAAATATCTAGCTTCACTTACCAAACAGAATAGCAAAATAATTACTTTCCTTAAAGGCTGGTTCACAATATTGGGGCAGTGAGAACTAGACTGCTATACAAGACGGACACTTTTTTTTTTTTTTTGTAGACAGGCTCTGAGGGGTAGAGGCAAAGTGAGTGATGGTAGAGCTGATACCCGGTTTCTCATCTCCTCGTATCTGTCTATCTGCCCTGCAAAATCCGAGCAGCGAGAAAATGGAAGTTGCTGCCAGACATCCCACCAAAAGCTTTAATGAGCAATCAGAAGCTTGAAGAGCAAGTTAACACAAACCCAAATATCCTCGCTCCAAGTTTTTAAACTGGGTCATATTTCAATTTCCATTAGTTATGGACATCAGAAGCCTCATTGTTGTCACCCTGTGCATACAACATTTGTAATGATTAATATTATTTAATGGACCTGACCTAACATGAACTAACAATGAAAAGTTTTTATATATTAACGTTAAAACATTAATAAAATACTGTAACAAATAATTAACGTATAAGAAAAAGGGTTTTATTTAAACTGATTTAAAATGAATACAAAGTAAAGTAACAAAAAATAGTAATAAAAATATAAATAATTATTGCGAAAGGTTTGATTTTAAGAACTTTTTTTTTAACGTTTATACAAAAAACTGTGATGATCGCAACTTGTTCACCAGTATAAATCTGCATCTTAAAGCAAAGTCATCTGATAATCACGGCTTTAAGATTCTTATTTCTCATATTTTGATCCAGGCTACCCTGCTGATGTTTGTTTTAGATGCTGATCTTCAGTTTGCTAGTGTGCTGATGTCCCAGCAAGACTACTTCGCTCCACCAACTAGAACGACCAGCATTAACCAGCTTGGACCATAGGAAATTCATGTTGGTCTTTTCCAAATGGTTCTGAACTAAGACATCAGGCGTGATGGGCGCTTTATTCCAAGGAGATTGCAAGTGTTCTTACTTGCAGGTGTGTTCCACAAGGGGAGTAAGGCGGCAAGAGAAATGAGTAAAACAGACACAAACTGGCAGGTAGACGTTGTTTGCTTGACGAGCTGCCAGAATGGGTCTTTTGTTTAAACGTCACAAAGGGTGAAGACAGTGACATCACAATGCACGGGGCACGTGCCAGTGTTAAAATGTGTGGGTCATTCTCTTATTGATACTTTCCAGTGTTTCGCTGACAAACTTGCTACTAAAAACATAGTAGCTAAGCAGATGTTCTGTATCTTTCAAAAACAAGAGATAAAAATGAGCCTGAGGATAGATTTTGGTTATTACGGATCTGGATATTGCCACTGTATTTCTATTAAGAGGACAATGGAGCAAAACAGTGAAATCAAAAATCCATCTATCCACTCGTGACTGTTCCTTTGATGTTAGCTCATTGTTTTGCATTGTGTTTTGCTAATAAGGCTCTAAAAATGCAATTCATTGGAAAATTCCAAAATCTAAAGATTCATTTTGCTCTGTAATTAAATTCCAGTCATCAAAAGGAATGAGCAAAAAGATGAGAGATTCTCTACGATCAAGACTTTTGTCTCCCGTCAAGCCCTTGAGCAAAGGCACACAATGCTAATTTGCAATTGCCCTCCGTGCTATTCTCCGGTCTCAGCCTTTTTTCTTCCAGCGCTGTGGATGAAGGGAGCGTGGGGGGAGGGGTGGCGGTGGAGAATTGTTCCCTTCTTTCTCTCTCCTCTTTCCAGTTCCTGTACTAGCATATTTTGCTGTTCTCCAATATTGGCATACATGACAAGGGGCTGATGATGGCTGAGCATCCTCAAACCTGTCAGCTGTAGCACTGGATTTCCATTCATTCGGTTCAATCGGCCCTGCCGCTGCCATCTCCCATCAAGCCCAGAGGCGAGCCCACTGTCAATACCGATTTCTCTTTGAGGACCCGTCGTGCTAGGCTAATGCTATATCCACACACTGTAAGAGCTATAATGATGACCATTAAAAAGTTGGACATGTCATAGACAGAAAGTGAGAGGGATAGGCAGAGTGAAAAAGGAGAAATCATCACTGCAATTATTCCCTGACTTCCCTTGTGAAAAAGAAGTTTAGCATACTTTTGAAAAAAAAGTGAGTGCAAACTGAATTCAATGTTTTCAAACACTTAATTGCATGTTAATTGTGTAATTAGCTGGAATTTTTTTGACCCACTTGTTGTAGGACTTAAGTACATCTTTACATGTAATTTCATTATTCTTCGTTCTATTGTCTTTGAATCATGGTTGAAGTTGACTGCTGAATAGAGTGAATTTAGGAAAATAGGAGTTCACCTCAAAATGAAAAATTCCTAATAATTTACTCACCGCAATGCCATCCAAGATATTCATGTCTTTCTTTCCTCAGTGGAAGAGAAAATAAGTTTTTTTGAGGAAAACATTTCTGACCAACGTTTTGAAGTCCAGATTAATGCAGTTTCAGAGGTCTTTGAAGTGCTTTAACCGGTGCTTTAAGTGATTTTTTTATATATATATACTTTTTAAATACAATTGTTCGGATTGAGCCGATCTGCAACGCACCGGGAACTACGTCATCACGTTGAAAGGTCACGGTCGATGAGATTTAAACATCCACGCACACGTAAGGACCAAACAATAATATGACACAAAGACATAAATATGTAAACATTAATTCAACATTCAATACAATTTGAACTTGTATTCAAACTTTTATTGGATCCTCCTTCGCACGGTGGAATTTTTTATTTTATTTTTTTTTTATGACCGGTCGTTTCGCTAGATAAGACCCTCTTCCTCAGCTGCGATCGTGCACAGCCGGTTAAAGCACTTCAAAGACCTTTGAAACTGCATTGAAGTCCATTATTCGTCGAAAAATCCAGAAATGTTTTCCTCAAAAAACGTATTTTCTCTTTCACTGAGGAAAGAAAGACATGGATATCTTGGATAGCATTTGGGGTGAGTAAATTATTAGGAAATTTTCATTTTGAGGTGAACTCCTTTAACATCAAGACTGAATGTTCGTTGCGACAAAATTCTGAATAGAAAAATTGGTTTCTACCTATTCACACATTTACGTGTATTAATTTGGTAGACGATTTTATCCAAAGTGACTTTCAAATGAGGAACATCACACGCAATTTATAAGACCTTAAAATATTTGCAGAACACAATGCTAGACCAATGTGTTTTTTTATGTAGCCTACAGATGTGCAAATTGAACTGACTGGGGCAGTAGGCTACCCTTAAAGGGACAACGTTGTACCTTTTTTACCCCTAAAAGATTCATAGTAGTACCTTAAAGGGTTAAGTCTGGTTCACACGGCAGGATAATTAGGCCGATTTTAGCCCCGATTTACCCCTTCCGACAAAATAATCTGATCAGATATTCCTGCCGTGTGTGGTGTGTTAAGAGTGCTCTCGTCTGCTCGGAAGGACGTCGGGACCGCTCTGATCTCAAATCGGGGATATCCAACATGTTGGATTTATTTGGCCCGATTTCTCCTCGTGTGTGGTGGTGTCCCCATAGACAGTAAAAGAAATGGACAGAGCGATCTCATTGGAACTCAGTTGAGACAGTTGAAGCCCACTTTTAGCGATTTTTGAGCACTTCCGTTCCTGACGCGCAGACTCAGACCGACTCAAACTAAGCTTGATGACGTGAGCAACCTGTCTGACACACGTTAATCTTCTAGTAGCTGTGCGTGAAAATTGCCAACGTTAATCTTGCAGAGACGGGGAACTTGAGCAAAGAGTTCTTTGGCGTGAGTGAGCAGGAGTAAGTATTCCGTTGCTTTTATGGACTCATTATCTATGGGCTTCTCCCTTGACGGGACGTCCCCCCGATTGCCTGCGAGCTTCTCCTCCTGTCTTTACGGTAATTTCTGTACAGCGCGACAGAGAGTCGAGTGGTTATGACGCAATCGTTAGCCTATTTTTACCAAAACTGTTTCTACGGGGCCATAATGTAACATAGAAGGTAATGGAGCCCTTTATACATTGTCGTGTTTCTTTAGAAATAAATAATGGACAAATGGAGTCTTTAAACGCCTCAGATGTAAAGTTATTCGCTGTCAAAGTGACGCCAAAATGAATGGGAGTCAATGGAAATGCTAACGCAAGTGAAGTTCTGCTACAAGATGGCGGCACCCGGCCGACTTCAACTTCCGGTCGATGGATTACCCCCTTGGGTGTCCCCCGGGGACAAACGAGCACGCATATGGAAGTAAAATAATGTCAAATGTTTTTGAAACAAAAAGCATGTTGAGTTGCACCAATTGAAAAAAAAAAATGCATTGCGTTAACCATGCTTGCATTTTAATCCATTGTATTTTTAAGGCTTGCATTTTTATGGGCTGAAATTCAACATGGTTGAATATTTAAGCTGTGAATATTTTCAAATATATTTCAATTAAAAACATTTCAAACACATTTTCAATATTCAAAATTCAATAATCCATATTCACCTTTCATATTTCACTTCCAAATTTTTCAAACTGTTTAAAAATACAACCTATAATATTCAACAGGCAAATTTTGGTCCATTTTATTTCGCCTTGAAAATTCGCTTCCACAAATTCAGTGGTTCAAATTCGACAGTAAATTCAACGTCGACATCCAGGAACTGCAGGAAAAGCAGTAGATTACCGATCATAATCTCCATCTGCTGTAGTCGGCTTTACCAGCAGGGGGTGCACGCGCGTGTTGATAAGCACCAAAGCAACAGGAGAGGCCTTCACAAAACGTCATTTGCTGAAATGGACAGAACGATGAGTACGAGTTATAATTTATATGTGTGGAAAAGGTTGATTAAGACACAAAACACACAAACGTTTACTCAAGTGTCTTATGAGACTTATTTTTACCCCCGTGCAAAGTAAGGTGATTTGTCCACTGCAAAACTAAATTCTCTCGCCGTTGGCATTGATATTAAGTTTTAGTAAAACAACTGTAATACACTGAGACAGAGTGAATTGTTTGTTTTAGTCACTATGACGGAATACTAAATTGATGGCTGAGTTTTGGCAAAGGCAATTTTATTTAAATATAGCATCATTAAATACAACCCAATTACAATTATAAATTAAATTCAGCAATTAAAAATCACATCTCTACCATGATATCTGGTCATCTCTGTGTTATAACGTGAATTGTCTCCGCCATTATCCAGGGCTGCGTACAGTAGGGGTATTTGTCATCTTATTTTATATCTTTTTGTCCATTTGGAGCGCGCGTCACGTCACCTATTAGCGTCGCGCCTGCCACAAGATCTCTCACTGTTTACATGAACCAGACACTCCAATGAGAGCACATAAAGTGCAATCCATCTCTTATGTACCATTTTTTCATCTTATCGTATATTTTATTCGCTCCTTTGCCCGTATTGGAGCGCGTCTCGTGGCTCTTACTAGCGTCGGGCCAGCCACACGATCTCTCACTGTTTTAATCTACCAGACACTCCGATTGATGCTCATGTGCAAACAGACAGTGCAATCCTGACCTGCTCTTATGTAGCCTATCTATTTGTCATCTTATTTTATTCGCTCTTTTTGTCCATAATGGAGCGCGCGTCGTATTGGAGCCATCTTCGCAGTAGTGAACGCGCCGAGAGAAATGCTCATTTCATACGGATTACATAATCTGAGAGTAGTCTATTTATTTTCGTTTTGAATTGTTTCGTTTAAAAGTAGGCTAGACATTTCTACCTTGATGTATTTATCATGCCTGTGAGAAATGTGCAATGCAAAAATTTCATGATTTTATTGCTGTGCCTATGCCTATATGTCTGCTTTGCTTCTTACTTAAATCCAGGGAATTGGTTGATCAAACATTGATTGAAATTAAGATACAATTTATTAAAAACGAAATTCACTTTAAAGAAAGGCTTTATAAAAAAACAAAACGTAATGGAGTGGTCAAAATCATTCTCCTTCAGAATGTCAATCGGAGAATCAGGCAACTGTAATAGGGAGAGATCTTGTGGCTGGCGCGCCACGAAACGCGCTCTATGGGACAAGCGAGCAAATAAAATATAAGATAAGATGGCAGAAGAGTAACTAAGAGCAGGATTACATTGGCTTTGTGTTTTCGTGCATCAACCGGAGTGTCTGTTAAAACCATAGACTGTAAAAAAGATGGACGACGCCCCTTCGCTCTTTTCCATCGGAGAGAACTGAAGCCGCCAGAGTCCCGATATGGCGCTGACATCTTGGAACTTGAGTCTGCGCACTTGCGTTTTCGGGACCAGTCATGCGCAGTCGTGAGCAGGAAGTAAAGCCGCGAAATCAAGGCCCTGCCCTCACTCTAGCAGAATCAATCGCAAGCACACGCCCCTGCACTTTTCTTAAGTGGCCTCTGTCTGCTCCGTTCCTCTCCAATGATGTCTGCTGATTGCAGTACTTCGTTAAAATAAGGTAAATACAGCTACTAACCACATAGTCAACATTATGAAAAAAAGTCCGTTGGTGCTTCATTGTTAGAGAACCTGTCAATCACAGCTGTCAATCATGATGTCACAGCACCGTTTTTATAGCATCAAATAACTAACTAAAAACAAACTTATTCTAAAAAAAAACACTTGAAATTACATCAACGTGATAGAAACTACAGTAAATGACAGAAACTATCTTTGGGAAAAGGATATGTGAAGTGTAATTAAATTGTTTAGTTGGTCTCACGTCCCATTGAATAACATGGGGAGGCGGGGTTTATGAGCTATACTAGGACCGGCCTCTGGGGGGCGATCGAGATGTTTTGGCTTCACTTTTGAGGGCTTGTGCGGCACGCTTGGTTAAAACAGTGAGAGATCGTGTGGCTGGCCCGACGCTAGTAAGAGCCACGAGACGCGCTCCAATACAGGCAAAGGAGCGAATAAAATATGAAATATGAAAAAATGGTAAATAAGAGATGGATTGCACTTTATGTGCTCTCATTGGAGTGTCTGGTTCATGTAAACAGTGAGAGATCTTGTGGCAGGCGCGACGCTAATAGGTGACGTGACGCGCGCTCCAAATGGACAAAAAGATATAAAATAAGATGACAAATACCCCTACTGTAGCCGACGCAGCCCTGGATAATAGCGGAGACAATTCACGTTATAACACAGAGATTACCAGGTATCATGGTAGAGATGTAATTTGTAATTTATAATTGCTGAATTTAATTTATAATTGTAATTTGGTTGTATTTAATGATGCTATATTTAAATAAAATTGCCTTTGCCATCATGTAAAACCCAGCCATCAATTTAGTACTCCGTCATAGTGACTAAAACAAACAATTCACTCTGTCTCAGTGTATTACAGTTGTTTTACTAAAACTTAATATCAATGCCAACGGCGAGAGAATTTAGTTTTGCAGTGGACAAATCACCTTACTTTGCACGGGGGTAAAAATAAGTCTCATAAGACACTTGAGTAAACGCTTGTGTGTTTTGTGTCTGAATCAACCTTTTCCACACACATAAATTATAACTCGTACTCATCGTTCTGTCCATTTAAGCAAATGACGTTTTGTGAAGGCCTCTCCTGTTGCTTTGGTGCTTATCAACACGCGCGTGCACCCCCTGCTGGTAAAGCCGACTACAGCAGATGGAGATTATGATCGGTAATCTACTGCTTTTCCTGCAGTTCCTGGATGTCGACGTTGAATTTACTGTCGAATTTGAACCACTGAATTTGTGGAAGCGAATTTTCTAGGCGAAATAAAATGGACCGAAAATTGCCTGTTGAATATTATAGGTTGTATTTTTAAACAGTTTGAAAATTTTGGAAGTGAAATATGAAAGGTGAATATGGATTATTGAATTTTGAATATTGAAAATGTGTTTGAAATGTTTTTAATTGAAATATTCACAGCTTAAATATTCAACCATGTTGAATTTCAGCCCATAAAAATGCAAGCCTTAAAAATACAATGGATTAAAATACAAGCATGGTTAACGCAATGCATATTTTTTTTCAATTGGTGCAATTCAACATGCTTTTTGTTTCAAAAACATTTGACATTATTTTACTTCCATACACGCAGCCTGTGGACTGTGGCGTGTAGCCAATCAGAAAGCGAGGTGACGAGGCGCAGAGGAAGCACCGGGAAACAAAATTAAAACAGCCGTCCATGCTCGCGTTGTCTCCACTTCTTTGACCATCGCCTTTTCTTTTGATAACGTTTTATTTCGGTTAAAAACAAACTACACACTATCGCCACTGCATCCTCTTCGTCCGCCATGATTGTTTACTCTGAAGTCACATTTGATCTCGAGGGATTTTTGCGAGATTTCCCGTCTGACCTGGGAATGCTCTGGAGTCAAATCTGTTCGTGTGTGATGTGTTGACTTTGCCGTGTGGCTGCGCACCACACACTGTACGACCAAAACTGTTAGACCCGTGATTTTTTTATCGCCGTGTGTGGAGTCTCTCAGGTTTGGAAAATCGGCCGACAATTTTAAAATCGTCCCGTGTGAACCAGGCTTTAGTTCACCCAAAAATGAAAATTAAGTCATTAATTACTCACCCCCATGCTGTACCAACCCCGTAAGGCCTTCGTTCGTCTTCGGAACACAAATGAAGATATTTATGATTAAATCTGAGAGGTTGATCACTCCTCCATAGGCTCCCTAAGGGAATGACACCGGACGGCCCAGAAAGTCATTAAAGAAAATGTTTAAATATTCCATGTCACAACAGTGGCTCAACTATAAGTTTATCAAGCGACGAGAATACTTTTTGTGCAAAAAAACAAACAAAAATAATGACTTTATTCGACGAGACTTCAAGAGATTTCCACGACGCGCATGCGCGAGAACTTAACTGAAGTAGTTGAAGGAGATCGCAATTCTCGCGCATGCGTCGTGGAAATCTCTTGAAGTCTTGTTTCAGGCCTACAAGGAAGAAAAGGAATAGTCGAATAAAGTCGTTATTTTTGTTTGTTTTTTCGCACAAAAAGTATTCTCGTCGCTTGATAAACTTATAGTTGAGCCACTGTTGCGACATGGAATATTTAAACATTTTCTTTAATGACTCTCTGGGCCGTCAAGTTTCATTCCCTTAGGCAGCCTATGGAGGAGTGGTCAACCTCTCAGATTTAATCATAAATATCTTCATTTGTCTTCCCGAAGACGAAGGCCTTACGGGGTTGGTACAGCATGGGGGTGAGTAATTAATGACTTAATTTTCATTTTTGGGTGAACTAACCCTTTAAGGTTACATATTACTTCCCCTAAAAGGTACTGATATGAGCATTTAAGGGGCAGATAAGGTACTGCCCCCAATGAAAAGCTGTAGTAGCCTATGCCTAAAGGTACATTTTTTGTGACAATGTAGAGCAGACTGTTTGAAATGTGAACAACCAATGAGATTTCCAGTCCGTTGGTGAGCCTAAAGCTTCTGCTTCAAAAACTGAAAATAAAGGTGACATTAGTGTAAATGGAACTATAAAATAACTTTAAGAGCCTTGTGTAAAGGCTGAATGCTGATGAGAACATCTGTTCCAGTTTCCTCAGAGAGCTCTTTATTGTAATGCAAGTCCTTTAGATTAAGTCCTTTTGAAGTTACTTTGACCTGACACAGCATTGTTAGGATGTCGCTGGCAAAGGTCAGAGTTCATTAAGAAATTCTTGACCTTATGTTATGTTCACTGTGACATGTATATCAGTCAATACCAACATAGTACAAATCATTACAACTTTATCCTCTTACATTTAAACACTCTTTTTCTTCTGGGGGTGGACAGGTTTGATCTATGCACTAGGTATGGCCTCAAAGACATTTCTTGGTCCCAGGTGACCCTCGATGACCCTGTCCTCAGCACAGTCATTAAGTCTGAAGTCCCCCAGTGCTGAAGTGAATTTAATTGCAGGTCATATACCGCTGGCTGGACTATATTGAAATTCCACAGCATGCATCCAACACGGTTATAAAGATTTCTAGCTACTTTATAGAAAAAATGGTTCTTGAAAAAATGGTTAAATGGTTATACGCTAGCATTTAAAGGTGAACTAAGCAACTTTTTTACCTTAACCGAACAGCTTTGGAGTCATTATAATGTTTATATTACTGATTTCGTGTTGAATGGTGGTCGTCTCGCACCCCCCTGGTGCCTGTGAGCCGCAAAACCACCCTTGCAACATTGGGCCGGCGGGGCGCCGGCCTCAGTGTTAGGAAGTATCGTGTGATATCAGGTCTCGCGAGGTAACGAATTGCTTTACGGCAAAAAACAGATCTGATAAAATTCTGATAAAATGAGCATCAAACAGAAATAACCCGGCGGCGTATACATGTGGTGTTGAGCGCGCGCAGCTCTTAAAGGGGCCATACCTTATTTCCACTCGTTACAGCGTCCATCCTACTGAACAGGTACCGGTGTACAGGGGGAGGGGATCCGGTCGTGAGTGCGAGCCATCTCTGCGTGAGTGCTATTCACGACAGTACAAGTACTCCAGAGCGACTCTAGGGGTCGCCGTTTGACAAAAACGAAATTCCTACTGAGTGCTGCTTTAAAAGTTTGAACAGTTGAACGGTATTGTATATATATTCATAATCAGTGTGTTTTTGTTTTTTAAAGGTAAAGCATAATTTCATTGCTTGAGTCAATGACACAAGACACAATGTTTCCACTTTCTGGGAAAATTAATCTACAAACTGACTACTTATAATTGTCTCTGCATATTAAGCTACCATCGAAAAAAAGTATTTTAACAACTTTAAATTTCACACTTCACCTTTAAACAGTAGAATGGATTCTGAGTCAGCCTGCATCATGTTGGTGTGGTAAATGATCCCCACATACTATTGTAAAAGTATCAGATCAGTCATAAAGCCACTGCAGTGAGCAGATAGCTTTGTGTGCTGTAATGCACAATGTGCTGCACACTGCCTCAGATTTATGAGAGACATTGCCGCATAATGCATTGAGCAAACCATTTACGTGGCTCCTTATTTGAAGGGTTATACTGGGGTGGGCGAGTGTGTTTGCTGGGTGTAATGATAGATTGCTGGCCGGCCCTGCCACTCAAGAAATGAATCAGATTGTGACATGTCAAATATATATAATATATCCCTCCCCAGAGGTTTATCACTTTATTGTCTGCCAGAGTGACTGCTTTCAACAAGCCTCTGTATGTAAGCACAGCCATAACCTTAGACCCACATATGACCCTGCCATATTGTTCACATTCTGAGCCTTTTTCTCTGAATTCAACTAATCTGTCTTTATTTTTTTGTTGTTGTTTCTCTCAGGTAGTGGAGGCTGATGCTGTGATACTGCAGGAGAAACATAAAGGCTCTCATTTGATGCAGTGAAGTGCTCTGTGAGGAAAATCGCAAGCAAAGGTATGAACCGAAAACAATGTGGCCGCATTCGCCAAGCCATATGGAAGCATGTGATAGAAGACAAAAGCCTCAGAAGTGTCTGAAAGCAACTGTATTCCGTCTGCCCACTTTGTGATGGTGCAGATTTACCGTACTTATCGGTTTCAGCACAAACAGCAGAGTCACAACTCCAATCAAAAATAGCCTACGAACCGATGCCATGCAGAAACATTTATAGGCATTCGTTTCGTCCCTTCATCTCTTTATACGCAGTAATAAAATCATGAACAGATATTTGAGACAAAAGCGTTACTGTTAAAGTTATGCAACATCCTGGATGTGATATTACAATAAATATGCATTTCCCTGACCAGGGGCCTCATTTATAAACGTTGCGTACGCACAAAAGAAGGCGTACACCGCTCTCTACGCAATAATTGGTATTTATAAAAAGCAAACTTGACGGGAAAATGTGCGGTCCTTCACGCAAGCTCTGACCCAGGCGTACACACAAAAACGGGTGAAATGAGAAATGGCGACACTGTCGGCAGAAGGAAGAAACATGTGAAAGTGTGTGAAACTGTAGACCGTTGTGTAAAAGAAATGGCAATACTGGCTCTCATAAATAACATGAAGACTTCACAAAGCAAGTCTTACAATTAACAGCCTACATGAACACCCGTTTGATCGATCTGCAGTGTAAAACGAACAAAATCAAACGAAGATAACAACAGAAATGCAAATTAACACATTTGCAAAAATAAAAGTGAAATGTGTTCTGCAATAATAATTATTGCATGTTATGCAATTCATCCTCATAACACATCTGTAGCTTGTCAGATGCAATCAAATGGATGGTAATAAAATGCCATGCCATCACAATGCGTAATGACGTAATGCGTAATGCAACCTTTTGCCACTCAAGTGCCTTTTTTGGCATTAATGCCCACACTGTGCCCTCCAAACAACATTTTACTCCTCTTTTCCACCTCGCCAATGATAATTTCTACTTCACATTGAGTGAAGTTACGTTTCTTGGTTTTCCTCTCTGTGTTTGCCATGATTTCGCAATCGATGAATATTAACTTGTGGGCGTTTCACGGACTATTTTTGGGCAAATATGGGCGTGACATGAAGCCGCAAAAGCTGCGCTACATTTAGAATTGATTGTGATTAATTAAGGGAAAACTGCCTAGGATGTGCGTGCTCACGGTTTTATAAATCTGAATATTTCTGTGCGTACGCACGTCCTATGTTTCATCCGTACGCCACTTCTGACGCAAATCCTAAGCAAAGTTTTATAAATGAGGCCCCTGGTCTGGACTAGTCTGAACAGACCAGAAAGAGACAGTGTGATATTGCTGTTTCTACCTCAGTTGCAATCGGGTTTTTTTTTGGTCAGCCCAACAAGCTTCCACCAGGGTCACTTCCTAATAACTAAGTACACCGGGGCTCTGTTCTCAATATTTAGTTCTACAAAGTCAGCTTTATTGAATTTCCTTTCTTTTTTAGATTCAACCCAAACCCAAATTTTAATATACCGTTCATTTCAAACCAGAAAATAGCAAAAAGACTGGGTACTTTCTCTTATTGCAGAGCACAAAACAACAGTGCCTTTTTAAAACTCAGTAGAGGAGATGTTTCGTACACAGGAAACTGCAGCTATAGAGTTCAAGGCATCGTTAAACCCACTAGTACAAGCCACCTTTTCTCTATCCTCTCACCCTATCAAAACCAAGCGTACACATACAGTGGCACCACAAAGAAATGGTTTAACCAGGCTCTTTTAAATTAAGCCCTGCCTTTAAATAGCAGTCAGAAAAAGAGAAGTGTGAAAAGAGCAGAGCGATGTTGAACGCAGAGCTGCAGAGGGGACCGTTGGTAAGGCTGAGAGGGTTCCTGTGGGGCTGTACGGCACCGACCGCATTAAGACGGACTCTTCACAGCTGGGCTCAGGGACAGCTCTGGAGGAGGAGTACTGGGAGGAAGAGACTGAGATAGGAGTGGGAAACGGAGAAGACTAGCACAGTGAGGCTTTAAGGGAAGTTGGAAGAGGGAAGGCAAACATTTGTTGACTGGTAAGTAATCGACAGCTGTATGATTTTTTGTTGACATGACAGCTGCAGAAGATTAATTGCAGGTTGAGACTTTTCTGAGTGAGAGCTTTGGTTTGACACGATTGATGGAACTGAGGTTTACTTCACCGTTTACCTACTCAGTAGACAGACAGACAGATAGATAGATGACAGACAGATAGACAGACAGACAGACAGACAGATAGATGAGACAGACAGATAGATAGATGACAGACAGACAGATGGATGAGACAGACAGACAGATAGATGATAGACATAGACAGATAGATAGATAGATAGATGACATGATAGATAGATAGATGACAGACAGATAGACAGACAGAAAGATAGATAGACAGACAGACAGATAGATAGATGACAGACAGACAGACAGATAGACATATAGATAGAAGACAGACTGATAGATAGATGACAGACAGATAGATGTGACAGACAGATAGATAGATGATAGACATAGACAGATAGATAGATGAGACAGACAGATAGATAGACAGACAGATAGATAGACAGACAGATAGATAGATAACATGATAGATAGATAGATGACATGATAGATAGATAGATAGATAGATGACATGATAGATAGATAGATAGATAGATGACATGATAGATAGATAGATAGATAGATAGATAGATAGATAGATAGATAGATAGATAGATAGATAGATAGATAGATAGATAGATAGATAGATAGATAGATTTGTGGTCTTCTAATAGGCTGTTGTATACTTTAGACTTGGATTTGGCTGGTAGCTTATGAAAGCCTCAGATAGACGGGAGAGGCAATGTGGTCCAGCCATGGAAACAGGGCTCTACTGGTGGTTGCCAGGAGACAGGCAGAAGGGGGGGATACTGCCTCTTAAGTGATAAACAGGCTGAGAGGAGCCATCTTTGCCTTGTGTGCCATACGCAAAGGATAGGGGTTGATATGGAAGATTTAGAAGGCGAAATATGAAACAGTCAGATTCTTATTTCTATTCTTATTTCAAACACTGTCCATTTGCACATTTGTGTCTCTTGGGAAATGATAGGTTTGTGCTATTATCAATGCCATGATGATCATGATGATCAGCTATTTTATAACTTGAATGTTTCTAAATAGCAGTGTGTCTCATGTTCCTCTCATGCAAGCTATTACCAAGAGAAGCTGCAACATTTGGTGTCCATTACCAACTGCAATTGATATTTAGCATATGCAAATTGAAAAAACTGAACAAACAGAACAGTTATGTTGATAGTACAACATAATGGTCTAAATGCAATGTAATAAAGCAATAACCACCAAAAGCATGTTTTTGTCCAAACCAGCAGTGAATGTGACAAGCAACAAGACGTTTTGTCAATTTCTATTTATGTCACGCTGGGTAGCCCCACCCACAGAGAAATCTCATTGGGCCAAAATCCTGCTTAACATAACTGATTTTCTAGTATTGCATCATAGCAATTTCGCTTTCAGTATGGATCAAATTCACAAGAAACTATTAGTCACAGCTGGTTACACAGCGTTAGTTTGAGTTCTGTTCATTCAATATATGGTTACATCACAAGTCACACAATAGTAAATCACCACCAAAAGGTGTTTGTATCTGCCTGTGTGATGTGTCATGATTAGTTATTTCTGCTCATTTTCCTTGCAACATACAAATGCTGCATTGCAACAAACAATATGACGAAAGAAAAAAGACTAACATTATATTAACATTGTTGTGTTGGTAATTTAAACATTGTTGTGTTGGTAATTTAATTGTTTTGTGACTGCTATTTTGAAAAGGACATTGTTGAACTGTTGTGCAATGACAATGTGTGGAGAACGTAAGTGAAGTGTAAAGATGGATGAAGTTCGCTACTCCTGTCTTGTGTGTTTCGTTACTTAATAACTCCTGACAGACACCACAAATTGGCGACGAGGCTTAGGCTTTTTTCCGCGCTATTGTCTGTCACGAAGATGGTTTGTTGCTAACGTGCCTTTCCTGAGTTTATCCCTGCCTTACCCCAGTGAGCCTGCTATGCCGTGCAGCACATGGCTTCAGATTTTTGAAAATGATCTATGGGTTATTGCTGATACAGGGTATGCCTGGCCGGACAAAAGACGAAGAGCTGTACTGCTTCAATGCTTCGGTACAGAGGGACAATGGATTTTCTACTCTTTGCCATGTACGATGTATGGATGCATTGAAAGCCTATTTTGTGACTTTGTTATTTCCGTAAACGCTGTCAGGTGCTTCATGAGACATTACAGTGTTGCTTTGCTAGAGCTTGTTGTTTCATGTGAGTTCGGTTATTAGCGAATGTGCTTAGCCCACGAATACGTGAGAGACTTTTACTAGAAACTGATCTTACACTGGACAGAGCTGTTATAGCAAGCCAGTTTGAATTTGCTGCCGATCAGGCTAAATCCTTGGTTGATTTGGTGGTTGACAGTGGATCTTCCGTATCTATCTTGCCCCTGTGGGTAGACCATTTCACTCTACATACAGTCTACGTGCTCCGGTGCACTCACCAACTGACATGACTGTTTCGCCGAAGAGTTACGAGGCTGTAACACAAAATGAAAAAGTACACTGATGCTAGGTGCTCGTCCTCATTGTTTCCAGGATGGGGATAAAGTGAGGGTACGGAACCCCTTGCATGTTCTTAAGGGACACAGAAAGTTTACTAATCCTTTCACGGTTGCTAAAAGACTTAGTGTTGGAAAGACATGGAATGCTTCCCATCTCACTGCATTTCCATACACACCAACAACTCCAGCTGAAAACACTGCTCACACCCACACTCATACCACTAGACCTAAACGTGATGTTCGAAAGTCTAGCTGGTTAAATGACTACAGATTATCTTATTAGATTTTCTTGTGGTGGGAGGTGTGTTAAGAGTGAGGAATCTGCTCAAAAGAACGTCGGAGCCAACCCGATCTCACGGCAATTCGTACGAATTTTACGAGGTGGCTAATTCGTACGAATTCATATGACCTCACTCATACGAATTCGTAAATTTTTTGCTAAATCGTACATATTTTACGAGTTGGCCAATTCGTATGAATTCGTACGAATTACCTACACCTGACCCCGCCCCTAAACCTACCCATCACGTGGGTTAGACAAATCGTACGAATTCGTAACATGTTGGATGTTACGAACATGTTGGATGTTACAAGTTCGCTACTCCTGTCTTGTGTGCTTTATTATTTAAAAACTCCTGACAGATACCACAAACATCTTTGAATGCATGCATACAATTTTTGACAGCCAAGAAAAACTAGGAAAATTCAACAACTTATTCTTGTTCACGCACCAAATATTAAACCAAAGTTAAATCCCTCAATGTTTTGTCAGAAAGTTTATTTTGCTGATGCTGACACAAATAGTCTTTTCGTTACATTCCACATGAGAAAACTAGCATAATTGTTTCTTTTCGAGCATTCCACAATACACATCCGGCCTCTTACTACAGCATATGAAATCATCCAGTGCTTTTTACAGTGAAAACACACACTTACAGTCTAGAATTCTTGTTAATGAATATAATCTAGGTTGTATTTCTTTGTACTGTATGTATTTGTCTTCCTTGCCCAGGTTTGCCGGCCATGGGGAACCTCATTAAAGTCCTTGGCAAGGATTTAGAGAACTGTCCTCATTTTTTCCTGGATTTTGAAAGTAAGTGTTTCGCTGGTGTACAGTGTGTGTACGTGTGCTCAGATGTATATGTGTGTGATTGGAGATGGAGGTATCAGGGTTGGAGCAGATATAAATGCATCCTCTAGGTAGATTAAGACAGACTTTTGCATTTGGAAACTATTTCTTTTTTCTCTCTTAATGTAGAAGCCAACCAAAAGTTCATTTATTTCCCTTCATGTATAGTAAGGGAGCAGAAAGAAAGAGTTTCAGTGTGATCCAAGTGACCATATTAACATCACCTGAGAATCTCTCGTGTCCGGAGCGACATCGAAAGTCCATCCCAAACCCTATACGCCCGACCCCCTCATCCCCAGACACCACGCACATTCACACGAACACACACCCCACACCAGAGACACGTCTGCCACACCTCCCATGACCCACACACTTCTCCCTTCTCTCTGTTCCAGGGGGATCATGGGAAATCTCCTGAAACTGCTGGCTTGCACCGAACTTGAGCATGGCCCAATAGTTTTCCTTGACTTTGAACGTGAGACCATCAGCTTGTTATGTTTTGAGTTTGCTTTTCTTTCCCTTCTCATCACGGTTCCTCCTCATTTGCTGTCCTCTACATTTTCACTTCCTTTTCTCCGCCATCCCTCTGTTTGTGCATCAATGCTTGGCATTCAAGGGTTTTTCGGTGACCTCAATTTGTGACGTGCCTTTTTTTTGCGCTTATCTCCAGGTCGACTCCAATCCGCTGAACTAAAGGTCGTCGTAAGAATGCCACGCTTTTTTTTAGCAGTTAGAGTGGGATGGAAATAATCACATAACACTTAACTTATCTCCTCTTTTTCGCCCAAAACTTTGCAGACTTGTAAAGTGTGTTGGCGCCATAATCTGTTCCAGTATGTCCTTGTACATCTGGATGTGTGTGTGTGTGAATGCATTATTAACCAGTTTGAGGATTTAAGGAAGTGGGAATAGAAGCTGCCTTTTGAAAGGGGAGCCTCAATTTCCTTGTTCTCTGATGTCATGTTGCCTTTTAACCCTTACCTCTCTCTCCTGAGTAATCCTTCCTTTTATGACACCTCTAACAGCTACATGCCTAACATCTCCTATTTTTATGGAGGAAATAAAACACCTGTCCTTCAAGTGTGAGAACCCAGAAGACTTAGAGCAGTTGTTGTCCAGTCTGTATCATGAAATGTAGGCTGTCCTTCCTCTAAAGAATATTTAATTTGGCAGGAGAGGTTTTTAAAGTGACACAAGCCATACAGTTATTATAGGGTCAATGACATGTTAATTTTCTTCCCAATGTATTGATTAATTTACTTAAATACACCTCTTCTATGATGGACATTTGTTCAATTTCTCCATTAAAATTAATTTTGATATTTATTTGTGAACAATTTCTAAATAACAATAATTTGGCATAATCTTTAATCATTTCTTAAAAAGCAGTGAAGCTATTTTAATTAAAAATATTTTGTTATTAATAAAATATCATTAACATAATTAAATATGATTAAATGTTATAATTGGTGTAAACAACATGCAGGAAGCCATATTGTTTTCACGACCCCTGTATACTTTCATAACTTTGGAGCAAGTTTTTAAAAAATATCAGATGATTTGACGTTTTAAAGACATAGCAAGGTTGGTTCAGGTCAAGCGTGCCGCACACGTCCTGCAAAGTGCAGGCAAAACATTTCGATCGCAAAAAGTCAAACTGAAAACATGTAATCAACAAAAACACAAATATTACATTTCATGGCACATGTGTTTTAAACTAAATCTTGACAATTCTTACTTGTCATTGACCCTATAGCAGAATAAATTAGTCATATCAAAACGTTACACAAGCAAAACATTTGGACAACAGCCGCTCTCCTGATCTTGACTTTTTGATTTTGTGACAGTAAAACAATGATCACCTCTGTTACACAGCACTGGTTTACATTTCCTTAGCTCTAAAATGGGGTTACTGTGCTACTAATGGCATTCATAAAATTATTATATTTCAAATTCAAGACACAAAAATAAGGCTTTTGTGGAAATAGGCTTTGAGCTCAAGATCAGATCAGTTTTACTGAATTGCTGATACAAGTGATGAACCAAAAGGTCTAAATGGTGCACCGCACAATAAAAGTGTGCAAAAGGGAAAGCAAACATTACAGTGCCACTGTAGCACTGATGTTAGTCTTCACACACTCTGTTCTTTGAAGATCACAGGCAGGCTAAGCAAGCAGAGCCGGAGGTGACATGATTGGGAGGAGTCACTGGCAATCAAGTGTAGTGTGTGTGTGTGTGTTTGCTCAGCTGAGATAGCACAAACATCTATATACATTACAGCCCCTCCGTTTGGATGCGGCAAAAGGGAATGCACTGGTAAATTAGGCAGAGAGACCCCTGCTTCACAAGGATCACTTATCGTACAGAGGCTTGGGGAGACTAAGAAATCTGATTTAGGAAAGACTTTTAATGACAGCACTACCCAAGATGCCCCTTGCTGCAGTTTTTACACTGCTTACACTCTTAAGAATAAAGTAATTTATTGGTGTCTATGGTTTCACAAAGTACCTTCCATAGAACCTTTCCCATGCACTAAAGGTTTGTTAAAGTGGAAAATGGTTATTTAGATTATTAAAATGTTCTTTCCACTAAGGAAAAAAAATGGTTATTTTTAGAATTGTACACTGAAAGGCTTGTTGGTGAAACAAAAATGGTTCTTCTATGGCATCGCTGTGAAAACCTTCTTTTTGAAAGCTTTATTTTTAAGAGTGTATCCTGTGGTTGAAAACTAAAAGCTAAATGGAGAGGTCCACCACCGAAATTGATGTCCACCAGGGGGCGATATTCTGTAGGGTATTCGTTTGCCTTTGCTTTCATGCCTAGCATCGGCTTATTAATCAAATGTCTGTGACGCTCGCTGTGTTGGAAGCCGACACGACTCTTTAAACCCATCCTAGCCTCACCAGCAACTCCACATGGAGCCGCTTCACTGGCCGTGGCCTTTCGTCGACACTTCCCACTAGAGCTGTTGATATCAAGCCCAGCAAATCCTAACATACACCGACACAACCTAAATCCTCCTCATGTACTTCTGACTCACGATTACACCATCATCATTACCAGATTAATCCACATGGCTTTATGGTTCCTATCTTTCAAAGCCCGTTGGAAAGAGCTTCCCCCTCCGGGTACCATAGAAAGATGATAATTCAATGTTAGCGCCATATTAACTCACACCATGAAGGTTTATTTCAAATAATTTTCCAGTTTTTAGATGTAACTCTGACTCGACTGGTTGAACACAGTAACTTTTACCCAATATGACAATAGTATGACAGTGTGACAGAGGTGATACATCTAACTCAGGTAGGCCGAGCGAGGAATTGAAAAAGGTGTATCGTTTGGGCATTTGACTATCACATTTTGACGGACTCAATCTGATTTCTGCCCACAGATGCTCAGCCCACAGAGGCCGAGACAGCCGTGTATAACCAGGTTAGTGCTGTGCTGGAAGAGGCCCATGGGATACTGGCAGAATTACAGTCTTACAATGGAGCAGGACAAGAAATTAGAGAGGTAGGGCTATGACTCTAAATTTTTACATTTTCTGAAGACAATTGGTGGTGTTTACCTGTGCAAAAATAGGGTGCTAGGGTGTTCTGATTGGTTGCTTACTCATTCAAGTTAAAAAAGCCCATCTTATTCTGGAATCAATCAAGTATGAATTTTATTTCACCCTCCAGGCTATTATTGTAAGCATACATCTTCTCAACAATCTGCGTGATTTAAATTATTATCATGGATGTCCAGTACAATTGTTTTAATTGTTTTAAACTGGAAAATCTTTTGTAAATCACTTATGGAAAATTTGATAAATGTATCTATTTTATTTATTACATAATCATACCGTTGGAAAGTTTGGGGGCAGTAACATTTTTATTGTTTTTGAAAGAACTCTCTTATGCTAGTCAAGGCTATATTTATTATTATCAAAAAATATTTTTTAAATATCATAACAATTTTAAATAACTGTCTTCCATCTTAATATATTTTAAAATGTAATTTACTCCTATGATGGCAAAACTTAATTTTCAGCAGCCTTTACTCCAGTTATCTGAGTAACTTGATCCTTCAGAAATCATGATTTGCTGCTCAAGAATCATTTTTTATTATTATTAATGTTGCTTAATATTTTTGTGGAAACCATGATGCGTCTTTTTTTCAGGATTTAAGAATAGCTTTTATTTGAACAGAAATAGTTTGTGACACATGTTTTTACTGTCACTTTTGATCATTTAATGCATCTTTGCTGAATAAAGTATACATTTCGGTAACACTTTAATTTAAGGTGATGTAGTTACACGTTACTACATGTACTTACCATAATAATAACAACAGTAAATTATGCATAATTACAAGTAATTAACCCTAAACCAAACCCTAACTCTATAGTAAGTACATGTAGTTAATTAATATTACTCAGTACTTATCTGAATAAGTACAATGTAACAACGTCACCTAATTGTAACCTAATTATTTTTATTTTTTTACTTTTCAATTTAGTGACATTAGTGGTGTTGCTTTATTAGAACTGCTAAGAATTATTCATCCCAAGCCTATTATAAAGCACATAGGCATTTTAAGGCATTAGTTTAAGCAGGTTGTTGGTTTGAATCATTCTGGTTCATAAACAGCAGATGTGCAGGAGTTATTCAGCTGTGAATGTTTCACATTGCGGAAGAAGCCCTACAGCATACAGTGTAAATTCATTTAAAGGTGTACAAATGACCTTGAGTTTAGTCAATGTAAATGAATAATTTTGTGTTCCTGTTCGTCCTTCTCTCCAGGCGATTCAGAACCCCAATGACCTCCAGTTGCAGGAGAAAGCCTGGAATGCAGTCTGCCCTCTTGTGGCCAAGCTCAAGAGATTCTATGAATTTTCTCTCAGGCTAGGTAAGTGGGTGGCCATCTTTTTTTCCAGTTGTCTTTTTTTATAGTCATATAATGGGCCTCGCATGCACGAGTCAACCAACGCGCTGACCGTGCGTACAACGAGTGGTGCAAGCATCCGTTTCTGTCCTCCTCTGCAGCTGACCTCGTAAAGAGTTGGCATGGCAACCGTGGCAGCAGAACCTAGAGGAGGCTGACAATTCAGTAAACTCAGTTTGCAGTAGTCGATCGCCTGCCTCTTTTTTCACAGCAGTGCTGACTAGTGAGAAGCGCAGATCTTTGGCCAGACAGATAACTTGCAGATAAGCTTTCCTTGCCGAACTATGGCATCGCAGTGACTCATGAGAAAAAGAGACTCCACCCTATTCAACACATCCTGCCATCCGCAATATCTGGTCACCGGCTAATAGAGTCAGGTTTCTCGGTAGGTCTCCAGATAAAACATATCAGCTCCTTATTTATAGTAGGGCTGCTGCATATTTCATGAGAGGAAAGGATAGCTCCTCTGGAGACATGCTTAGGCATACTAATGACAATTCAGAGATGGCTTAGCTCTGATGGTGTAGCTGTATGTCTTTTAGTCACCAAACAGGAAACATACGCTAAGAGCTTTACACCGGTAAGACGTACAGCACAGATCTACAGCCAAAATTCACTCTCATTACATAACATTAATGCAGTGATAATACTGATGATACTGCAATAACACTGCTTATGACTTGTCTCTCTGGAATATTTGATTCTGATAGGTCAATAATGCCACAGAGTGGTCATGTATATATTACCATTCAAAAGTTTAGGGCCAGTAAGATTTTTTTGAAAATGTTTTTAAAATAAGTCAAAAGAAGATCACTTATAATTTTCCACAAAAGTGAAAAGTCCAAACATTCCTTTTGATATAATTCAGTGAGATTTTTGTACCACCACATGAAAATCTGATCTCACCATCATTGAGTCCATCTGATATTTGATGAAGAAACAGAAGGAAACTAAATCCAGCAGAACTGCGGCAAAATCTCCAAGATGCTTGAAGAAACCTACTTTAAGTTTTAGGCATGTGTGTAAAAATGCTGTAAAGTGTCGATGCTTTCAAAAACAATGTCATAAATAGATTTTATTTATCAATTAACCTCTATTAACTATATCAAATCAATGTTTGGTGTGACCACCCCTTGCGTTTGAAACAGCTTTTGTCCTCTGTACACTTGCATATTGTTTTTCAGGTAGCTTTTCTTCTGGATTTAGTCTGTGTCAGTTTTTTCTGTTTCATCCCAGCTGTTGTCAGACTCCTTGTGCATACAAAAATCTCACTGGATTATTACAATAATGGCAAAAGGATTGTTTGGAAATGTAAACTGATATTTCCTACTGACACACTAAAAAGCAAAAGATATAAATAACTGGCGTAAAACCTTTTTTTTTTTTTTTTTTTTTGTGCTAAGACTTTAGCACAGTACTATATATATATATATATATATATATATATATATATATATATACACACATTTACAAACTTTTATGTTAGATGCGATTAATCACGATTAATTGATTTGACAGCATTAATTTAAACTTAAATTCATCAATATTTCACATCCATACATGATACATTTGGTAAGCCGCTATGTAGTACATGGAATAATGTTCAGTCAGTCACTCATTTTATCATTTATTAATACATTAGAGGTTTTAAAATGAACTGGAGTTTGTGCATTTGTGATCATGGTCATATACCGCAGTTTGGAGTTATTAATGCTTGCATCAGCTGCGGATTCCAACGGTCTTCAGTATCTAGGCAACACTGATAGGATTACAGGTTCTTGTGATAAACTGCAGCAATTACAAAAATACAAAAGAGAGGCATTAGAGGTAAGGATGATAACTGTTGTGCTGGTAACCATGGAGATGAAATACATTGCAGTGCTGCTCTATTGGTACATTATGCTGCGTGGATTACATATTCGATTAAAGGTTAGAGGTGTGGGAGAGAGTGAACAGATGATAAAAAGCTTAGGAAAACTTGAGGGACGACAACAGTATTCAATGTGAATGAATTTGAAAAAACTTTACTGTACAAATCTGTAATCAATATCTCTTTGCAGAGAACGCCCTGCGGAGTCTATTGGAGGCCCTAACAAGCCCACCCTACGCTCCCATGCAGCATCTGGAGAGAGAGCAGGCCCTCGCTAAACAGTTCGCAGAAATCCTCCACTTCACTCTCAGCTTTGATGAGCTTAAAGTGAGTGTTTCTCACGCATTACTCATTTTAATTTCATGTGGCATGAGTTCTGCTAAAATATTTAGCCCTGCACTCAGTCAAGCCTCTTCACACTGATGTTCTCTGTGAGTCACGTCAAGCAAAATGTCTAAATGACAACACTATTAGCTGGTCTGTCTCTAAAATGCACCCTTGAGAATGGACATTTAAGAAATAATTATCCACAACGGGATGCACTGTTTTCTGTAACCTCTTGAAGTTGGAAGTATCCACTTGATGAATTTTCATACGAGTTAATTTGATTCTTTAGGGTCTAAATGAAAAGTTTGTAATATACTTTAAAAATTCTCATTAGTATTGTAAGAAAACACTAATTTTACCTGGTCAAAAACAGCTCTGTTTTCAGCACGCCGTTTCAGTGCATATGCCTTTAAATGATAATGAGATGTAGGAACGCTATGTGTTTACTGATGTATATGTACTCAGTTTGTAATAACACAATAACCATAACGCGTTGTTCATTATAAACGTGGGATTATGAATTATATTGAGAACGTCGTACATAGAAAACATGCCGTAATGTACCCTGAGTGTAAACCTTAGCCGCATTCATCGTGATTTGCAAAGATTAATATAAAGGTTAATACAATTTTACACTCACTTCTTCTGGAGGTGCAGCAGGAACATGAATAGTTGGTACCGATTCTTTTTTCAGGAGCAGCTTCTTAGCAAAACCAGCTTTATACTGATCCTCGTTTATAAAGCAGTCTGGTGAGAAAAGATTCGCGAATCGCGCAAACATGAAAGCATTGACATTGCTCGTGGGGAATATTCCCTTCGAAAACAAAACTCAGTCACTGTGTCTTCAGCGGTTCAGATTTAGGAACATCAAAATGACTGCTGTGTTCGTTATTACACCCAAGAACAGAACACCACAATCGCTTAGATGCCATTCTGCTCCAGTGTATCAACAATGACACACTATGATGACAGCTCGCTCAGGGTGGGGATGTCAATCGACGCTGCTGTCAATCAACAATCGTGACGTCACACGGTCGAACGGCTCGATTTGAGACCGGGAAAAACATAAGGAGATTAAAACAAAAACACTGAATAGATTTTTATCATCATTATATGATGGTTGTGTACAGGCACTGCTTCCAACACACATTTCAGTACAATCAACTTGAAAAAGTGCATGTACCATTATATGACCCCTTTATATAGGGCACTATTTGAGGGGAAAGTCATTAGTAGTGGTGTCCGAAACCATAGTAGACATCATCGAGTGCACTTATTCAATCCCACAATGCACTGCAATAACGAGTGTACAACCAATGTACACTCAACGGCTAGAGAATACTCATAATGCACTGTGATAGTCGCGCCAAATTAATTCCTGCGTCTCACCAGAAGATGACGCCCGCAGCTGAATCATTCATCCATCCGTTTTCCAAACTGGTCCAATGTGGGTACAGTGTAATATCAAACAGGTATACCGGTAAATTCCTTTTTAATTGATTATTGGTTAATTAAGATTTATACATGCCAGTTTCCATGATAAATCTTTTCATTACTACTGAAGCAGCCAGTATGCTAAGTTTAAAATGATTATTAAACAGCTCTCATGTCTGAATTCGCTCACTCGTGTTCATTCACTCTAGGGAACTAGTGGAGTAATGTAGGGAATCGTGAATGAGGGTATAGTATGGAAGTAAAATAATGTCAAATGTTTTTGAAACAAAAAGCATGTTGAATTGGACCAACTGAAAAAAAAATATGCATTGCGTTAACCATGCTTGTATTTTAATCCATTGTATTTTTAAGGCTTGCATTTTTATGGGCTGAAATTCAACATGGTTGAATATTTAAGCTGTGAATATTTCAGTTAAAAACATTTCAAACACATTTTCAATATTAAAAATTCAATAATCCATATTCACCTTTCATATTTCACTTCCAAAATTTTCAAACTGTTTGAAAATACAACCTATAATATTCCACAGGCAATTTCGCCTTTCGCAATTTCGGCAATTTTTGATCAATGGTTGATCAAACATTGATTGAAATTAAGATACAATTTATTAAAAACGAAATTCACTTTAAAGAAAGGCTTTATAAAAAACAAAACGTAATGGAGTGGTCAAAATCATTCTCCTTCAGAATGTCAATCGGAGAATCAGGCAACTGTAGGGAGAGATCTTGTGGCTGGCGCGCCACGAAACGCACTCTATGGGACAAACGAGCAAATAAAATATAATATACGATGGCAGAAGAGTAACTAAGAGCAGGATTGTCTGGTAGATTAAAACAGTGAGAGATCGTGTGGCTGGCCCGACGCTAGTAAGAGCCACGAGACGCGCTCCAATACGGGCAAAGGAGCGAATAAAATATACGATAAGATGAAAAAATGGTAAATAAGAGATGGATTGCACTTTATGTGCTCTGTCTGGTGTCTGGTTCATGTAAACAGTGAGAGATCTTGTGGCAGGCGCGACGCTAATAGGTGACGTGACGCGCGCTCCAAATGGACAAAAAGATATAAAATAAGATGACAAATACCCCTACTGTACGCAGCCCTGGATAATAGCGGAGACAATTCACGTTATAACACAGAGATTACCAGGTATCATGGTAGAGATGTAATTTTTAATTTATAATTGCTGAATTTAATTTATAATTGTAATTTGGTTGTATTTAATGATGCTATATTTAAATAAAATTGCCTTTGCCAAAACCCAGCCATCAATTTAGTATTCCGTCATAGTGACTAAAACAAACAATTCACTCTGTCTCAGTGTATTACAGTTGTTTTACTAAAACTTAATATCAATGCCAACGGCGAGAGAATTTAGTTTTGCAGTGGACAAATCACCTTACTTTGCACGGGGGTAAAAATAAGTCTCATAAGACACTTGAGTAAACTCGTGTGTTTTGTGTCTTAATCAACCTTTTCCACACACATAAATTATAACTCGTACTCATCGTTCTGTCCATTTCAGCAAATGCCGTTTTGTGAAGGCCTCTCCTGTTGCTTTGGTGCTTGTCAACACGCGCGTGCACCCCCTGCTGGTAAAGCCGACTACAGCAGATGGAGATTATGATCGGTAATCTACTGCTTTTCCTGCAGGTCCTGGATGTCGACGTTGAATTTACTGTCGAATTTGAACCACTGAATTTGTGGAAGCGAATTTTCAAGGCGAAATAAAATGGACCGAAATTAGCCTGTTGAATATTATAGGTTGTATTTTTAAACAGTTTGAACATTTTGGAAGTGAAATATGAAAGGTGAATATGGATTATTGAATTTTTAATATTGAAAATGTGTTTGAAATGTTTTTAATTGAAATATTCACAGCTTAAATATTCAACCATGTTGAATTTCAGCCCATAAAAATGCAAGCCTTAAAAATACAAAGGATTAAAATGCAAGCATGGTTAACGCAATGCATATTTTTTTTTCAATTGGTGCAATTCAACATGCTTTTTGTTTCAAAAACATTTGACATTATTTTACTTCCATAGTATAGGGGGTGATTTCGAACACAGCTTCGACTCTACAGCAGGTCGCGTGCTGCGTTCGTAGAATCAATGACAATGACACCGCAAATATGCAGATTTTAACGTTAACCCAAGGGTTTAGGAATATAATGTTATAATAATAGATAAATAACCAGGATTAATGGTTAACCCATAAAGTATGAGCAGTGTGAAACGTGAAGCAAGATAACTCAGGACTCTGTTTACCCAGGGTTTAGAATGACCCAGGGTTAACTATTTCAAGTGTGAAAAGCCTTTCTCTTTGACTGAGAAATGATATGCTCTGAAGACTGCTTTGCTCTAAATTCTGTCCTTACTACTAGATGACAAATCCAGCCATACAGAATGACTTCAGCTACTATAGGAGGACCATCAGCAGGAATCGTCTGAACAACCAGCAGGTAAGATCAATGATCTGCTGAAATCGACATTACTAGAAGTGTTCACTCTACCACTGAGTTAGACGCGTTCCTGGGTCAACATATTTTGTTGATCCTGGAACAACATTTCTGTCCAAAATGTAGTCCTAATAATAACTACCCCTGAGCCTACCCATAAGTTATCCCTGAAATGAGAGGGAAATGATGGGTGAATAACACTGATGTAGAAGCACCTACTGTAACCTTGGTTGTGAGCGTAAACTTGATATAAACTGTAAACTTGTCCCTCAAATCTGATTGGTTGAAAGGAATGTTGTTCCAGGATCAACAAAGATGTTGATCCAGGAACATGTTGCACTTGGCGAAATCAGGTTCTGCAAAGGGGCACATCTGTTTTCAATGAAAACGACAAATCAAAATGAAAAATAGTGCAGAACACCAACTAGCAACCTACAGTTGAACAACCCCAAAAATAACCATTTGAGAATTTTATGAATGTCTGAGCAGAGATTACATTTGCATGTTGAGGTTAGTGAATGTGTTACTTAAAAAAGAAGCCTTTATATGCAACCGAAACATCTGAAGGAACATTTTCCATTTGCATTACAGTTAGAAGCTGAGAATGAAGTAAATAATGAAATGGCCAATCGGATGTCGCTCTTCTATGCTGAAGCCACACCCATGCTCAAAACCCTGAGCAATGCCACGACTAAGTTTGTGTCAGAGGTAAGTAAAGTTTTCACAGAGGCTGTGTCTGAAATCACCCCCTTTACCCTTAAATAGGGCACTATTTGAGGGAACAGCCATTTGTTGTGGTGTCCGAAACCATGGTGGAACCATTATTACCAGAGCACTCATTCACTCCCACATTGCATCACAATAACGTGTGTATAACCGCTCAACGGTTAGAGAATACCCATAATGCACTGGGAGACGCCAGAAGACGGCACTCACAGCTGAATCATCCATCCATTTTCCAAACCGCTAGTCCAATATGGGTGCAGTGTAATATCATACAGATATAAATTCCTTTTTAATTGATTATTGGTTAATTAAGATTTATACATGCTATCCATGACAGAGTTCAAGATAAATCTTTTCATTACTACTGGAGCGGCCAGTTTGCTAAGCACAACTATGCAAACAACTATGAGTGAGCCGTAAGGGCTGCCACTTTTACTCGTTTTTATTCACTCCTACTGGACTATATTAGTAATGTAGGGAATAGTGAATGAGGGTATTGGGAAAGATTTCAAACACAGCCTAAATCTTCTGTAAATGTAGAAAACAGAAATGTTGTCGCCCTCTAGAGGCTCTTACTGGTCTTGATTCATATATCCATGTTGCAGAATAAGACTTTGCCAATCGAGGACACCACAGATTGCCTGAGCACTATGGCCTGTGTGTGCCGTGTCATGCTGGAGACTCCGTAAGTTCATCTGATTCAACGTCTTCTCAATAAAAGAATGCAATTATTTGAGGTTTTATTCACGTCAGTTATCCAGAATAGGTTAATTTTTGTTTAAAATGATCGCTATCTCCTGTCCCAAGGGAGTACCGGTGCCGTTTCACTAACACAGACACCATGCTGTTCTGCATGCGTGTGATGGTGGGCGTCATCATCCTTTATGACCACGTTCATCCAGTGGGTGCCTTTGCCAAGACCTCCAAGATTGATGTAAGACCAACTTATTGATTTCAGATACAGTGACCCTAAAAAATACAGTATATGAATGTAATTTCATTATACAGTATATTAAAATATCAAAGTAAAAAGACACTTTCCAAAAAAAACATTTCTGTTAAAAAAGTAAGGACACTTTCTGGATGTCAAATTTTAGTAGATCACATTCACAGTTAATGTGAACTATATCTTGAGGAGAATTGATGTCAAAATCAATAGTTAGTTTATAGTTATAGGCAATGGAAAAGCATAATTGGTTTCCAGATTGTATTTAGTTTGTCTAATGCAAGGAAACTCATACATTTAACTGTGGCTAAAGTGTCTACAGGCAGATTCAACTGCTGCATATTTTGAGAATATTATATCATTGAACTGCTCTCGTACAGTAGCCCACCCATGTACCCAGTACTCACTCTCATGTCATTTCAAACCTGTATTTTTTTTTTGTACAGGGTTGTGATCACAGTCAGGGGTGAGGGATAAAAAGGGGTGACCTTTCTTTTAATGCTGTATTTTCGCATGTGTGTGTGTGTTTGTTTTGCAGATGAAGGGCTGCATCAAGGTGTTGAAAGAGCAGCCTTCAAATAGTGTGGAGGGACTGTTGAATGCACTGAGGTGAGTGTGGAGTAAATAACTTCACACAAAAAATGTGCAGCACATGTAGTATGTACTTGTATGTACACCTGAAATTGTACTTTCTTTCATCCAGGTATACAACAAGACATTTAAATGATGACAGCACCTCTAAACAAATCAGGGCTCTGCTTCAATGAGAGCAGGGGGAGAGGAAGGAGGAACCACAGAGAAAGAGACTGTCAGAGAACAAGCGAAGGTGGCTGGCAATCCTCTGAAACCTGTTTGTTTACAAGAGCAACTTGATCTCAAATGAAATAAGATATTCTAGAAAAGAAAAAGGAATACGAAAATAAATATATATATATAGAGAGATTGTTGATGGTTCATCACCGTGTGTCATTTTATAAAAGCAGGAAAAATAGAGATATATATGTATATTAAAATTCATTACTTAAAACTACCCGGTGTGGATATAAAAGTCTTTCAAAAACATATGAAATATTTAAGAATTGAATTAAAAAGCGGTAGTTAAAACCACCAACAAAACTGGTTCATATTCCAAGTTACGTCTGAGAGTATTTTTGCACACTTGAAAAGGAATCCCACCTCACAGGAAAGACATTAACATGGCTTGAAACTATATAGTTCAGATCCTTTTTCATGCGTTTAGACTTGATTTGCAATGCCTTTGCCTCGTTATCCTCGTATATGCGTCATCCAATGCATTCTGGGAATTGTGGGTTTCCCGATTAAAACTGCAGTCCTCGGCATTTCATCTTCGGCACAAAGTCTGTTAAAGGATAAATGTAAAGATCACATACTTGAGACACATTTCTGCTGACGTCGCCAGAAATCAAACTATAATCCTCTAGCTGTATATACTCGGAAAGCACAGGATAGTTTTGTAAAGAAATGAAGCGTTTTGTTAGACTTCTTCACTAGTGCTGTACAGCAATACTCTACCACCAAGGTGACAACTGCAAACACGTTCATTTGAAATGCCTTCATACCAATGTATGAGACGCCGGATAATGCTAACAGCTCATCTGTGGAGTTTAAAGGCCAGTTGTAAATATCATTAGATGAACAATCCTTTAAAAAGCTTGATTTCTTTTGTTTTTGCTCTTGTGAAGTTGACGTTAAAACGGAACGAGTAAGCCATGAAACTGTAATTCAGACGCAAACACACATTCTGCCCTGTGCCATAGCTGCTTCCTGTACCACTGCGTCAGTGACATCATCATTAGTAGAAAGTTAACAAAAACCAAAACACACCATTGTGAACAACACAGCGATGTGGATTTGCGTTCCTCCGTACCCAAAAGCAAATCATTGCCAAATGGGACTGCAACTTTGCCTTTTAGATCAATAGAAGTGATGCGCTGTGACATTCGAGTGATTCGTTTAGTCATGAACACAATCTCCTGAAATGGGAAAACTCACAAAAAAACAACAACAACAGGCTTGAAGGTGCAAAACACTTGACTTGGTGTAAATATGAGGATTTTTCTTGTTGAGGACTAAACAAATGTTCCATCGAGATTCTTTGTTAGAATTACAGAATATATATATATAAAAAAAAGACGTGGGTTGAAAAACAAAAATTAATCAAAAAGATTATACCACGACAAACGCAGTGCTGTACTTTGAGTGTCTCTCGCCATTAGTTGAACTTGATTTGATCTTCTAATATGTTTTCTATATGGGGTTCTGTTGAAAAACAAAAGCTCTGTATGAATATATAGATGGCATGCTGTAAAAGTTCAGACAAGACTGTAAATATGGTGTTTTTATTCATTTTTAATTGTTCGGTGAATCTGAATTGGGTATGTGTTGTCTCTAAGAAAACCATGCGTTTTGGCTTGGACCATCGGACTTGCCGTAGACATGTTCCAGATCTTCAACTTCATATCAGCGGGGAAATTCAAACAGGGCAGGGAGGGGGGTGGGCTGTCCATTTGCTTGTTATTTTGTACATTTTGTGCAAGAAATAAACTTGTCATTTACTACATTCAACATGGCATTTTGTCATTGACCTTTGTTCTCTGACTTTTTTCCTCATAAAAGGTTATTCCATCTTCAGAATCAAATGAAGCAGTGTATTTCTAAGGTTGAATGATATCAGATATATAATGCTTTGAATCCCACTGACTCAAGTAAATAAGTGCTGTGTGTTGCTGTCTATGGTGCTGTTTTCTGAACTCAATTAATGCCAATCACTGCAAAGGACCACCTCTATTTATTATATATACATTTCAGAGAATTAATATGGGCCAAAAATATTAACACAATGGGTGTCATGTATTTATAACTAAACGCAGGTGTATCAGAAAGTTGGATTGTCTGCAGTAGGCCTACCTTACAATGAAATGCATTTATGTTATTAAAAAATCTGTTCTTTCTTTTCATCAAAGAATCCTGAATAAATGTAGCAGTTTCCAGAAAAAAAAAATATTATGCAGTACAACTGTTTTCAACATTGATAATAAGAAAATAAATCTTGAGGATCAAATTAGCATAGAAAAATGTGAAGGCTGGAGTAGAAAAACACTTTTTAAAACAATCCTATACACTTACAGTAGTGTATACTGAAGTTTCAAAATGCATTCAAAATATATTTTCACTCAGAGAATCTGAGATTCAACAAACAAAATCAAATATTTTAGGATCTGGGTGCTGGCTAGCATGAACAAGTTGCACACAGACTTGTAAAATTCAAATCTAACACATTTTTTATTATTATTTAACTTATAACTCAAATCATTTTGCAAGCAATATTAATTACCGTAGCTATGCTCAAAAGTTTACATTCCCCTTGAAGTACCTGCAGGTTATTTCTTATTTAGCACTGTCCTAAATAAGATATTTCACATAATAGATGTTTAGTCCACAAGACGAAATAACTTAATTTATATAAATGAACCTGTTCAAAAGTTTACACGCCCTTCATTTTTAATTGTTACCTGGATGATCAATGACTTTATGTTGTTGTTTTGTAATAGCGGTTCATGTACCGCTTGTTTGTCCTGAGCAGTTAAACTGCCCACAAATCCTCCCGGTCCTGCACATTTTGTTGGTTTCCCAGCATCGTCTGCACCATGTTTCCTTCTTGAGCATCAGTGAATGTTTGCACCTTTTGTAATAGATGAATCACTCAATTATCCTAAATGGATCTCAAAATCATACAGCCACTTTTGGGAAAGGGTTCAAATATGCAGAAGATGTGCAGGACCCGGAAGATTTTTCTGATAAAAAGTGGGCAGTTTAAAGGGGTCATGACATGAGAAACCAAATTTGCCTTGATCTTTTGGTATTTAAGAGGTCTTTGTACCATTAAAACCTCCTGCAACTTTCATAGCTTAAGACGTCCTCCCCATTATAAACGAAGCATTTATTTAATCAAGCTCTAAATACAGCTCGTTCTAGATTTTTTGTTCTTAGTGACGTCACGGTACGAAGTGACGTACCAGTCGTTTGCATATGACCGCCTCCAGCGCAGGACAACTACGCCTCATTTCGCATCATCGCATGCGCTGTCATGCAGCGAGTGACTGCGATGCCACGCAGATGTGCTGTTCCTGTCTGTGGACATTAAGCAACATGTTTGAATACGCTGCCGAACGATCCAGACGTCAGGGAAAGCAGTTGGATGCAGTTTATTTGCAGCATATGCAGCCCGCCAAAGCCTTATTTGTTCGGTGAGTGATGTAGATGAGTGTGACAGGGCCAAGGGCGTAACTTTGGGTCTACCATTGGGGGGGAGGGGGGGTTAAACTCGCAACATATTTATTAATTCAATAATTTTCTTGTGTAAAAGGTATGCTAATTTGCCGTTTATGTATTAGAAATACATTGTGATACTTTTACTGATTTAGGCTACTTAACGTAAATGCAGTTCACCTATTTATGCCATAATGACACAGTAGTTAAATTAAGTGTTTAAACACTAGCCAACAGTGGCAGCTTACACATAATTTATTTTTTGTGTTCAATATCTTATGAAAAAAACACACTAAAAACACACTAAAAACAAGAACGATATGTTAATAAACTTGGCTTTAAGTTTAACTGTTAATATCTATTTTTATTAACATCACATTTTAAAAACGTAACATCAAATAACAGCATTAAAAACTTTCAAATAGAGAAAATGAAAGTGCAATTATATCACTTTGCATGAAATAAGACTCAAAAGTAGATAAAAAAATTGTGTTTGCATTTAGCCTCTAAAACATCAAATTCAGATATTGAGAAAATACAAGTGTGGACTAACCTTAGTTGTGCTTTGATTCATTTTGCCACTTTGCAAACTCCATGCAAAAAGAACAAACAAAAAAAAATTAATTAAAATCATAAGAAAAAGAATCTCAAATTGAGCCGGAGGTGGTAAATTCCTAATTAATGTACGTATTTTTTTATATACCTAAAATACAAATGTATATATATATATATATATATATATATATGTGTGTGTGTGTGTGTGTATAAAGGTGTTTGCAACAACAAAACACATCCACTTGCACATATTTGAGAATCGGAATATCAGATATATCCTGCTATAGCTAAAAAATTTGTGAAATTTTGAAAAAAAAGGAAATAAAAGCAGTCAGATCATCAGTCATTCACCTATTGTGGCTGCGTGTGACAAGCAATGAAGGACACGCGTCTCCATGGGAACCATAAAGCAGTGTTGCCAACTTAGCGCCTTTGTCGCTATTTTTAGCGACTTTTCAGACCCCTTTAGCGAATTTTAAAAAATAAAAAGCGACTAGCGACAATTTTAGCGACTTTTTGGACAAACCTCAGTAACCTCCAAATATTGCCAGTACTGTCCTGCGAGTGCGAGGTCTTGCTTTCTCCCTGCCGTCACTCTCTCTAGCCGCGTCTCCCCTGTTCAGTAAATGGCTGAGAGGAGCGCACGGCTGCTGACAGACCCGAATGACTTATCACTTATCTGCTTTTCTTTTGTTTTATATTTAAAGAATTTAGTTTGACCATTTTCATTTTATTTCTTTTCTTGTGCTTGTTATTACTTGTAACACTCACTAACACAGAGCTTAGTTCATCTGGTTCCCTAACTCTCTCAATTCAGATAATGTTCCACATAGGCCTATAAAAATGTAATCATTCACTATATTATAGCTATTATAGCTACTCGTTCTATTGTCTGACAACAAAAAAAATAGGAAATGAAAACGGCTTTATTTGACATTCGGCTATATTATATTAAATAGAGCATTAATTTAGAGAGACGCACTAGGCTGACAGAATGCAAGTACGACGCGATGACGTCATTAATATGCTAATTGGCGTATGGCGTCATCTAGCGACATTTAGGGAAGGCCTTAGCTACTTTCCTTTGAAAATAGTTGGCAACAGTGCCATAAAGTGATACTACGATCAATAACGGTCGCATTGAAAAACTTTTAAACTTACGTGTGAAAGGTTAAGTAAGGCTTACATTTAAATGTGTCTTTGTTTTGTTTGGGGTGTATGGTCAATAAATAAAGGAATTAAAAAGATGGGCACAAAACCTGTTTGTCGCGCACTTGTCTCTATTCCCCACCAGTGGGCCGCGCTCGCGCACCACACTTTGAGAAACGCTGAGCTAACTTGACAGCTAACTTAGCAATACCTACGTTTGGTCAGTGTTGCTTTTTGGCTGGTGTTGACCAACAATGAAAAATCGTTGTCTGGCTGCCTTTCAATGTCCTTTTCATCTTTCCATCCGTTGGCATGCACTGTCAACTCCAACCATTCACCCCAGCGACTGCACAAAATACTGAACAAACTTGGTTGAGAAAGCGGGTTGGGTAATACCAAGTAGGTAGTCGGTGCGGTGGGCGGGGGGTACATTACAGATTATTTAAAATATGATACTATCTTTCTTGATGGCAAATTAATTTACTAAAGAAAACGAACAACGGTATTCATTCGGAATATTTCATATTTATTTTCATCTGAATGATGGGGTGATATTGTCAATTCTCAATTGATTTTGATTGATGAGAGAGAGAGAGAGAGAGAGAGAGAGAGAGAGAGAGAGAGAGAGAGAGAGAGAGAGAGAGAGCGAGCCCCGGCCGCGCGCGCGCCTTCAAACTGTCCCTCCCTCTCTCTCTCTCTCTCTCTCTCTCTCTCTCTCTCTCTCTCTCTCTCTCTCTCTCTCTCTCGCATATAAATCAAAATCAATTGAGAATTGACACGATGGTAAAAGATCGAAGACCGAAGTTTCACGTGGTGGAGCATTGTGTAGCCTACATGTGATACAAAATGATAAACGTTAATAATTTATGCATAAGCAGCACTGAGGTTAGGCAATCATAACAGTGGGCGTTAACACTGAACTCTTAAAGGGGAAACACCTAAAAAACAGACTGTTTGAATCAGAGGGGGAGAAACAGGGTGGAAAAGGGTCATAAATCACTACATTTTAAAAAAAAATTGTACAAAAAACTATAGTAATACTATAATTGCACCTAAGGGAACATAATAAAACAAAACAAAAAACCATGTCATGACCCCTTTAACTGCTAAGGACAAACAAGAGACTCATGAACAACCATCATTTACAAATCATTAAAACAGTCGTTGATCATCTAGGTGACAACACAGGTCCTGCCCAAATACCCACACTTAGACTTGGCCACCTCGAGAGTGTGTGTGCACACAATAAGATGTAAGTGCGCAGATTGTCCCAAGTCTTAAAAACGTGCCATTAAATGTACAGTGCACACTAACACCATCTCGAATAGCGCTTCAGGGCGGTGTGGGTAAGGTTATCCCATCATGCATCAAATTCAGGAACTTCTGCCCCGATATCATGAGATGTTGAGGAAAACATTCCATTATAAGGTCAAATATATTACATATAATTTGGTAGTAAAACAAAGTGTTGCACATTTTATTGGTGCATTTTGTACAACACTTGCAACTGCTTTTTATCACTAATTTAGAAAGAAATGGTTAAAAAACAACCACTGACCAGTTTAATTTAAAACACAAAGTATTGAAAAATAAATAAAGCTCTGTAAACGCTTGCATTTTTTTTTTGTGTGTGCAAGTGTGTCCCATCAGGTAATCAAAAGTTATACACACACTTGGGACAAATACAGGAAATACATCATGTAAGCAGACAAGTGGTCAAGTGCAGAGACACCAGTGTGGGTATCGGGACAGGCCCACTGAATATAAATGAAACATCCAAAGTTTGAAGTGTTTTCTCTACATCTGGTTTTCCGTATAGGGGAAAAACTATGTTAGAAATATGTTCACAAACGGTGAATATTAGCTTCACATCTAACCACCAGAGGGCAGCAAAGTATTACATTTGAGACTTCTTGTCTATGTTTTAGCTAATAAGTATCAGGGGGCCCTAAAATGTTTATAGCTTCATATCAGCTCTTATGAAAACATTTACACCCACATATATCATATGTACATAAATGTTACCACATCTTTACAGAAGCCCAGAGAGTTTGAGGAGGGTCTGGTGGATATTAGTGCAGAGAGAGCTTTAATAATCTGGGGCAGAAAAACACACAGGAGATGAGATGAAGTGTGTGTGGTTATTATTGGAACACTGTGAAGAACTAAGACATACATTGAACACACATATGATTCATGCACAAAGACCTTTCTGTTTAAATATAGAGAAAAAGATACAATCCCATGTTTTTCATAAATGCACCATCTTCAAGTAACGTATTCACATTTGTGTTGCTTTGACAGTGCAAACTAATTATGACACGTCTAATGATTGGAATATACCCTTACTGTAATTACAATTTAACTAAATAAAGCTTACTGGTCATCTGCACTGCATTATTCATAGGTAGATTACATTTTTATTTCAGCCCTCAGTACCTTTGTATATTCAAGACATCTGAAAATAAATATTTTATCAGTGACTGATTATCTTGTCATGAAGTGAGCTGCCATGTCTAGACATGTCCAGTGCTGACCCAGTAACTATACAGGCAGTCCATCATCTCAGATCTGTCCATTGAGACTATGATAATGCTAACCCTTCCTGCCAAAGATTTATGTTGGAGGATCTGCCTTTGGCAGTATTTTCCAGAGATTTCCAGGTAATTTGAGGCCGGGCGAGTCCGTTGGCAGGTGCACAAACCGGCTCAACGTGCACCCGGCCGTGCCACTCCCGACATCAACAGGAAGACAGAATAAAGAGAGTGAAGTTAAGTGTGGATTTTCTATCCGGCGGGCACGGACTGTGACAGTTACTGTCTGTGTTTTATAACAGGCCCTTAAGGGTTGATGAAAGTGTGCATGTCATTTTACTGCATTAAGATTAGTGTTAACTCACTTTATCAGTATACTCCCATAACCCTGAGTCTAGGCAACTAACAAAGCAGTTGTTGTGCGTATTCAAGATAAATCTTGCCGCAATTGAACTGTGGTTATATTCCCCAACCGTCATCACCTCCACCTGCCCTGTTCACACCCACACCAACTGTAACAAAGATCGGTTACACAGCAAATCATACTCAAAACATTAACATTACTTGGGTCTAATGCCGGGGACACATTTAATGACTGTAAGGTCGATTATGAATGTAATTTAATAGGCTATTTATGACAGATCATGCGCAAACGTGCCCAGTCAGAGACAGTTGCGTTCAGTCGGAGTTTAAAACCTGCTCCAGTCATTGGAAACAGTCTGTAAGTGTGTAAGTGTGTGTCCGTTACGTGTCCCCGGCCGAAGGAAACCAGGCATATTTACATCTAAGGAAACAATGCCCTATCCAAATTTGTAATTCAATATTTTAATTTATATACCATTTTAAATATATATTTTTTTAAATATTTAAAACTATATAGGCCTATGGTTTCCATATTAATAAAAAAAATAATATATATACACATGTAAAATTCTATTTCTAGCTCTCTCTCTCTCTCTCTATATATATATATATATATATATATATATATATATATATGTGTGTATATACTGTATATATGTGTGTCATATATATATATATACACTGTGTCTGTGTGTGAGAGGGTGTATCAGTTTTAAGGGAAAACAAAATGTAATTAAAATGTAAATATTTAAAGCATAGATGCTATATGGAAAAATGCAGTCTGGACATTCTTTACAATGTCTACTTTTCCATTCTATGGAGAGGGAAAAAAAAGTCTTAACGTAAACCATGACAAAATGTTAATTTTATGGGTGACGTGTTCCTTTCATTTCTGTGCATCTATACTGTTCAGATCTCATTCTAGTGTGAAAGCACAAACTCATATTGAAAACAGAAAAGAAGAGGCTTTCCATGAGATGCTTTGGCAAAACTTCAAGAAGATTATCACAAAGACAAGTTCTCTCTCTGAGGGCCAACAACATCTTCACACCGTTTTATCTTCAGAAATCTATACAAAAGTAATGGAAAAATCATTTAGATCAATAGCCAGCAGTGTAATTTACAAACTTATAACAACTACTTAAAATCTTTAGGCGTTCCGCATGCAAATTTCCCACACCGATGTGTGATAAAGACCATAATTTAAGTCCAGACATAAGAATATTTTCAGGCATGGTTAAGTCATTAACCTCACCCCTACAGTATTCTCAGTAACTTATATTAGAAGTGCACACACACACATATATATGCAAGCTAGAGATTCTTTGAGTTACATAACATAAAACACAAGGTGAGGCAGTGTGCTAATGCAAGTCAACTTTATGGGTTAAGAGGGTTGTGTAGTATGCTGTAAATTTCAGCACTGAAACAGTTAACCGTTCTGCAAATGTCTGAATGCCCCTCCCACCAGAGCTTCTTTGCATACGAGACATTTAGCGGGAAAGCCTCCTCTCTCTGCTTTGTCTTTGTGCCAAAGCCCCTCCCCCATGGCGGGATCTGATGGCGGGAAAGCGAGCGCGCTAAACTGCAGCAGACCGGCTCTGGCCACTCCCATGCCCGTCTCCCGCGGCAACCGGTGGCCAACGGCCCGGCGTACCCAGGCAACCAGTGAAAACATTCAGCCTTGATCTAGAAACACACTGGCACAAACATACACGGCTTGAGGAAAGAGATAGTGTTGAACAAACACACCCATATAAAAGACTCATACAGTAGACAGCAATGCACACATATCAGAAGCACACACACACAGAGAGCTGCAGGGGTTAAAGGAAAATGTTTAACGACCATATTGTTCTCTCTCTGGTTTTGGCGCGAAATACCTTGAAAAATAAAAGGTTATTTTAAATGACAGGAGAACAAGACATGACACAAAAGAGACTGCAGAGCTGTTATTTAACACGACGACACACGCACGCGCACGCACGCACCAAGTGCCTTACTGCATATTGACCCATATATTGACTAAACTAAACATAGACGGTGAGGGAAAAACTGTTCAGGTAAACAAAGACAGAGAACAAACTAACACTGTGATGTCTTTAATCTCAAGGCTGTGTAAAACTGTTTTCCCCTCATTTATTTCTTCAATGCAGTGTATCTATGACTATCAGGGCAGCTGAGGGACTTTTGGCGGGATTTTTGCCGGCTTGAGCTTGTGTGTGTGTGTGTGTGTGTGTGTGTGCGTGCGCGCGCGAGTCTTTCATAAACAAGTCGTTCCAGTTATGCAGTGCTGTTTGAGCTGTGTAACATTAAAGATGTAGATGTGTTGTAAAGTGTTTGCAAAAAAGGGTACTTTCAGAAATATGATCTGGTTCTCAAACTCAGATTATCCTAATACAATGGCATGGAAATTAACAGGCTGGAATCTAAGCGTTACATCTATTGTTAACGGCATTGGCCGTTATCTTACATCACGCGGTCAACTTGAAGCTTATTTTGACATTAACATACCCACACTTTATTCACTTTCAGCTGCCTTGGTCTCGTATTTTTTAAATGAATTATTCCAATTGGGATTCTTAAAAGGATATTTCATCTGGAACAGGTGATTTTTGGGTGAACTATCCCTTTAAAATCTTTGTTTAAGAGTTATAAGTTATGACCCAAACCAACCAGCTATGAGGTGAAACAACATTGGAAACTTAAAGCAATTTTTTCTCTGACAAAAAAAAGAAAGTTACAAGGTTGTGTATTTTAATGAGGGAAATAACTACAATCCCATGAAGCATTGCACACAACAATTGGATTAAAAGCAATGGAAAAACAAAACCATTGATTAAAAGATGTTGACTTTGTATATAGAAATAAAAATTTTTATACATTTACTGCAAAATATGAATATAGGGGAGAGCGGGGCACAGCGTAACACTTTTTGACTTTCTAAGTTTGTGTAAATCTACTTAGGGTTTAGAGTATTTATTTTTTCCCACATTAATTTCCCATTAATTTGTTTTATTAATAGAGTGTATACTTTTTTCTTGATTTACCCCGAAAGAATGGAAGTCAAATGTGACAACATGCCCCATAGGTTGGGTGCATTGTAACATGTGAGGGGCACACTGTAACATCACCATATGACTGATCTGATTTAATAAAAAAAATATACAAGTCAAACCAAAATATTTTCTTAATAAAATACAATTATTAATTTTTTCATATAAAATAATAGCATTTTTAATAATTACAAATACATTTTTTTTTTGAGTTTGACAACTGTTACGTCCCTATTTACGACTATTCCCTATTAAAAACTGTGTGTGTACCTCAATGTACAGGACAGAGCAAGAAAAAGAAGCCGACCTCAGAACTCAGCTCAAAAGGATTTATTAATCCACAGTGCCACGAAGAGTGAATGAAGAAAATAATATTTACAATATATACAAACAATGAATACGAACAATAACAAAATAACGACTTTAAACACAAACAAAAACACAAGGAGGGAAGGCGAGCGCACGAGAGATGCCAAATCAAAGAAATCAATAAAACAAAACAAACTAGCTAAAAGTTAATTCGACTAACCTAACTACCAAACAAAAAATGTAAAAAAGAAATCTTCGGCGTCAAGACGCTCTAACTAAACTACACTAACTAAACAACAAAACTTACAAAATGGGCACTCTCCTAAACTGGTGTGTCTAACATAATCCAAAACCTCCTAAGTGCAAAATGTATGTCGCGCGACCTACTAACCTGCTCTCTTCCCCACTTTACACACTCCGTGTAAACTGATCAGGCTGAACAGTATACTCAAAACACAATGCAACAATTAAACAGAACTCGAATGTTAGACACACACAGACAAATCATTGACAAACAAATTGTCAAACAAGCGCAGCAAACAAAAGTGAGCACACAGCTGTTGACATGGAAGTGATCACGGGCATTTGAATGAAGTGGTGAGATGTGATTGGATGAGGTGAACCGAAACGTCATCATCCTTCATTAAGATTGACAGGTGGTAGATTGATTCAACGAAGACCTGAAACACACACACCACAACAACACCACCAAACTACACACATCTCCATATTGCAACACTTTGAATACGTACGAGTACGTAACAACAACAAACACCGCTATACAGCATAGTTCAAAACAAAATAATAATTAATAATTTCTGAACATTGACTCTCAGTCTTTATTTACATGTTTCTCGTATTTTCTCAATAGAATTCATAAAAGTATAGAATACAAAAGCATATTAGTGATAATAAGGGCACATTGTAACGCAGTGTTACAACATGCCCCAACTGCACAACTGGGGTTTAAACCCTGCTAGTGTCTTCTGCTAATTAGCGAAGCATTAAAGAACTATATCAACTGTTAAACAACAGATTGGAGATTAAAATAATCAGACTTGTCTAATTTTAAATAAACAAAAAATAGAGATGAAAAATTTACTTAAGAAATTTACTTTTGCTATGGTTAAATAAATGTTCAGTGATATCTTACAAATAATTCTGAATTTTGGCACAATTTTTTCTCTATATAGTGTTGAAATGGCAACTAGTAAATACACCAAGTTTCGTCATGCTGGCATGTGTGGAAGTATTTAAAACAAGTGTGTTACAACTAGCCCTGTTCTCCCCTATACACAAAAGTAGTTTGAGAGTATAGAGTCTGAGTGTTTTACGCCATTCATAGTGCTTCATATGAGTGGGCGTCTTTTTGGATGAGCAATGTAGTTTTTTTTTACCAGGAATTCCACTTTTCAACAATTGTTTATAAATTAAGTAAGGAATAATGCGCATCCAGCTGCTTATTATTGCACAGTAAAACCCTTCAGGGTGATACAAGACCCCTCTGCTTTGCGTCAGGGTATCCAGCTTATTACACGGACGCAAAATATTGATTTGAGCTGAAATATTTTATTAGCTCATTAAACGCAAAGTTCATATCAAGCAGCTTTGAGCCAAGACAGACATTTAGGGGATAATGTTTATATCACTTATTACCAGCAGTGTGAAGAATATTTGAAAACCATACTTGAGTAATGGTACAGTGAAAATGACTCTATTAAGTTACAAGTCACCAATTCCAATACCCTTTGAATAGAAGTCTTAGAATATCTTAGAATATTTTGACAGTTCTTAAGTATTTTACTGGTATGTAAGGCTTAAAGATGCACTAGTCCTCGACACCTAAGAGACATGCCAGTGAAAAACAAGAAACGTTTTGAAAATATTTTTCCAAAAAATCTAAATAAAACTGTACACCTCAATATTGCAATAAATCAAGGTCGATAAACAGCCTCTTAAACGGCTACAAACACTCAAGTCTCAGTTCAGCTCAAATGTTTGAAAAGGGCATAAGTAAACCAATATCCTTCAAAAAGGTCTCTTCACTATACCTGATAAATAAAATAACGTTAAGTAAAATGAACTACTTGCACTGGACGTGCTGTTTCGGCCTCATCACCGGCTGCAGCCACACCCTCATCTCATATAAGAAACACCTACAAGTCACAACTAGCTGCTTATGCACTCGCATTCAGGTAAAGTAGCCTTGTTGACAAGTTTGGGTGAGTAACGGAAAAACACACAAGATATAGTACAGTACCTTTAATGCCCTGTTGATGGCGATATCACTTTTGTAGCAGAAACAAACAACTGCAGAAAAAGTTAGGTGCCATGCAAAATGTAACGAGTAATTGCGATTACTCATCACAAATACATTAAAGAGTACAAATACTTATTCAAAAATGTAGTCAAGTAGAGAGTAAAAGTTGCTAATATCTTTGATACTCAGTAAAACTACAAAGTAGCCAAAAAGATACTTAAGTAACAGTAACTAATTACATTTGCTCAAATACTTTACACCACATCTTATAACACAGCTTTTCACCACATAAATAATGATGGGGACATGAAATGTTGGTTTGAAAAAACAGTTTTAAAATATTACCTGAATTTTCAATTATTATAATCCATCACAGTGTGCAAAACCATCAGTCAAGCAACGAGACAAACACTTCAACCATACTATTAATACTGAAGTCCTCCAGTTTCATTTTACAGGAAATACAGTCAATAACTGAGGTGCTCGTATTTTTATATCTGGAACCTGACTATTGCACTCTATACTTGCGCTACGTTTACGCTGTGATGTCACTTCCTGGAGGATGATGTAGAACTTGGCTTTTGTTAACAGGGTTGTACAAAAGACAAACAGAATGTTAAGTGATATTGAGGGGAAGAAAATACCTGGAATATTTATTAAAAGGATAGTTCATTCAAAAATGAAAATTCTGTCATTTACTCATGTTATTACAAACATGTAAGACTTCCGTAAAACACAAATGCTGCTTTGAAGAATGCATGTAAATGAGAAGTGTGAACAATAAACCATCTACCAGTTGTACCATCTACTGGTGGATTTTCTATCCACAACAGGACTAAACACCACTTTAATTGTATTATAAAAGTCACCCGATAAAACTAAAGCGTGAAATTTCGAGTCTCATGGTGACATGACATACAGGACAGAAAATTCTTGATCACTTTAATTCTATGGAAAATAACAGCTTGGACATTCTGCTATAAATTTCTCTTTTTGAGTGCCACAGAAAAACAAACAAACAACCAGTCAAACTAGTTTGGAACAACATGAGGGAGAGTGAATGTTGAATTTTCACAACTTTAGGGTGAATTCTAATCAAAGTTAATCAACTGCCAGTTTCTTTATAAACTGCCCAGCACCTGTGGGACATGGCCATTGGCAACATCAGTTCAAACGAAAACACTACAGTAAAACCATTGAGTACAGCTAGTTGTGATGAAAGAAAACTAATTTGACTTTATCCAGTAGGCTATATTAAGACTGGGATTGTGACCTGCAAATTTACTGTATAGTAGGAATGACTTAACTGTATTGTGGTATGAAGTGAATGTGACTGGGCATAGAGGAGTGCTGTCATTCCTTCAGCTCTCTTTCCCACACTTTCTACCCGCAGGGCCAACAATCACAACCAGACCAACCACCACACATGCCTTACCTCATCCAGCACACATTCAACACAAACACATTAAACACTTTCTTACACTCTTATAAATACAGGATCCAAAAGGGGGGTTATGCAGCAATGCCATAGAAAAAAAAAAACATTTTCTGTTTTCACAAAGAAACTTTCAGTGGACAGTTCTTAAAAGAACCTTATTTTTCTTAGCGTGAAGAACATTTTAATTATCTAAAGAACCCTTTTCCATTATAAAAGAACATTTTGTGTGATGGAAAGGTTCCGTGGAAGTTAAAGGTTCTTCATAGACGCCAATAAAGAACCTTTATTTTTAAAAGCGATATCACTTATGCATGACTACACGTCTTATACCGATAATAAAATGTGCATGGTTAACTTAAAAGCCTGGATAGGGCAACAAAGTGTAACCCTAGATATGAGAAACAACAATAGTGAAGTTCACCTCAACAATACATGAAAAAATTTTTTTAAAAAAAAAGACAACAGCACAATACAAAGCACAGGGCATATCCGGGAAATATGCTAAGAGCTTATGATCAAATCATTTTTAATACACGCAGAAAGGCTGAGTAGTACACCGGGGTGTTGGGGGAAAACCAGCTCTGTGTGAGTAATGGTGGGAGTGTCTTCCAGCTGAGCGCCTCTCATCCTGTCTCTGGGAAAGGGTTCAGTGGGCCACTGAGAAAACAGGAAGTTCTGGAAGAGAGGAGTTGAGCTGCTAAAGGAAGGGGGGGGAACGCAGGAGAAAACCCACTGCCCTCGGATTACATAACATGGCAGGAAATCTACAGAGCTGTAAGTCTATGCCAAAGTCACATGAAAACCAGCATCTGGATGCACGTACACGCTCTTACGCGACATTAATATGCAAATTGGCCAGCCAAAAACTGTTAGGGATCATACCGTTCCCCACAGAGACATTTTTTTAAGTGTGCAAACACGAGGTAATTAAGCTCACTAAGAAACGCATACACTCGGTAAATGCATCTAAACTTACTGCACTTTTTGCCCTTGGTTTCCTCCTAATAGCAGCATTCACACAAGGACAGAGACGCACACAAAGCAGACAGCAGAACCTCAGATGTCTCCCTGCAGGCCTCTCACATCAGATCAGCGGCATGTGTCCTCTCTGACCTAGCCGGAGAATGAAGTATTCCACTTCACATTGCCAACACGCATCTGCCATCATCCAATCAGATAGCGTAATGCTCTGACACCTCCAGAAAACACTTACATATTCACACATGACGTATTAAAAGCAAGTCTTTGCACACCTCGGAGCTACTAAAAACCATTACACCACCAAATTATCAAAATTGCAACAACATGCACCAAAGTTTAAAAAGAGCTGCACAGAGCTGCAAAATCAAGCATCTGGAATTCTTGATTTTGATTAGGTTGTATAATGACAGCTAAAAATGATCCAAAATTATTCCCATCAATAATTACATAATTATTGAATTATTATATAAAATAATTCAAACAAATGTAATAAATAAAATACTATGATAGAACAAAGATATTATGTGTAGTTGTATTGTGTATAAAAAAATATTTAAATACATTTGTATATATACACTACCCTTTAAATGTTAGGGGTCCTTTTTTTTTTTAAGAATTTAATACTTTTATTTAGAAAGGATGCATTAAACTACAGCAAAGGGATTTATAATGTTGCAATATTTCTATTTCAAATAAATGCTGCTTTTGAACTTTCTATTTATTCAAATAATTTTGAATGTCAAATATAAATTATGAATGTAATTATGAATGTCAAACTGTTTTTGACATATATAATAATTATGTTTCTTGAGCCCCAAATAAGCATATAAGAATTATTTCTGAAGGATCATGTGACCATGAAGACTGGAGTAATGATAGGAATAAATCTAATCTAAAGATATATTCAAATTAGAAAGCAGTTATTTTAAATTGTAATATTTCACAATATTACTTGTTTACTCTATTTTTTAACAAATAAATGCAGCCTTGGTGAGTATAAGAGACTTCTTGCAAAAACATGCATCAGAGTGTGAGTGCAATCTGAATAATGTTAATGCTTATTCTGACATAAGAAGAAATCTCTTGTATAATTAACAGTGTAAACAACAGGGAATGTGAAGCATGCTGACGTAAGGCAGAATTATGTGAGAATGTAACATGCTATTGGGCTGATTTAAAAATCTGTGATGGAGGAGTGTTTTTTCTTTTATTGTGAGAAAGAGAGATGGTGCAAGTGGGAGCTTGAAAAGAACAGAAGTGGAGACGTGGAGTCAGTCTTGTAAAGAAAAGAGAGCCAAGACGTTATTGAAACATCCAAGGCCGCGTTCAGTCTGGCATGGACCTATTTACATCCACCACGGCTGAACGGACTCATCCTCCAAAATCTCTAGAGGCATGAAGGAAGCGAGGTTTTGTCTCAGTAAAAGAGGGCGCAAGAGAGCGATATGGGGAAAAAAAGAGATAAAGGACACATCCAAGTGCTGCATCTTCACATGTGTGAGAGTTGAGAATCCCTAATGCCCAGCCAGCTGGCAGCAAGTAGGAACGAGAACATATGCATGTGGTGTATCCTGTCAAACAAAACCAGAGTGAGTCGGACGCTTGTTTAACAGGTGGCTGATTCCCGTAAGCCTGAGAGGACTTCTGACAACAAACACAAGTCCAGAGATATCCTGCATTAGACCAGCAGGCTTCCTCAACAACATGAACTGACAAAAAGGATACAAACAGTGGCCAGAAAAAGGAAAAAATACAAATGGAAGTTGTGGGAGAGTGGCTGCTCTTAAAAAAATGTGAGATTTTAAAAGAGTGCAGTTACATAAATTCTACTCTTGCCAAGGTCTGAGAAAAAGACAAGGATTCAAACAAAGCTACTGTTTCATTATCCCTTAGTCACAGCTGCGTGTAATCTAGTCCAGGGGATTTCAAACATGTTTATGCCATGTATGCGTGCGTGTGTGTATGTATATATATATACATATACACGTGTGTGTGTATCCAAAATATGAAGCCACAAAAATGGTTTTCAACATTGATAAGTACCAATATAAATAACTGAGCACCATTAATTGTTAATTGAGCAGCAAATCAGCAAGTAGAATGATATTTGAAGAATCATGTGACACTGAAGACTGGAGTAATGGCTGCTGAAAATTCAGTTGCCAGAGGAATAAATTACTTTAAAATATATTAAAATAAAGTTATTTTAATTTTTTTTTTAATAATAATTCACAATAACACTTTTCACTGTATTTTTGATCAAATAAATGCAGCCTTGATAACCATAAAAGCCTCATTATAAAAACATAAAAATAAATATTACTGACCTAAAACTTTTGAACAGTAGTGTATATTCTCAAAACCCATGTCTATTTTGCAACCAAAATTTTAATGCAGTTCACTGTGAAGCAGCCCAACAAAATTCAGAGGAAAAATATTTTTTCTGTATTTGCCAAAGTTTTCCAGGTTTCTATCAAATCATTAGAAGCATTTTGTTTGCAACAAGTAAACTATGGTAAACAAATTGTGAAACCGCGAGAAGTGAAAGTGGCAAATAGTTATTTTATGACTAGTTGTTGGTCACTTCACATGCCAATCAGACAGACTTTTCTTGACTCAGTGGGGAGTTCTAAGCCACAATTAGCAATGTGGATCCAACAAGTCAAACGTCTAGAGTCATGCAAATTTACCGTTTATCCTTCCACAACATCATCATCTCAGTAGATAATCTCAAACGTTTAGAGGGTGTGTTTATTCCTGGGAAGCCAGTTAACTGTTACTTTATGGTTGTAATGAGTTTCATGCAAATCTGAGGCCTCCTAAATGACCGAAGCAACGCCTAGGGCAGTTTCGCCAGGTTCCACGAACCAGACATTGAGACCATAAAAACAAGACTGTAACGGTTTATGTTGAGGAAGTGCTGACGACGGGAAAAACCACCCCCAGACAAGACACAGAGACAAACCACTAGGTGTTTAGAAGGGAACATTGTGCTCTTAAGTGATGGCCAAGATGGTTCCCTGCAGTATTGCTGGTAAAGGCTATTATTGCGAACTGATGGCCTCTTATCGAATAAACCAAGTAAGGCCAATCCAGTGTTATTGAGACATTACCAGGCAAGGTCCTTCCCTCACCACAGGAATGAGCATAAATACGAGTCTCCCTGCTTATTTTGCATGACATTCACGCTGAGAGATGTGTGGAATTCAAGTTCCGTGTTTTAGACCAGATAACAATACCCTGAGGCTTTCTGATAAAGATACCATGGGCTCGAATAACAGGATCCATAGAGCGTTTAGGGAATTGCAGGCAAGAGCGCAAACATATATAGACGTAAATGTATTGTTAAGTAGCAGCACACCTATGGATCATGGTCAAATGGGGGCACAAAGTAGCAGACAGGCCGGCAGCCAACTCAAACAAGGAAATGGGTCGTCCAACCACCCTGCCAGCATCTGACCAACACATATGCACAAAAAGGAACTGAACAATGGTTTAAATGCACGTTCAATTGAGTTATGCTACTTAGTCCAGCCAATTCTGATGTGTTTCCCTCAGTTCGCAACTTATTTTTGTCCAGATTCCATCCAAATCTCATTCGGCTGCAAAGCAACAACATGAGAAACATTCAAACCAGACTAAATAGCTCAGATATGTTAGGAACCCAGCTGAGAAAAATGTGATGAAATGCCACAAATTACAACCTTGGGAGCATGAATGTGAAAAGATAGTGGGCCAGACCTTCGTTAAAGTGTGGCATTAGTCTCCTGTGTTTGGGTTAGGGCTAAAATAGAGATACTGGGTCCCTTATGAAGATAACATGATGTATTGTGCCAGGAAATAATGTGTTTTCCATTTGATGACACAGTTATGGTGTTAAAAACAAGTGCTAGTGCTGAAGTCATGGATATTGTGAATGTCAACACAGTCCCGTATTACGGGCACTCATGCAAATGAGTTTATGGTAAAAATGAGCGATTACAAACTGCAATGTTTGTGTTAACCTTGCCTCGACGTTACTACACTCTAAATTCTGGTAAATATTATTCACGCTTTCAAGTAAGCTCTTTTGGTCAAAAACAAGGACTGATCCACTCTTCAGGGTTCATTACGAGTGTTTCTAATGTACTTTCAAACAAATAATAAAACAATCGCCTGTTCGGTTACATCTAGTTCTGTAGGCAGCTAACTGGAATAAACAAACTCTCGCATGTGCCCACACGTCTGTCTGTAGTAGTGTTTGTTGCGTGTTAAGTTACTATCAGTGTCTGTGTCTGACTGGCTGTGGAGTGTATTAGCTGAATTTGTCAGGATAGCTCCAGATGGCCTGGTGTTTTGTCTAAGGGGATTAGGATTATCTTGTAGACTCAAGACGAGTTTAAGAGCGATCACACTGTCTCTGACTACGCAGGCCTAATCCAAACTCCTCAGAAAAAGAGGGAGCTACATAGTGGAATAGACCACAATTCATGCACACTTGAGCTCTGTTATTGATATTGCTGCTCTACTCCCTACATAGGCAGCAGCCTGTTAAAACCCAAAGAGTGCTTTTTTTTTTTTTTTATGCGTACACTAGGGAATGTGTACACTGCATGTCAAATTTCTTCATCAGCATAGTGAGTGTACTGTATGTGGCACAGACGATGTTTCTAAAGACCCAGGTATACTTCAGTTGACTGGACAACAGTGTTATAGTTTTATTCATATTTTGTCATTATTTTTTTTTTTTTTCAGCTTTATTTCCATGAACAGAAAATGTTTTTAATAGTTTTACTTAACGATAACCCTGCTGCACAAGCCTATTCAACATATCACTGCATGCGCACTACCTAGTGGACATTTCTGTGAAAGTGCTCAAATCATTTGCACATGCACTGTTGTCTGCACAGACACAAAAATCCAGCTGCACGCAGACGTCAGCGGACTGTGCTGATGACAAAAATGACATCACACAGACTGTCCGCGAACTGGAGCAGAACACAGACAACGGAAGTATACTTTAGGCATAAACGGGCAAACTCTGTATGCTCATCTCACACATGCACTAATTAGTTTGACCACAACGTAACAATACTGGTCCAGTCGAAAAAGAAACTGAAGAGACGAAACAACAAACTACTGGAGAAAGCACCAACAACAGATTCCCGCATTGACACGCGCTTGTGTGAGGGGGTTATAAGATATATGAATAAATGTGTAAAATGTAAATGAATTCAAACACATTTTATATGTTAACCGCATATGGTTTGCCTATGGTACAACCCCAACACTTAAAATACACAGCACGCATATGAGTAAAATAGTCGCTCTAAAATAAATAAAATAAACGCTCACCACAGTTAATTTTGGGATTGCCTTCTACAACCAAAGACACATTATATAGAGTGCTGCAGGAATGGCGCATTTTTGTAGTCTAAACCTAGAAGCGAGTTAACATTTTAGCACTATTTCCACTGTTTGGAAGTCAATGAGTTTCTTATTCTTATTCAGAAATAAGGTCTGTTGTAAACTAGAACGCTATTACAGCCTTGTTGTGTTTATAAATCACGCTCTTGAAAACTATTCTAACTCAAAATGTTTTTTAAATAAAGACTGAATGGGTTGTCGGAAGCTTAGTGACGATATTCAGCATTGAAGTCATGTGACTATGGTGTAGATTGTTCATAGCCTACGTTCAGCTTTTTAATTCTGCTGATTGTATTTAGGCTTTATAAAAGTTGTTCATTTGTGAAGATTATCATTATGAACAAAATGTGTAAGAATCAAACAGAGCTTATTTTCTGCAATAATCCAAAACCCAATGGAAAAATTTGGGGTTTTTAAATCGAGGGAACCTCGATGATACCAACTTTTGGGTTGGCCAATAAAAATACATAATCACTGCAGTGCTCTACTAACAAATTGGCCAAAATTAGGTACTTTAGAAGAGCCTCAGTGTTAGTAGCATGCATACTTATAATGCCTTAAAATGCTGCCTAAGTAGGGAGCTCACTAGGGCTGTTTCCGAAAGCGTAAAATACTGCCTTTTGAGGATGCATAAAAAGGCATCAAGGCAAGTCCGAATCCAATGTTAGCTTTACTTCCTGATTCTGAGATACCTTCATCTAATCGATTTTTAAAGGCAGCATAGATGTATCCTTCCCTACCTTTGATATCCCACAATCCTGTGCTTTCCATTCTGTGCCAGCTAAAAAATAAAGATGGCATCTGAAAGTAGAGGTTGGTGGTCAGTTTTGTGTGTAAATATAATTTGTGTGACCAATATTTTCCACTTTTGATGTGATTTCTTAAATATTTGCTTAGTTATCAACAAAGCTTGCTCTAATTTGCTGTAGATTATTAAGCCGTTATGCTGCCTCAGAAGCCTGTCCGAAATCAGTTTTGTGAGGAACCTTTGTGCGCAAATGCTGCCTATAAAGTCATTGCCTGGTAAGGCAGCAAGGTAAGTTTTCAGACACAGCCTGTGTTTTGGAAACAGATCACACCAGAAGGCAGTACGTGTTCAAAAAACCCTTTTTTGTTAGAATTTTGGGTTGAAATCAGGACATTCAAACTATTCAGATCAGATGTGATTGCACATACATAAAAAAATAAATTCAAAGAAAGCTACACACACCTGCCATTAATAACTACGGAGTTATAGTAGAGAATGACAGACAAACATTCTTGACGGCGTCCACATCCCTGAACACACATAGATATGGTTCACTGTCAGGTCACAGTACAACAGGTTAAAAGGTATGTTATCAGTGTTCCGGTTTATGCAATACATTATACCTTAACTGACACCAAATCTGAGGAAAGATGGTGAGCTTGATGCGCAGTCTGCCGCATGGCTATTACTAACTCCAACACAGAGCTGACCTCTGGTAAGGACTGGGTGTACAGACTGTACCATTGCACTCCACAACAACATGAATCATTCTCTAGTCCATGCTATCATTACTGCAAGAAAAAGAAAATAAGAGACAGAGATAGTGGAGGGAAAACGAGAAAAGCTGAGAGAGAAGAAAATATGAAGACATGGCCCCCCCATTTAAGCTGATATTCAGGTAATGAAGGGGAAAGGTAAGAGGAGAGGGGGAGTATCAGAGAAAGTGAAGGAGAGAGCGAGATAAGACGATGAAAGGAAACCGAATCATGCATGTCGGTTGGGTTTCGAAGGCTACCGAACCTTGATAGGGGGCCAGCGGAGGGAATGGACTGTGTCTAACCATGACCCTTATTCACTTCACACAGACACACGGCCCTCACCAACACAGGGCACTACACACACATAGGCTGAATCCCACTTCTTATACTTGCAAAGTACAAACTAATATACACTAACTAAAAAAAAAAAAAAAAGAAGAAATAAACACTTGTATTCAACAAATATGCATTATATTGATCAAAAGTGACAATAAAGACATTGATAATGTTACAAAAGATTCTATTTAATCCTAAAAAAAAAATGTTTCATGGTTTCCAGAAAAATATTAAGCCGCACAATTGTTTTAAAAATGTATACAATTTGTTTCTTGAGCACCAAAACACCGTATTTTAATTTCTGAAGGATCATGTGACACATTGACAACAGATGACATACACAACAAATACTTTGCAAACCACAAATGGCAATATATTAAGTAATATGGATATTATGTGAATTGGGGTTCAGCCTTAGGATTCAGTGCACACTTTCACAGTTCTTGGTAATCATGACTTTCTATGTGCATTTTAAATGGGCTAGTGGAGATCTAAACACGACTGAAAATAACAGGATAATTAAGCAAACAAACTTGACCCAATTCTCCAGTTCTCAGCGTGGCTTAACTTGGACTATTTAAACATTACATCAGCTGGTTTTCTTTTATTCAAGAATCAGTAGTTGGGAGGGAGAGAGTGGGGAAAAAAGAGAATCAAGCCAACAGCAGTATAAACTGGCTAATCATCCCAGTGAGAAGTAAACAAATATTCTTGCATAACGAACAAACTGCATTAAAGAAAACAAAAGCAAGCTAAGGGTTGAACAAACATTAAAAGCATTGTAGGACAGTGTTGCTCACAAATGTATCTTTAAAAAAAAAAAAAGTTCACTCAAACTATACTGATTCTTTTAGTTGTAAACCCACATGACTCAAGACATTTTTTGAAGACTGCTGGTCTTTTCCATGCAATTGCATTTGAATGGGGACTGAACCATAAACATGGTCCGATGATACTGGGCACAAAGTTATCACTGTGAATTCTTGAAATGTAGATCAAGTGTCACATTAACCACTCTTTAAAAAGCGTTCAAACACTGAAAACCTTGATTCCTCATTAATTGCAACTGCATGCAACTGAATGACCAGAACATTCTTAAAACAAAAGAAAGTCAAACAGTTTGGCACAACATAAGGATGAGTAAATAATGCAAAATGTCCTTAAAGGCAGGGGTCAGACTAGTAAAAGTAGTTAAGTTGTTAGTAGTTAAGTGCAAGGTCAACAAACACCAGCTGTCTGCTGTTTGCCTTCTTTTTCCATTCACTTTCATCCTTGAGAACTCCCTGATCTAAATGTGCTGTTATCCGTCAAGAGGAAGCTCAGCTGACCCACTAAGACTTTCCCGCCAAGCCTTGAACTCTTGCAAAGCTAAAATAAAACTCACATTCACACACACAAGGATGAGAGGCTGCCTGTCACTCCCCTTATACCGGAATCACCGGCACCCGCTCAGTCCAAATCAGTGACCCAAATCAGCGCAAATGTGGGACAGCCACTTACAGGCACTGTGTAAACACTCTCCCTTCCCGCTATTGTATGTGATGTATATTTGGCCTGAACAGGGAGGCTAATGAGTGTTATGTTGTGGACTTGAACTGGAAATGGCACACTGGAGCACATTGACATGGAGCAATGATCAAAAGAGAGGGAGAAAGGTAGCTTGTGGCTCCCAGCCAAGGATTACGAAATTGTGCAGCGGTATGAGCAGGTATTGGTGGCTCATCGCCCAAGCAACCCTGATGATTTCATGCTAAAAGTTTTCTGACTCATTTGATTAGCAACATGACATCATGACTTTTGCGTAAACAGACACGCCACTTTCAAGTCAAGTGGCGTGTTATCTATACGCATTTTGAGATATCCGCGTGTATGTCTACGCCGTTAAATGTCCAAGTGATTCCGCGTGTATGTACACGCCATTAAATTTCCGAGCGAAACGAAGCAAAATGTAGATCTACATCTGGGGAGCGATATTTTTTTCCCTAGGATGGTAGGGGAAGACTCATAAATGCTATTAACCCCAGTGACGGGTAGGTTTAGGGACGGGGTGGAGGTAGGTCATATATTTATATATACAGTAATAACGTTGAGTCAACTGCGTTCATAAACACGCTGAAAAGCGATTGTGCGTGTTGATAGCACGCCAAAAATGGAAATACGAATTGGCGTGTCATACACACGCAATTTTATGAGATCAGTCTGTGATTAGATAAACACAAATCTGTTCAGGTGAGTCATTTAAATTATAAAAAAAGCACTTTAATTACATTTACATAATTTATGCACTGCAGTTATAGATCATTCTGTAAAAGTCTTGAAATAAAAACACTCAAACCAAAAGGCAAATCCAGCTGAGTCTTAAAATGTGAACTAAGGATTAATTGTAATTCATAAACCTTGTGATGTTCAAAACTCATTCCTTCATGGTACTCAAAAGAATAGATTTTGAAGAATGTTCATGCTGCTCGTTTCCATACAATCTCCAGAAGAAAACATAAAAAGGTAACCCATACGACTCGGGCTATATTCCAAGTTTTCTGGTGCCGGATTATATAATGTATTCATTGTATGGATAAGAGCTGTGTTTACATTCCTCAAAATGTCTCGTTTTGTGTTCCATGAAAAAATGAATGGGTTTGAAAAGGCATATGAGTGAGTAAAAAAAGTTGTCATAGAAAAAGCAAAGGCACTGAGAATCCTGAGGAAAGAACGTCCACGTAAGCTTAAAGTTATAGTTATGTGCTGACCCAAACCGATCAGTCTATATAAATATAAGACTTCCAAATAAAGTCAAGCATCAGATTGAATAATGAAAAAATAACCTCCGTTCTTGATCAGCAGGGGAAAATGTGATCCAGTAATCCAACATCAGCAGTGATGAATTTTGAGTTCAGTCAGAACAGCCAAAGAGGTTAGAACAGCTCACCGCAGTGTGGTTTAAAAGAGCACCAGTCGTGGTTAGATGTGGTTAAAAAGTGCACCACTCAGACAAAACAGCAGCGGGGAAGACATCTGTCCAGTGCAAGTATCCAAATCCAGACATTAGCAGTAACCCTTGGTCTTTGGCAGATGGGAAAAACCATCAATCCATGTGTCTAAACATCACAGACCCTGAAGTGTGTTCTGCTATTCCACAGGGAAAGTTGAGGTACCACTGCAAACCAATGAATATGAAAGCACATTCTTATATTGATCTGAAAAATACATTACGAGCCCTTCATTTCTTTGGTCCATCTGTGAGCTTGACCCCAATAAGCCCCATCAGAGCCGTGAGGTGGGTGCTATAGTACAGGTACCTGCCTGTCAATGACATTTTTATGTTCGGTAGGGTTTGTGTCCTGATCTGAGGCTTGTTCGGCTTTTCTCCTCTTGCGGACTTGATAAAGATGGTTTTTGGACTTCTGGTGTGCTGGAGGTCAGAACAGTTCAAATATTAGCATCAATAGTCTTGTTGTAAGATGTTTGAGAACGCACTGGTTTTCTAGTTTGCAGAAACTTACCTGTCCATTCCAAGTCGCCGATGATCACCTTTTCGCAGAGATCGCACATGTGATGACTCCGTTTGTTGCGAGACTCCACCCCCTCAGCTCTGATTGGCTGTGTGGATGGCTGCTCTCCCTGGAATAGTTTCAAAAGTAGATGTGCTATGAATGGGGATTAGTAATTGGCCTAAAAAAATCTTTAGAAATGATGATACCTAATAACCCAATGACAACTAAAAAAAATACAAAATAATAAAGTTTGTCATGATTGTGTGTAAATGTAAACTTATTTGAAATGTTATTAAAAACAGCACTTTTGTTAGTCTCCACTCTTAAAAAAAGAAAGATGAAAAAATAAACACCTCCAAAAATCAGTGACAGGAATCTAGCAACACAAACGATTATGCAGAACCTCCACGGCTGGGTTCACAAGACAAATCATGATCAGAGGGGTGTAAAAGGAGACATTATTTGTCAACTAAACAAGAAAGGAAATGAGTCAAACCTTTTGGAGGCAGTCCAGAATCTCTAGAGCAGGAGTAAGTACAGTAGTCTCCCAATTGGTCACATCTGTCACATCCAGACCGTAAACAGGAGGCACATTGTTTGAAGGTCCTGAAGTATTTGAAGATAAATTGACAAAAGATGACACCGATGAAATGCATTTTGATTAAACTTGCAGAATAATTATGGTGGAATGTAATAGTGTGAACACAGTGAACTCAGTTAATGTTACACCTTAGGCTAATGATTAAATTACTTTCCTTAACTTTCAGCTTGAGTCCATTGGGAAAAACAATGACTATGATTTGCTACTTGCTAATTAGGTATAGGCTCATTATAGAGAGCATATGATTGTGCAAAACATCTGTTTAGTGCAACATACTGATCAATATTATTTTTGGTCCATTTTCCTGGAAGAGAAAATTTGATATCTGCTAAAATTTATTTTAGTCTAAGTGAATTAAGTCAATGTATCCTTTTACGATGGAACGGAAGTAGTGAAAGATCTTTTTCTCCGTATTGTGACATCCGAATATAACGAATGATCGGGGGGGGGGGAGGGGGGGGGGGCGGGTCCAGTTGTTTGAATTTTGAGAGGTGGGCATTGCACTCAAAAGTACATGAGAACTTGCAGTCGATAGACTAAAAGTCAAATTTCATTTAACAATTTTCAATTAAACAATTAATGATTAAAAATGTCAAGGACAAGAGGGTGGAATGGATGGAGTACTCAGTATGGAGTGATGCAGGGAGGGCCTGCAGCAGCCTGAATCTGCTGAATCACTGCTGCTCGATAATCTCCAACAGCATTCTGACACTGTCTGCAGAGACGACCTCACTCTGCCTCCCTCAACGCTATTGATCCATGCACAATACAGCAGACATGCACAGATAATGAGAGGCCCATACATTAAACACATGCAGAGTAAAAACACACACACACGGGTGTTCTGGTCACAGAAAAAGGATCTACAGGGTATGCTATTCTGGTCCCCAGGTAATATTATAGCACATTTCTTCTCATGATCTGAGGCATCATTCATGTCTACAGAGTAAACGGTGTGGGACAAGTTAGGTCCCGAAGTTATATAGGGTTGTGGCCTGTTCAAATAACCCAACCTAATGCTTGGCTTAGTGAGAAACACTTTGTGTTTAGAACTTATTAAAAAACACTGAACAGGCTTTCTGAAACTTACTTTACTTCACACATGCCTTTGAGATGAAAAAACACATGCCTTTGAGATAAAGTCATACATTGCAAGTGGTAAAAATCACACTTGGCCGCCTGGAACACAGAGACACTCTAATTTAAAAATCTGTCTACCAGCAAATGAAAAACTCATCTTTGTCTTAAAATGAGAGGCCATGACCTGCTGTCATGCTTTACTCAAATCCTCCCACTTCCCTTATTAAACACAATAGACACATTATCTACATCAATTACAGGTTAAACTGCTTAAAATGGGAATAGAAATGATATAGGAAAGTATAAAAAGGTTCCATAAGCGACATCTCTTTTTCCCTGATCTTGGCTGTCTGGTGCTGCTCTAAACTGAAGGATATCACACACAACTGTGACCATATCATTTTAAGCCAGAATAAGACACTGTCAATCTGTTTGGATTAATACTGAAAATCACTAATATGACATTTCAATGTGACATCACCATGGTATAAGTAAAAAAACATGGTATTATCATGGTGCATTGCAGTTTAAAAAATAAATAAATAAATAAATAAATAAATAAAGCCATATATATATATATACATACATACATACACACACACACACATTATATTGGCAAAAGTATTGGACACCCCTACCCTACAAATCATTGAATTCAGGTGTTCCAATCACTTCCATGGCCACAGTTGTATAAAATCAAGCACCTAGGCATGCAGACTGCTTCTATAAAACAAATTTGTGAAAGAATGGGTAGCTCTAAGGAGCTCATGGAATTCAAGCGTGGTACCGTGATACGTTGCCACCTGTGCAATAAGTCCATTCGTGAAATTTCCTCACTACTAAATATTCCACGGTCAACTGTTAGTGCTATTATAACAAAGTAGAAGCAATTGGGAACAACAGCAAGTCAGCCACAAAATGGTAGGCCAAGTAAAATCACAGAGCGGGGTCAGTATGGCGTTATATGTGTGCCTCAATCCTGAGCGAGTAATTGTAAGTTTTGAGCACAGAGAACTATATTTTGCAAGCACATTACATTATATTTTGAACAGATATGAACAAATCGCAAAAAAAAAAAAAAATTGTTTGAGCAAAGAAAAAACGATTCCGTGCTCAATAAACGTATTTGCATTATCCATATTAACCCTCTGGGGTCGGCCGTCGCGACGAGCTCGATTTTTTCCTTATCAGTGCAAAAGAGAATCAAATTACTCTGTTGATTTTGATCTTACATATATGTGTTGTACATCATTAGATCCTGTTAAGTGTCTATTTTTTGTGTGTGTGTACTCACAATAAAAACAAAGTGTTGTGCTTTTCGTCAAATAAAGAAAAATAAACATGATGCGCGTTTTGCCTTCTCTCTGTCAGTGAGGTCCATTCTGAAACGCGTCCGAAAAATGAATTGTAACTGTCAATACTTGTCACAGAGATACAAGAGATTTCTCTTTATGAAGCTGAAATTCTCTTCTTTTAAATGAAGAAAAAATATACATTTCCAGTTTATGTAATCCGTTTGAAACCAAGGAGAGGTACAGTTTTTTCGTTCTCCCCTCATTATCTTTAATGAGCCGAGGCCGCCACGCCCCCAGAGCTTTTCACATGGTAAATAAGCGATCTAACAGTATGCATCGCACACGCCCAGCAGCGATCAATGGCATAAAAACACATTTCTTCATCAGATTCACCGATAGGTCATCGCGTTTTGAGAATGGCGTTTTAATATATACATATAATTAAATCGCAATTTTAACCAGAAAAATCTCCAATGCATGCCCAAAGTCATGCACCCATATAGTTTCTCTTGATATCAGCATGTTCAAAGGTGTTTTTTTTTTATTTCATTTTTTACAGGGAGAGATGCCACTGATGAGTCCTGCTGACTTCAACATTCAACAGTCTCTGTACATGAACATGGTAAAATGAAAAATCAAACACCTTGGAAATGACAGGTATGTACTGTTTCAATGGCACAAAGTTGTGTGACTGTTCAAGCCTATGTCTTTTGATCAGTGTGTTTACTAATGTGCTTTTTTGTCCTTTGTTGTGTATCTTTGGATTATGTTGTGTTGTAAATAAATCCAAACAATCTAAAAGCCATTCTTTTTTAAATCTCCTCATTCTTTGTGCAAGGCTCCTCATAATGATATGGCCTGATAACACCTAATAGGGCCATTATGGGAGGGTCTTTGTCTTTCTCAGGTGTGAAATGCATACATACTAATGAGAGATCACGCCTCCTCGCATAAAGCTTTCTGACACAAAACACGTCATTAAAAATGTAAAAATACTTTATTGTCTTATCTGAATGAGTAGTCAGGATGATTCTCACATAGTTTTGGAGCAAATATTCTAGGCTATGTGATACAATTTTCAAAAGTCTTGTGAAGAAATAATCAATATGTGTTTTGTGGCCTTATTTCAGAAACTTTAATTTTTAGTTTTTTCAATAACCATGCATAAACAATATTCTCTCAAAAATACAAATATTTACATACATGTTGCTCACATATTATGGTAGCCCTGTTTGTGCTAAATAGAGTGTAATTACACCTGTGCCATTAATATGTTTATAAGCAACTGAAAAAAGCACAAATGCAGGGCATGTCAAAACATCTCAAGGACCCCAAAAACACCTTAGACCCCAGAGGGTTAACATGCAATAATAACCCCTCTCACGCAGTTCACAGGTGCTCTCTCACAAACCTATTATCTGCGCTCCTGTCAAGTCCCTCTCTCTCTCTCTCTCTCTCTCTCTCTCTCTCTCACCCTTTTAATTCTGGAAAATTAAAGGTCAATTGTGATTGGCTGTTGGTCTCCAATCAAATCAAAGCCCGTCTAGTACAACTATCTACTACAGCATCCCGGAAGCTTACTGAATTTTTTATTTATTTTTTAAATAACTGACTACAGTGAGACTAATGGATTAAAACACATTTTGGTAAGTATTTTTTTATTATTATTAACTTAAAAGTGCCTTGTTAGTTCTGTGTATTATAATGCTGTTATGTTGTTTAACTTATAATATTACAGTAGCCTATATCTCCTATTGTGACTAAAGTTAGTTTGACTTATCCTTTTCACCATTTGACTCTGTCATGTTTGATGGTGGCTAGAGAAGACATCTATCCATAAAATAAATTTTTCGTCTTCTTTGTGCTGCGTGGTGATTGGAGACCAACAGCCAATCACAATTGACCTTTAATTTTCCGATTGGTTGATTTTGTGGCACACTTGTAACGCTGTTGTATGTTGAGCGAGCGTGTGTGTCAAGAGTTGAGCGCGCACAGAATTAAGAGGTTGAGAGAAAGAGAGAGGGACTTGACAGGAGCGCAGAGAATAAGTTTGTGAGAGAGCACCTGTAAACTGCGTGAGGGGTTATTATTGCACGTTAATATGGATAATAGCAAATACATTTATTGAGCACGGAATCGGATTTTCTTTGCTCAAACGAATTTTTTTTTGCGATTGTTAATTTCTGTTCTAAATATATTGCAATGTGCTTGCAAAATATAGTTCTCTGTGCTCAAAACTTACAATTACTCGCTCAGGATTGAGGCACACATATAATGCCATAGGTCAGCGCATGCTGAGGCGAACACTGCGCAGAAGTCACCCACTTTCTGCAGAGTCAATAGCTACAGACCTCCAAACTTCGTGTGGCTTTCAGATTAGCTCAAGAACAGTGCGTAGAGAGCTTCATGGAATGGGTTTCCATGGCCGAGCAGCTGCATCCAAGCCTTACATCACCAAGTGCAATGCAAAGCGCCGGATGCAGTGGCGTAAAGCACGCCGCCACTGGACTCTAGAAACAGTGGACTTCTACGTGTTCTCTAGAGTGACCAATCACACTTCTCTGTCTGGCAATCCGATGGACGAGTCTGGATTTGGTGGTTGCCAGGAGAACGGTACTTGCCTGACTGCATTGTGCCAAGTGTAAAGTTTGGTAGAGGGGGGATTATGGTGTGGGGTTGTTTTTCAGGGGTTGGGCATGGTCCTTTAGTTCCAGTGAAATTAACTCTTAATACTTCAGCATACCAAGACATTTTGGACAATTTCATGCTCCCAACTTTGTGGGAACAGTTTGCACGTTCAACATCAGTACCTGACCTCACAAATGTGCTTCTAGGAGAATGGTTAAAAATTCCCATAAACACACTCCTAAACATTTTGGAAAGCCTTCCCAGAAGAGTTGAAGCTGTTATAGCTGCAAAGGGTGGGCCAACTCCATATCAAACCATATGGATTCAGAATGAGATGTCATTAAAGTTCATGTGCATGTAAAGGCAGACTAGGGGTGGGACGATACAGGTACCTCACGATTCAAATCTGTGGCGATATGTGGTCCACGATATGATATCACGATTCGCGATATCTACGATATTCAATATATTGGAAGAAATTTCATCAACGATATATCACGATATATGTGACTGAAAAGAAAAAGTTCACCGTGATAGCGAACGAGGTGCATTTGCAGATTCGTAGTGTTGCTGTTATGTTTTATCTTTGCAAAGCAGTTCTTGCAGATTGCATAGTCTTTATCCAGTGCCTTTCCGTTGACTGTCTCGTAAAACCCGAAGTGTCTCCACACTTTAGAGTGGAAACTAGCGGGTGGGTCTTTGATTAGTTTTTTATTGTTTTCCGCCATTCTTCTCGCTTCTCTTTTTTTCTGCAATTCTCTGTTGTTGTTAGTTAACTTGTGTTCTTCACCGGCCGCTGTCTGCGCCACTTTACCCCTATTTACTCGAACAGCGCCCCCCGCAAACTGAATGGTAGATATTGGGTAGTGACAGTGACACTGACAACGGGTAAATTAATCATTTTGTGTTGTAATAAAATATCGATATTGGGCGTTAGTGTATCGATTATTTATTGCGACAGAGAGCACAACAATATATTGCAATATCGATTTTTTTCCCACCCCTAAGGCAGACGTATATTAGTTAATAGTATTCTTTATAATCAAAATGACTTCTACAGCATTGGTTAATCTTAATTATGTCATTATTATTATTTGTAGTTGTTGAAATAAACATTAAGTCATGATGTAGACATAAGCAGTCACAATCTGTGACTTTCCTGCTGTGATAACCAGTTTCGAAGAGGCATCTTTCTGGCATGATATTTTTCAAACAGCCTCTATTTTCAAACACTGTCTAGTTGAACTGTCAAACTTCTTTGAAATGGCTTGGCACCCTATACTTACAAATGTTTGTTTTTCTTTAAGGTAATGTTAGTAAAACTGACAAACATGAATATGCAAGAGCTCTCAAGATGTGTAGCCTGTTTATTAATTATAATTGCTGAATTGCACAATGGTGTTGACAAAAACTATTTTAGCTTTTTGTGATAAAGAAGAAACCGACAAATTTTTGATGTGTGAAGCCCTCTTTTTTAAAAGTAACGGAATTTAGAGGAGCCACCACTTCACAAGGACACTGCTGACAATATCACCAACCCTCACACCTGTTTGCCTGAGGCAAATGTTACGCAAGTCCAGAACTGTAACAGAGAAAAATGTCCTTAAACACTTCTTTAAAACACTTCTTCTACATAACCACTGAACATTGTTTGTAACCGTAGTTAAATGTTTATCACAGAAAATCAAATTTTTTGTCAAACAGTTACTCCACGTCTGGCAAAAAGGAACAGACCGTTTCTAATTTAACCCTTGGCCAACAACTGGAATGCCTCCAAATGCAGTCTAGTTCCTTATCAAGATGACACCAATAAGTATTACATAAAAATCCAGAAAAACAACAACAGCACCCAGAATATTAAACACACTAATAGGCATTTAAAAACCTGAATGGTTATCAAATAGTAAAATGTATTCCTTAAAAAAAAAAAAAAAATAATAATAATTGAATTCTTGAAATTAATAAATAAATAGTACATTCAATCAATTTCAACTGATTAATTTTTTTCTAACAAAACCTTTTCATCAAAATGTAAAATTGAGTTTCAGTGCTACCAAAATACAAATCCAGGTTATAAATAAATAAATATAAACTTATAAACTAACGTCATTTAATTTGATAATTAAAAGCATTTTATGATTGTCTAGTGAGCATTATATTTCATGAAATGTATTACAATGATGATTTAAATAAATATAATTCAATATCAAATACCTGCCGTCAAATTTGATCAATTATTTATTGAAAATGGTTTAAAATTAGTATATGCACTATTAAATAGGCTGTTGCTAATTTGCAACTAAATATTCATTTTGAAATTTAAAATCCAAAAAAATCCATTAATTTATCACACTAAGCAAAGATATCTCAGCAAACCTGAAATAATTCATTATGTTAACATTGTCTTAGAAAGCCATGCATTTAATGATGTATACAGCTTTTGCATTGGCACCAATTGCACAGGTGTTCCTGCACACAAGAGACCCAGCGTCCCACTTAGCTGATGTAAAGCATCTCTTTACCTCAAACTAAACCTTGTTGCATCTTGCTTGCCGTCGCTCCTAATCAAAGACAGTTCTGCAGTCTTTATGTCCGCTTTTGTGCTGATCAGAAAAGAGTGGCAGCAGGTGGGCCTGCACAGAGACACCTGGCCTACCTGAGCCATGTGGGGAGTGGAGGACTTTTTTTGTACCTCTCTCTGGGGTATAGAAATTAGAGGGAACAGGTCAACGATGGCCAACTGGGGGTAAACAGATGCTGAACGGAGGGCTTTCCCCCACCCAAAATTCAAATCTCTGTGAAATCTAAGTCAAGTAATCTTGCCAGACCTGAATGGTGGAAAAGACGAGAGAACAAGGGTTTCTAACCACAGAGATCTCAAATATCTGCCTAAATGAGGCGGCACCTCTGCAGCACACCCACGGCAGACAGCCGTGCGGCTGCTGCCTTTTGAGATGTGAAAAGACCCCTCGCTCACCAACTGGCAGATCTTTTCCAGAGTCTCCAAAGACATGGGCATCAGGAAACACACTGAGCAGTCACACCTGCTGCTGTTTGTGTGATAAGAGAGCCTAGGTCAAGAAAAAAAACGAAGGAGTAGATATGGGTGTCAGCACAGGACACCGGCTGTAATGTTGGACAGCTGTAGGACTAATCATCAGACATCCAGCTGAAGGTTGTGAACACCAGGTCAACACCTCAACAGCTGTTTTTAACTCCTTTCATACCTTAATTTAGTTTACATTTGCTTATACATTATATAAGCAAAATCTTCCACCATATGCCATTCACAAGCTCATCAACACATGTTCATGTATAAACACCCATTGACAAAGGTCCATATGCAAACGGATGGCATCCGTATTCTTGCGGGAATGCATTTAGGGAGTGTGGGGCGTGTCCTGAGGTGTGTGTGTGTAAGGGGACACTGTTCTATGTCGCACCTGTCGCGTATCTCACTCAGATTTCCCCTATCGTTGACAAAAGGCAAGAGACTGTTACTTAGTGCTCACATTGCCTCCCTGAGCTGTCGACTGAACTGTTGTCACGGTTACCCCCCAAGCTACTCTCCTCTCCCTAGGGAAGCGGAAACGGAGCTCAGGTTCACCCTAATCCCAAATTCAGCTGTCAACAGTAGGGTTCAAACCAGCACAGCTCAAGAAGGTAGCACACTGACTATTAGCAGCAAATTAATTGATTTTAACAAGCGAGACACATCACAAGAACTTTTCTTCCAAACAATTTTTGACTGCTCTGAAGGTGATGCTCCCTTCACAGCTGTCAGCTTGGGGCAACAAGACCAATATGCCGAACCGGCTTATTCATATCAGCTCAGTTTGTTTCAATTTACAAACAAAGCCACTGATTGAAAAAGGAAAGAGGAGATGTTGATCGCCCCATAGAGGCCGGAGGACAATGAATGCAAGTTTGCCCTCAATGAACCCACAGTCCTTATCCCCAAGAGGCCTCACCATAAACTCCAACCTCCTGCCACCCTTCTAAATTCCTATCAGTACTCTAATGCTTGCAGGATTAGACCGGTCAGCTGAGGGGCCCATGAGGCACTAGGATGCGTGGGGTGTGGAGGGAGGGATCAGTTAGGCTACTGACAGGCAGCCACAGGAGCTTAACCAGACCACAATCAGGTCAGAGTCCAGCAAAGGGTGGGAGAGAGGTGGGGATGGATGCAAGGGGTTTAGTTGTGATGACTTGAGACTTACTGGCCAGTTGAACTTGAAGTAAGGCAACAAGAGGTGACCCAAGAGTTTAAATGCTTCTTAGAAAACTAAAATTATTGTTGTAGTACTGAAGTTTATCTCAAGTCCTAGTCCAAGACCATCATTTCAAGAGCATTTGAACTAATGAGCATTAGGACTCCAATGAGCTGGTCTCTACTAGTCATAGAAAATATGGTCATGGACTTGGACTTGGACTTGAGTACTACAATACTGGCTAACAGAGCTGTTGAAAATGTAGAGAGAAATCTAGCCTGCTATTTATCTAATTAATTTCTTAAATAATTAGGATGGCAAAAGGCTTGGTATACCGCATGGAAAGAGCAGAAACTTGCAGAAACGCTGCAGGACTCATCACTGGTCAAAGCACTAGGAACCATCTGGTGAAGCAAAATACTTAATAAGAACATGACCAAAAGGCTCCTTCTTGCAGAACTCAGGAGAAGATTCTTCAGTAACTAAAATCAGGACACAAAGGTCATAGAGGAAGGCCACATTCACAGACATCTCACCTAATGCCAGCTGCCTTCGTGTGTAGGGTTCAGCCACAAATGGTGGGACACAAAACTACTCTTAATAAGGGCTAGCCACTGTCTCTGCCTAATCTCATTATGGCTAACAGGATTGCTGGTAGTCTCCACAGGGATGGGGAGCAAGGGGTAATCCAGGCCAGGATCTTTAGAAACAGGGGTCAGAATCTAAAGGGAATGCCCATATAATGTGGGGAAGAATGGTAGAGGCGGTGAAGGCCAAGGACTTTCAAGGTAAAGTGAAAATCAAAGGTAAATCCAAGACATTAGTTTGGTCAGTGTTGAGGTGCTTACAGGAAGTAGAACAGGAAAGAAGAGTGGAATACATGAAGATGATGCATGTGACAAGTGGACAAAAAACAACATGCATGTAAACTTGAATTGTCATCTCATGTCATTCCAAACCCATATGACTTCCATGGAAAATACATTTTCTTTCCAAAAAATGTTTTAAAGAATATCCTGGCCACTCTTTTCAACAAAATGAAAAATCATTTAAATTATTCTCAAGACATTTGATAGAGCTTTGCATGAAGAACCGACCAAAATGTAAATCGTATTTCACTGAAAGTTCTTGACATCCAAGCAAGCTCTACTAAGAATACATTAGAGAAGTAGTAGGGCTGGGCGATATATCGATATAAAAAATATATCGATATATTTTTAAATGCGATATGGAATTAGACCATATCGCATATATCGATATAGTTCAAATATGCGCTGTGATCCTTGCTCCAAGCAAGCTGCTGACCCGGAGCTATCTGCACTACTCCCCGCGCGTGAAACTGCGCGCTGCAGAAGCCCCAGCCGCAAGCCATCGACAACCCGAAACGGCGTTTCCGCTACATTCATTCTACCGTGGTGGTCCGCCACACCAAACATCATCCCGCCACGGCTGCAGCTTCTCGGTAAAGTCCGATATTATGCACACTATTGTGTTATTGTTAAGCCCCACTAAAGGCATAAAAATATTGTAAAGCACCATACAGTTTTTGTGCACTATATTCCAAGACTTCTAAAGTCATTCGATTGCATAATGTGAGGTAAAAAATAATATTTAAGTCGTTAAGTTAAAGTTAATGAAAACTCATCTCTCCTCAGTCATTCTCCATTGATTCAGCATTCAAACAGCGCGTTGCGTTCGGTTACGACATAACACGATGACACTCTCTTCAAGATCAATGTTCCCATTATTGTACTTTATTTGTAGATAAATGTCTATGGTTTGCATACAATTACTATCTTACTGGAGTTTACTGTGCTTTCTAAATCATATTCCTTTCTCCCGGGTGTCTGTTAGATTGCAGCACTGGAGTAGAGAGCGCTATAAATTGTTCTTCATGCGCACTGTAACTGAAATTTAAAACTGTTAAAAGAAAAGGCTCAATAAACTGTTGCATAGATATAATATTTCACTTTGTGTAAATGTGAAGCGCTGCACGCTGTGACTGCGCGTTGCTTCGAGTGCATCATTTTGCGCACGGGATGCACATAATCGCTTTGCCGCTCTTATTGGAGCCTTTCATATTATAATACTTAGGCAAGGTTAGGGGCAAGGGGGCGTGGCCCATGGGACTATCACTGCCACCACAGCTGGGAAAAAATCCTAGAGGAAACACTGCGAAAAAGCTCCAGCCCCGAAACAAAGCTCACTGCAAACTTAATTTTCCCGCAGCCACCTTATGGAGCTTTGATTTCAAAAAAGGTACTCCTGTTGCTATACAGTATTTCTGTTCACATTTTATTGTTATTTGAACAGCTGACCATTTAATTATGAACCAGGTGAAGAAACCTGTTTATTATTCATTTGATTTTGCACCTGTTCACTGAAATAGCCGGTTTCAACTTTCAATAAAACTAGGCTACTTGTGACGTCATATTTGGCTTTGACTTTGACTGAACATTTGCTCTCACTTTGAGGAAAAAATATCGGGATATATATTGTATATCGATATTCATCCTAAATATATCGGGATATGACTTTTGGTCCATATCGCCCAGCCCTAAGAAGTAGCAACGTCTGATTTGTGAACCAGTTACTCCAAATGGTATGAACGATTTGTTCACAAATTGGACTGTAAATCTTGAGTTTAAATCATGCATGTTTGGAACAACATGTTGGGTGACAAAATTATTTCATTAAGGATTATTTCTGGATGAATTATTCCTTTAAAGCTTCTACACAGGATATGACTGCACTTTATCAGTGCTGTTTTTTGGGGGCTTTTTTTTACATTTTGGGTCTAGGCCTATGCATTAGATAGACCGCTGCATCAAATCTCACTTCATAAGTATCAAGTTAAAATTAGTCAACTTTAAAAAACACTTCTTGAGACCCTCTGTGTTCTGTTTTTGTCCCACTCCTTGTAGCTGTTCTGTACGCAAGATACACGTCCTGTGTGAACGTCCCCTGTGCCACACACATGCACACATTCCTTTTAACTTTATAGCTTTTGTTATGCAACAAACTAACATTATTTCACTTCTACACTCTCCATTGTTATGAAGTGTCCTTTACCTCCTTTCTCAAGATAAACTTCACACCCTGATGTCACCAGGACAAACATACACACACAGCTGTTTAACCACTGAAGTGCTTGCTGATTCGCCTGTTGTCTGTTAGGAAGTAATAGTACAAACTGTTCAGACTGACCGTGTCTTGAAACACCCAAACTTTACGAGCATTTGATCTTTTATCAACCCAAGGCCAGTAAATACTGAACCCTGAGCCTTGGAATTTTGAGGCTGTCTGTGAGGGAGGGGTAGCCTTCAAACACACACACAGTATTTCTCTATGACTGTTTGTGTGTTTAATGGTCTGTGTGAAGTCCATCTCGTTAAAACCAGCTGTGATTACCTGACCATTAGACCGTACTGAAAGAAAACGAAAAAGAGACACAGCTACAGTAACCTCTGGGGGCGACCAATATACAACAGCCAATTCAAACAAGAGACAGGATGGAAAGGGGAGGACGACGAACTCACGTTAAAGGATGGTGGAACTTTCATGCAATGTCGTCCATGAATTTATTCCAGGGAAAATATGGCTATAACAATCTGTGGTTTGGTGTCTTATGGGCATCAGATAAGCTGCCTTCTGAATTTGAACACTGCACAACACCAAGGAAAGTGTGTATTCAGCGAGACTTACTCTTGAGGAATCGGTTGCGGACCCATTTGTTCTGTTTTCGGGCATAGCGGCGAGTCGCCTGCTTGAGAGACTCGACCCCTGTGAGAGAAAGAAATAAGATCAATATATGGCGGCCACACCAAGTACTGCAAGAGATGTTTGTGGGAGACAACACATAAAAAAAAAAAAAAAAAAAAATGAAAAGGTAATGCGCAATAGGTTTACCAACACAATTTAAAGTGCTTAATAGCAAAGCATAGAGGACAAGGAGAAGAGGAAGAGCCAGTTCCATTAAAAATCTCAGCCACCCCACCCCCTCTCAATTCACTTCCTCTTCAGTATATCCTCTTACCACTGGTGCCACAGTATATTGGGATGTCTGTGTTAAGGCTACACAATTTAGTCAAATTTATTTATTCTTTCGGCAAATATTAGCATTTGAAATGTTATATTTAAAGGGATGGGTCACCCCAAAATTTTTATTCTGTGATCATTTACTCACCCTCATGTCATTCCAAACAATCAAGACTTTCCTACATCTTTGGAACACAAATGAAAACATTTTTAATATTCGCTTATTTTTGTTGATCTATTTGAAAGTCCATGCCAACAATAGTCTCATGCATCATGTGTCTTCAGAAAGACAACTTTTTGTGCTTTTTGATCACTTTATATGATGAACAGATTAATTTTAGGATTTTATTTACATAAACATTGATTAATGCACATACATGGAGCACATCAAAAGTGATAAAGGAAGCTCAAATGTGCTTGCGTAACACACCAGAAGCATATAGGTTTGTTTTCGGAAATCAAGCAAACACAGTTAAGCTTCATATTTTGCAATGCCTTTTTGTACTTTTTGAGTGTGAATAGATGACAGAATTTCCATTTTTCAGTGAAGTATCCCTTTAAAAATCTTGTGCTGCTGCTTAGATAAATCACAAAAAAAACACAAACAAAAAAAGTATCTTATAAGAACAATTTATCTACTTTTTTAGACACTTTTTTTGTCTAGTCAATGGAAAACGGAAAGAGTTTTATATATAACTCTTTCCGTTTTCCATTGACTATACCAAAAAAGTAGATAAAATGTTCTTATACAGTAATATGATATATCATAATAATGAACATGCACAATATTGTTATTGTGGCCACTTCAAATACTGTGAATCATTTTTTATTACAAATTATTTAGATTTTCAGAATGCTTTTAATGAATACTTTTTCCATCATCTGGTTACAATGCACATCACCGCTATATGCTCCGTCAAAGGGGTATACACATTGATGTAAACAAGGATGAGAAGAATATCGAGTTCACATTGCATTTACATTGTACTTTAATTTGAAAGTGGATTCGAACTCTTTTTGTATCAATGTAACATGGATTTTTTTTAAATATATATACACATACAGACATATACATGTATATACACACACACACACACACACATACATATATATATATATATATATATATATATATATATATATATAGATATAGATATATATATATAGATATAGATACATATATATATATATATATATATATATATATATATATTAGTGCTGTCAAACGATTAAAATATTTAATATTTAAAATATTTAATCGCAATTAATCGCATTAATGTCATCGTTAACTCGCGATTAATAGCACATTTTTATATATTCTAAATGTCTCTTGATTTCTTTTTGTCCCATTATTTTTTCTAATTTTAATTCTCTTATCAACATGGAAAAGTTGATCGGCTTGCTTTGTGCAAATGTTTTATATTGAAAACAACATTGGCATATACAGTGTTCAATTTCACACTAAAACATTTTCACTTGGAGCAAATAAATCTCTCACACAATGTAACACTGTCCATCAATAAAAGGGTGAAAGAAATACTGACGAGGTCCTGATATTGACAAGGGTGCGGAGGATTCGCATCAGCTGTGTCTGTGTGTGTGTGTGTGTGTGTGTGTGTGTGTGTGTGCTTGGCCATCAAGTGGGATTTCAGACTGGACGCGCTGCGATGATAGCTCAGTTCACAACGACAAAAAACACAGATCACTTTGGTCTTGTCAATGGAACCATTTGGCAACTTTTTAAAAGTAAAATTTCAATTCAGAATCTTATTGGCATCCATTTCGGCGTCTTGCGCTTGTCATCCACTCAAAACGTAACGTTAACCTACTATTTGGCCGGCTCGCAACAAGTGTGTTTCCGGTCTAGTTAGATCCCGTGCTTTCAGACAGGACGCGGAATGCACGACGCTATGCCAGTTTTCAAAACTTTTTGGATGCCAAAACGTTTCTATTGGCCGCACTGGTAATAGTCACAACGGCAAAGGTTGAACTATTTAGAATTTTGACCGCGGTGTGCGTGCCGCTTTGGTCGACGAAGCAACAAAACGTCCTCACGCGGCACAAGCCATTAAAATGAATGTGTGTTGCCGCGCCCTGTTGCAAAAGCATGTGAAAAAAACCTACAAAGTTTGCTAGGCCAAAAAGACTGTTAATCGCGCGATAAAAAACATATCAAATAAAAAATAAGGGGTATAAATATAAAAAACAATGCATGAAGTGAACATCAAACAATATTTTCCATAAGGGGTATAAATATAAAAAACAATGCATGAAGTGAACATCAAACAATATTTTCCATAAATATCTGCCTATTAAAGTTGTGTCCTCAGTTTCTGTCAACTCCGTCAGATTTTTTCATAAAGCTCTTTAAATCAGGAAATAGCATGGTCAGCTAAATCCTTGAGGACCCCTTTTCATCTCCATTAGAGATGCACCGATTGATCGGCTGGTGACCGGAATCGGCCGGTTTTCACGTGATCGGCCATGATCGGCGACCGGCCGGTCAGTCTGACATAATCCGATTTTATGCCGGTCAAATGCACTCGGGCGCCGCATGATTAACATCGCGCAACATCAGCATCACACGTGCACACGGAACGCGCACATGTAGGAAACCTCGTGAATTATGGCCGTTTCACACCACAAGGTGCAGCGCGTTTTTTTTTTTTTGTTCGGCGTGCATGTTAATCAATGAGTGCATTCACACCGGGAGCCGGAGCAGCGCGTGAGCGTCGAGCAGGAGCGTCGCGTGAGCAACAGTGAAGCGCGGGTTTCGGCGCCGAATCTATTTTTGCTGCGCTCAATTTAAGTGAAAGCACACTTTTGATGGACAAAATAAATATGATTTCATCCAAAAAGTGCCCAAAATGCAAAGAATTTGCATGTCTGGTGTGTTTTAACAAGAACTGAAGTAGGCTAGGCTATGTCAGAAAGAAAATGAAGACTCAAAAATATTTATAGAAAATTTACCCATTTAAAATTGTTTTTATTATTATTTAATTGTTTCCCTGCAAATGCTCCACTTGTCCTGTTTAGCTTGGCTGGACATGTGTCAGATGAGAGAAGAACTGCTTGAGAAATATAACTTGCCATTGATATACAACAAGTGATTGCAATAGGCCTGTGTGTGTGTGTGTGTGAGAGAGAGAGAGATAAATATCTTTATACTGCAAGGCTATATTTATTGAAATTTTATTTGTTATTTATATATTATTATATTGCCATTACCTGTTTTCATACAGAAGTTTAGTTTGCTAAATATATCTTTTTTTTTTTATTGGATATTGGATGTGAAAAGGAAATGGTTCTTCCATAACACTGCACTTTAGATGTGTGAGAATTTTTCACACTAGGAGTAATTTATATAGTTCTATTTTATAGCAATTATCTGTTAAAAAAATGTTCTATGCAAAATGTTCTATTAAAGAGAAGATAGAAAATAAATATTTGTGTGTGCTGTAAAGTGGTTTGAAAAAATTAAATCGGAATCGGCTAAAATCGGTATCGGCAGGTCAAACTCAAGGAAAAATCGGAATCGGGATCGGCCTAGAAAATTGTAATCGGTGCATCTCTAATCTCCATGTCTGTGGTGAATGCAGCACTACCACACATGCTCTGGAACGTTTTACATTTTTTTATATTTTCGACAAACAATGTCAATATTCCAATGGTCACAGCTCCACCATGTCAATACCATTTTTCTGTTAAGATACTTTTAAGATATATTAAGATATTAAGATATATATATATATATCAATTAGGGCTGTGCTCAGAATATCGATACAACGATATATCGTCATGAACTCCTGGCGATACGCGTATCGATACACCAGCTGCCGTATCGATACTTTTGTGCTTTTGAATGTAGCCAATTCAGGGCTCCAATTTCGGCGCGGGACTGCGCATAATTTGAATAATTCCCGCAGTTTATAATGCGGGAAATTCCCGGAAACATTGATTCACTTTAGCATGTAGGTTGTAGTATTAGTAAATGAATCCACACAGATTATAAAATCAAATCAGTCATTTTAAAACTTTCTGTGAGACGCAATTTCACAAACAGCGTGAGTTCAATGCAGTGCTGCGTCTCTCTCTCTCTCGTCTCGGGCAAGCGTCCAGCGCTGCAGCCGGTGAAACTACACGCTCACGGTTATGAGTCGGGACATGACGGAATATTCACTTGCATAATCGGGCCATCGTGACTAAAGTTGACCATTTGCATGTCTTTAAGTCTTACCAGTTTAAACATTCAAACAATTTTAAACTATTCAGTAGGCCTACTTGCGCGCTCTCTGAGAGTTGGTTTTCTCTGCGTGCATACATAGACTAGAGTAAAGCCGCCTCACATACAGCTCGCGAGATTATATCGCTTTAACAGACTAAAACACGCAAAATGATGGAAAAAATTTCGTTCTTGGTAAGTATCCTCTAAACACAGTTGGTTATGTCTTAAATAAGCATAAAGATTTTTAACAGAAACGGCAATTCCCCGGTTGTATGATGAAGTTAAGCGAGATATTCTGCTGTCACTCTCTTAACCCTGAGCATGTCAATCAATTGTTGTTTCTGCATAAAAATTTGAAAATGTAATCATTTAAAATGATTTCAACGTAGAAGAAATGACTTTGTTTGGTGCACATTCCAACACTTAAGACCTGTTAAATACTAGGTGTTTAAAAGAGTTTGAGAAAACTAAGTTAAATTTAAGTTGTTACCGTTTTTGCTTTTATTAATGTTTTAAGTTTTGTTTAGTCATTGAGCAGTGTAGACATGCTTCAGTGTCACTATAATTGTCATTTCAGTTATTGAGGCAGACTTTAAAAGCATTTAAAAGCAGACTTTAAAAGGAAGAGCCATTCTAAGCTTTTTTATTCATTTAACTCATTGTTTTTCAGTTATCACAACTGTTATAACACTGGTTATTCAATAAGCAGATATTACTGTTACTAAACTCAGCTCAAAAGAAATTTAAATTCCAAATTGATCCATATCGTGATACATATCGTATTGTGGCTTTAGTATCGTGATACGTATCGTATCGTGACATTGTTGGTGATACACAGCCCTAATATCAATACATACATACACACACACACACACACTGAATATTAGATTACAAGTGAATTACTATTAAAATAACTACTAGAGTTTTATAATGCAATATTAATATCTTTTAAAAAAACAAAAACATGAATCACTGCTAGGTGGTCCAGCTAACCCTCAATTCTTTATTTTGAGAGTGATCTCAATTTCTGTTCGCAATTTTTAGTGTGCTCCTCATTCCAAATTAAATAACCTCCATCTACAAAACTCTGGTGTCATCATGTTATGTTAAATTTTACAGTAACCCGTGGCACCAAAACCGCAGAAAATATTGCATCATGAGCCCCTTGTGTGCTTGAAGTATGTGCAGTTGACAACAGAACTGAGCTCTTTGCTTTCAGTTTGAAGCACACAGAACATGAACATGACCATACACTAATGTTCAACAGTTTAGGGTACGTGAGATTTTTTATGTTTTTGAAAGAATTCATGTAAGCTCGTTAAGGCTGAAGTTATTTGATCAAAGATACAATAAAAAAAAAATTTTTTTTAAGTAATTTTGTGAAATATTACTAAAATTCAAAATAAGTTAACCATTTTGATTTATTTTTTAAAATGTACTCCTGTGATGGCAAGGCTACATTTTGAGCAGCCATTACTCCAGGCTTTACTGCAACATGATCCTTCAGAAATCATTCTAATATTCTGATTTCGATGCTCAAGAAACATTTCTTATAGAGATGCACCGATTACAATTTTCTAGGCCGATCCCGATTCCGATTTTTCCTTGAGTTTGACCTGCCGATACCGATTTTAGCCGATTCCGATTTAATTTTTTCAAACCACTTTACAGCACACACAAATATTTATTTTCTATCTTTTCTTTAATAGAACATTTTGCATAGAACATTTTTTGAACAGATAATCGCTATAAAATAGAACTATATAAATGACTCCTAGTGTGGGAAATTCACACACATCTAAAGTGCAGTGTTATGGAAGAACCATTTCCTTTTCACATCCAATCTCCAATTAATTTTTTTTTTTTTTTATATTTAGCAAACTAAACTTCTGTATGAAAACAGGTAATGGCAATAAAATAATATATAAATAACAAATAAAAATCCAATAAATATAGCCTTGCAGTATAAAGATATTTATCTCTCTCTTACACATACACACACACACACACACACACACACACACACACACACACACACACACACACACACACACACACACACACACACAGGCCTTTTGCAATCACTTGTTGTATATCAATGGCAAGTTATATTTCTCAAGCAGTTCTTCTCTCATCTGACACATGTCCAGCCAAGCTAAACGGGACAAGTGGAGCATGTGCAGGGAAACAATTAAATAATAATAAAAACAAGTTTAAATGGGTAAATTTTCTATAAATATTTTTGAGTCTTCATTTTCTTTCTGACATAGCCTAGCCTACTTCAGTTCTTGTTAAAACACACCAGACATGCAAATTCTTTGCATTTTGGGCACTTTTTGGATGAAATCATATTTATTTTGTCCATCAAAAGTGTGCTTTCACTTAAATTGAGCGCAGCAAAAATAGATTCGGCGCCGAAACCCGCGCTTCACTGTTGCTCACGCGACGCTCCTGCTCGACGCTCACGCGCGTTTCCGGCTCCCGGTGTGAATGCACTCATTGATTAACATGCACGCCGAACAAAAAAAAAAAAAAAACGCGCTGCACCTTGCGATGTGAAACGGCCGTAATTCACGAGGTTTCCTACATGTGCGCGTTCCGTGTGCACGTGTGATGCTGATGTTGCGCGATGTTAATCATGCGGCGCCCGAGTGCATTTGACCGGCATAAAATCGGATTATGTCAGACTGACCGGCCGGTCGCCGATCATGGCCAATCACGTGAAAACCGGCCGATTCCGGTCACCAGCCGATCAATCGGTGCATCTCTAATTATTATCAATGTTGAAAACATTTGTAATATTTTTAAATCTGTGGTGAATAGAAAGTTCAAAACAACAGCATTTATTTGAATTACAAAAAAATTATAAATGCCTGTGACTTCTGATCAATTTAATGTTTCTTAGTGTAACACAACAATAGAACAAAAGTGTAATTTAAATGAAACTGCAGCTTTTTGCTCTTTAATAATCCAGTTGTTAAGCTTGACATCATTTGTCACCATTTACAAGTCCAAACAATCTATCAGAGCTGTGGTACTACAGGAAGAAAAATAATAATTCATGATTTTAACCTTTATCAGCATATGGAAATCTCAGTTAGCCAGACAGTGATTCATCTTGAATCCGAATCGTTAAAATATTGGTATCCGGGACAGTGAACCCGGAGAATAGTGTACAACGTGACTTTTTAAAGAGCTTAGCTTAAATTTGTGTTATAAATGCATAGTGTTGATAAATCTCAGTTGAAACAGTAGAATCTTGGACCCTGTCTGTTTGCTGATTGCTCTTGCTATAACAATTTCATTTTCTATGTTGATTTAGTGTACATACTAACATTTGTGTATTCACCTCACTGGCAGTGGTATCCCCACAAAACTAGAATGCAATTCACAATCCATCATATCAACATGAGAGCAACACAAATCAATCAGAGAGCAGTATTATCATCTTCATGGCCAACTGAAAAGTCACTAATGCTGAGCACTAAACAAGCGAAACACTCATGAGCTCTCAGCAGACATGAGCGGTGTTATGAGTACTGCAACTTTCATGCTTAGCATGCCAGTAATTGATTTTGACACCAATCCGACTGACAGGGAGAGATAGAGAGAGAGATAGAGAGATAGAGAGAGAGAGAGAGAGAGAGAGAGAGAGAGAGAGAGAGAGAGAGAGAGAGACTGACAGAAATGATGACAAAAAGCCTGACGTCTTCCTCTACAGCCCCTTAGCAGCTGATGACAGACTGAGCGTTCACTCTTAAACGCTAAATGTTTCAGAGATCTAATCAGACACAAACACCAGAGCAATTCTCAAAACTCTGCTGAAAATTTAGAAGACAAATACCGGTTCGCTTTATAACAGGGCTGTCAATCGATTACCAGTTTTAACTGAATTAGATATGCTGGTTAATCAAATGAATCACATCTCCGTATTTGATGAGAAATGTTCACAAATGAATATATAACAAAGACTTCATGACAAATTAATAAATAATTTAAGACATTACATAAAGTGTCTTTCATAAAGTCAATGTGCTGTTGTCCCGTCCACAGCGACACAATTTGTAATGCATGAAGTAGACTTCCTGCCTGCACTTTTTAATTGTTGGTTTGTGTGCACGTTTCAGACACCTAATTAATCATTACCGTGACAAAAAGTAATTAATCACAAGCAATTAATCATAAACATGTACAATATACTTGTCTAAAGGCGGTAGTGATAATTGTGTATTACAATGAAAATGTATTTTAATCAGTGTTGGACAGTGTTTTTGCTTCAAATGTGCCGAGTTTGTTCAAGGACCGGTTTGTTTGACTGTTAAAAAAAAAAAATGCTTGGAAAAGCATGAGAATGCTTTCAGAATGAATGTCTGAGATTGTTTGCGCTCTCTTTTGTGTGAAGTCAGGAACGGTTTCATAACTGTTCTCACGCAGAAAAATTTCAAGAACATCAACAATCTCACTATGTTCATTCCCAAGGCCTGAACTGACAGATGTTTAGTTTACAACAAAAGAATGAAGACATTCAAGCTAAAACAAAATGACAGAGTGAATGAATGCTTACCTTTAATTTTCAGTTTATCAAGTTCTTCCTGACTGAGGTTCTCACTTGCTGTCAGGTACTCGTGAAACTCTTTAAAGCCAATAGACTGGAATATGCCATGCTGATAGTCCTGACTGTAAACACAGAAGAGAAAAACAAATTACTTATGTATACCAAATTATTATACACGCACAAAAACTGAAGAACAGTACTAGATTTTTACGGAAGTAAATCTCACTCATCTTTACCCATGAAAAATAGCACCACATTGTTAGAATGTCCTGGGTTGTTCCCAGGGTGTTACTATGCAGTTGCCAGAGATATTTCCTGGTTGAAGCCAAAATTAACGTTTTGACAACTATTTTGTCAAGTAAAATTTTATTTTCTGTTTCATTAGGGCAGCCCCCTAATAGTCGTATAAACGTTAGTCAACGAGAAGAGGCTTAGTCCACCAAAATAGTATTAGTCGGTTAGTCGCACAAAAAGAAAATTCACAAGAAGTGGCGTTGACTTGGGAACACGGCCGCATTAACAATAGGGCTAGGCGGGGCTAAAGCCCCGGGGCCCGAGCAAGGAGGGGGCCCGTGATTGGCTGTGGTGCAGATACTGCTAGCCATCTGATTGCCAAAGCCTTACCACGCAACGCCCCCCACAAATTAGCCCTGTTATTTAGTGGCGCTTTGCCATATATTCCATGCATTATCATGGAATCATTTTCATTAATATTATAGAGACGTTCGCAAAGACCCGCCTTTTTTATTTACTGACAAGCCAGGCGGCTCTCACGAGTCACGCACGTCATGTTCTCACTCACGCAGTAAAAAATACATCACGGGGCAAAGACTAACATTACACCGAGTGACTACGAGAGAGAGTTCAGAGCAGCTTAGCCTACTGTTGATATTAAACAAAGTCTCAACTTTTAAATATTGTCATTTAAGTCATTTAAACAATACCGTTTTCAAGTTCAAGTCCACCGACGTTAATCTACTGACAGCTTTGTTGTCGGACAAAATTGCGTATTCAGCGTTATGATTGGCCAGGCCGCCTGTCAATCAAACCCCCGTGGGCAGCAGGACATGGTGAATTAAAACGTCACGTTTTAATTTGATATAACAAATACATTTATTCTATATTTAACTTGTGAACGATCGACCTGCTGCTGCACGTTGGCCTATAGATGGCTGCCTGCGCCTTATTAGAATATGCATCAACCAATAAATCGCCTCCACTCTTCACTTCATTCTAGTCTAGACTATTCTTGAAACACAGCGTCATCATCGACCCCACAACTTTTCGGTAAGTTTGAATATTAACTTGATGTATGTATGATATTGCTTTTTGTGTTTGATCAAACTCTATATTCGTCTAAAGGGCTGGCGATAATATATCCGATAGAAATATGTCAATTTTGCTGCGCCATCATGATGTAAGTTTATAATTTAAACTCGTTTTTAAGCATTGTGGTTTGGACACAAATTATTTTAAACTGCTCATGCACAGTAAGCAGCGGGAGAGAATTAATTTTGTAAATGCTCGTTTTGAGACCATGGTAAACTTGAGACGGTTTTGCACAGCGGCAGCGCACTTGAGTTCCGACCCTGAGGTCTTAAAGTGACAGAAGCTGCTAATAAAGCTGCTGTCGGCTTTTGTGTCAATAATGTTAATCAAACATCAGAAAGAAAGTAATTTACCCCTTGACTGAATCACTTTTGTAAAATTAATAAGAATAAATTGTTGAATTTATAGTGAAAACTATGTATTTTATATTTTGATTACTTTATACAATATAATATTATTCAGTGCTTTAAGTTTTTCAAGTAGGTCGATTTCTTATGTGCCTTTGTTCTATTGTTATTTGTGACTCTTGTCATCAGTAAGCTTGAGATTCTTTTCTTAACCCTCTGAGGTCGGCTATCGCGCCGGCGCGATTGTCTCGCTTTTTTTCTTATCAGTGCAAAAGAGACTCAAAATACTCTGTTGATTTTGATCTTAAATATAAGTGGTATACATCAATCGATCATGTTAAGTGTCTATTATTTTTCTGTATACTCACAATAAAAACAAAGTGTTGTGCTTTTCGACAAATAAAGAAAAATAAACATGATGCAAGTTCTGCCTTCTCTCTGTCGGTGAAGTCCATTCTGAAACGCGTCCTAAGATTAACTATAACTCCGCAAATACTTGTCATACAGGCACGAGAGATTTTTCTTTATGAAGCTTGAATTCTCTTCTTTTCAATGAAGTAATTAATATAAAAAACAAATATTCTCTGTTTATGTAATCTGTATGAAAAGAGAGTGATTTCAGTATTTTTTTCCCCAGCTCATTACACTTCATTACTCGTTAATCTGACACGCCCACGGAGGACGCGTGCTATTCAAACGCAAATGTTGAGGCAAGCCATGACAACGCCCACATCAGCCGTTCCACCGCGGCGGTAAAATGTGTGGTGTATTTGCTGCCTTTTACCGCTAAGAGGCGCTACAATCATAGACTCTGAAAAGTGTTCGTTTATTCCCTCTATTGCGTAATCTGCTGCCGCGCATTCAGAGCGATTGAAAGCTGGTAGCATATGAATTCAAGTGAAACGTAGTTAAAATAATTAATAATCACAATGCTGAAATTAGGCTACTAAAATTAAATTGAATAAATAATGAAAACAATTCAACATAAAACATTGCAATAAAAAACATTTAGGCTACATCAATCAGACTTTCGAACAGCGTACAGACGGTAGCTCAGTGGTTAACGCAACAACTCGAGATTCAAGGAGCTTCAATCGACCCGAGATCGAATCTCAGTGTAGCATACATGTTTTAACCGATGTTGGCCGACAGCGTTTATATTTTACCACCTTGATGCTTAAATAGGTAACTGTTTATAACTGTTTACTTAAAGTCAAGAGTTTTGTTTAATTATCATTACAACATACATTTGCTACATTCCTGTAGAACCGCAGCCGCTGCACAAACGACAAAAACTGATGAAGGAAGATTGTCAGCCGATTGCATCAGAAAATGAAACTGAAGAAGCTCGTCTTTAGTCTGCTAAATTATTGTGTAATGTAAAAGAACACTTAAATTACTTAAGTTTGAAACCAAGTTCGAACATTTCAAGGTTTAAATAAAGTGTCGGGACAGTTTTTTTTTTTTTTTTTTAAACAGGATTGCATCGAGTTTAGAGTTTATTTCTTTTGCGATGCAAAATAAGAAACACTAGGCTAATCTTATTCTTGCGACATTTTAAATTTGTATTGCCAAAGAAATTACAGCTAAATTAAACAATTAAAACAGTACAAAACGAAAATTGTCCAAAGCAACATAGCCTAATTAAATTAAAAACATGCGTTTTTCTTTGCCTCTCTCGCGCTGGATCTCTTTTTAGCAAGTTTATTTAGTCTCCCTCGCTGCGCCCGCCGGGTCTCTCTCGAAATTAAACATTTAAAAACATGTAATAACACATCATACAGCTGATAATACTGTATATGTCGCTGCGTGTCAGCCATACAAATCACGAAAAAAATATTTAGCCTTTAATTGTTGCTTCAAAGACACAGCATGCCTTGTTGAATTCACCTTACAATAACTTCAATTGAAATTTTATGTAAAAAAAAAACTTTAAATAGGCTACAATAAATAAACTACAATATTTATAATTTAATAAGATATGGGGCCTACATTTGGACACAGATTTATCCTTACAATAATTTTGCCTGCTCATCTATCCGACACTCTCCATATGAAAGAGGAACATTAACACCTTTGTCCAGCAACTGTCCCTCCAACCCCCCACAGGCTATCGGAGTCTGAGGCTGACTTAACACAAAGAGAAGTCGCAATTCACACTTAAATCGCTATTCTAGACAGTGTTGATAATGAAGGAATTAAATGATTTAAGTTACATGTAGACTAGTGATATTTCTGTCATAAAAGTTTATTACTAAATATTTCATTATTTCAATAATTGATGAAATAAAACTGTTTGGGCCTGCCTTTTCCAAGCAAAACTAAATATAATCTGAAAAAACGCATGTTAATGTGTTGTCATGAACAAAAAACTCAATATTATTCTACAGGGATCTTTGGATCCTTACAGGCATGCAATTAATTAAGTTTTTTTTTTTTTTGTAGCTATTAGTCAAATAAATATCGAACCACGGTGCTTCGTGGTAATGCTGCTAAATTAAATAACATTTATAGAATAATTATGAACTTAAATGATACAGTATCGCAACATTTCGACAAATAAATTATTTGATCTGTTTTTACATTTTAATTCAGGGCGATTTAGCCTACAAAATGGAGCGAGATTTTCACCCTTGTCTTGTCATTTTCTCATTGGGAAGCGCTTACATTGAGTATAGATCCTCTGTACCTCTCGTTTTCATATGGATTACATAATCAGATAACATTTATTAGCCTAAATATTTAGACATTTAAAGACTTTAGACATAGGTAGTAACCTTAATAGCTGCTAATAGCTCTAGTGTTCTATAGCTATTATAACATTTAAAGACTTTAGACATAGGTAGTAACCTTAATAGCTGCTAATAGCTCTAGTGTTCTATAGCTATATATATATATATATATATATATATATATATATATAAAAACGCTAATGTGACTTTGTTTTTGTTAAGGGCAAGGTGTGCAAGGAGACGTGTCCCAGGCAGTGTTCAAGCCTAACAGAACAAAGAAAACTCCAGCTCTTCACAGAGTTTTATGCTGTCTCTTATGAGAGGCAGCAGGCTATCATTCTCTCTGATTTGGAGCAGGTAGGCTAACTTAAGCAATTCATGACCATATCATGTCAACAGTATGCAATGCATCACAATGTAGGCCCATGAAATAACCAGTGAATTGAATACTACTGTATGCCTTCAATTCACTTTATCTTTGCTGTTGACACGGACTCAGAAAACCCTAGTTCATTAGTAAATAGTTGCAAGTCTCCTTGCTATTTTTTTCCAGACACATTCATAATCATTACTTTTGCTGGTGCTTTGCGGCAAGCTTGAGAGTAGAATAGTCTATATTTTACGCCTATATATATTAAAGGCTCATTATTGTTTAGTATTATCCTCAGTATATATTTAATTAAATTAATATAAACATGCAATGAGTCGACTAATGTCTTAAATTAATGACTACTAGTCGACTAGAAAAATCTTTAGTCGGGGACAGCCCTATATTTTATCCAAAAATCTATATAAATATACACTACTGTTCAAAAGTTTGGGATTTTTTAAATGTTTTTTTAACCCTCTGGGGTCGGAAATCACGCCGGCGTGATCTGCTCGCTTTTTTTCTTATCAGTGCAAAACAAACTCAAAATACTTTGTTGATTTTGATCTTACATATAAGTGTTACACATCATTCAATACTGTTAAATGTCTTTTTTTTGTGTACACTCTTATTAACATCAAAACCTTGTGTTTTTGTAAAATAAATCAAATAAACAGGGTGCGCTTTCAGCTCACTCTGTCTCCGCAAAAATCTTTCTGAAACGCGTCCGAAAAAATGAACTGTAACTCAGTAATACTTAACACAGAGACACGAAAGATTTCTCTTTATGAAGCTGAAATTCTCTTCTTTTAAATGAAGTAATTTATATAAAAAAGCAACTATTCTCAGTTGATGTAATCTGTATGAAAAGAGAGAGATGTCGGTCTTTTTCCTTTCACCTAATTATAGCGTATGACATGTTAATGTGACACGCCCAATGAGAACGTGCGCTATTCAAACGTTAATGTTGAGGCAAGCCATGAAAACGCCCACATCAGAACGCCCTAACCTTTATCTCGTCTTGCTGCGCAGTGAGGAATAATTCTTGGAAAAGTTAACTCAGTTACCTGTTTCATTTCAAGGAACAGGGATTCAGCTGATGTAGTAAGTCATTTATTCTTAAGTGCTTTGTTCTAATTGCGTTATTGAATAGTGTCTGTAAACTCCACAAAGACTGTTTAAATATTAAATGCGTGTCTGTGTGCGAATGAATGGACGAATTCACAAGCGCGTGCTGTGCGTTCATTCACTATCGCTCCTACATTAGTAAGACTACTGAGATTTGTTCTAATCGTGATATAGAATAGTATCTGTAAAACCAAAAAGACTGTTTAAATATGAATCGGGTGTCTGGGTGTGTGAACGAACGAACGCACAGATGCGCACTGTTACAGACGAAATAGATTAGAAAGTTGTTACTATAAAATAGACATCAAATAAGCTTTAGATAGACAGTTTCTGCTCATATGTTAAATATATAATAGGCTATGTTTTGTCAAAAATAAACTAATCAACTGTTATCCAATGCAAGCTAATGCAATGCACATATCAAAATAATGAATCCTTATTTTTTTTAAATGTTTGATAAAATGTTTTGCCCTACTTTAAAAATAATACTTTATATGGAAAAAAATATTTTCTTTTCAAGATGTCTCCAACTCTAACTTTGAACCAATTCTATACAAATCACCTAGTGTTGTCACGGTACCAAAATATCAGTATTCGGTACCACGGTTCCACGGTTCACGGTAAAAAATCCACGGTTCACAAAATCCACGGTTCACGGTACCAATTTCGGTAACAAGGCTTAATTTAGATTAAATTTACACATATTAAAGTGTATATCACGGTTACAAAGATGGAAACTGTAGTATTAAAAACAATTTACAATAAGATTCTATTTGTTAGAAAACATTAGATAAAATTACCTAACAATAAACAACAGTTATATACTGTAGCAATTATTCTACATGGGGTTAACTTAATGTACTAATATATTTTTAAAATCAAAAGTTTTATCTGTTAACATTATTTAATGCACAATGAATGAAGTGAACAAACATGAACAATCAAGTGTTTGTATTAAATAACATTCACAAACATGAATTAATGTTGTAAAAATATATTGTTCACTCAATGTGTTGATGTTGCATTAAGTAATATTAATGAATGGTGTCTTATTGTAGTGTTACCAAACTATACAGGAGATAAAACATGTTTTATTTGACTTAACTGTACTTTTATTTAATCCAAAAATGTCACTCTTGCCTGTCTTCAAAGCTTGAGAACCCTGTAGCTGATTTCTAATGCAAGGGCTAGAAATCAATTCATTCTGATACTTCCTCGTCATCATGGAGAGCGCATCACACCGCTTTCTCCTTTCCACAAGCGCTTGTTTTCCCGTGTCTCCGCTATGCAACCATGAACAGCGGCGAGCCTGGAAAGACGAGCTCGCACGTCTCTTCTATTATGAGCGCGCTTGCCGCGCGCCTACATTTGAAATTTGCATGCGCAAAAAAACGTGCTATTTAAACGTGTGAACGGCCCTTTATGGCAACGTGACATTAGCCTAATTCAAAATATTTCCATAATGTGGCTCTTTCCTCCTTTCTTGTCAACAAGTGGATTCAGAGCCACCGCATTAGCAGCGCCGGTCGCCGTGTCTCAGAGTGTTTTTATGAAGAGTACGCACCTCTGCATCTTTCCGACAGCGCATCAAAAACCAGATTAACCCGGTACTCGGTACCTAGAAAAGCTGGGACCGTAACCGTTTAATTTTTTTAGTACCGACTTGGTACCGAAGTACCGAGTTTTTTGACAACACTACAATCACCCATATAACCTATTTGACCAGGATTTGTTTCCAGGTATGACTAAAAATGGGTTTTTGACTTTCATTTATATTTTGATTTTATATATATATATATATATATATATATATATATGTATATATGTATATGTATATGTATGTATATGTATGTTGTCCTTTAAATTTTTCCTTGTGTGACACCTGAATGAAAGGCTCATTAATATGCGGGTCAGGTGAGAATCACCTAATTATTCATGATGGGGTTTGGACTGTTCACGCCCATTCGCATATTGCCTTGGCAAACAAAAAAAGGTTTTTCACAACAAAACCCAATTCACAGTTTTATGTGAATGATTAGGCAGGATGTTTTTCAGATCATTTTGAAGAAAAAACTCTAGGCAACAACATCCATTAGTCAAAAGTCTTGTGGACACATATGTATTATGTGTTTTGTAGCCTTATTTCAGAAACTTTCATTTTTAGTTATTTCAATAACCACGCATAAACAATATTCTCTCAAAAATACAAACATGTACATATATGTTGCTCACATATTATGGTAGCCCTGTTTGTGCTAAATATAGTGTAATTTCACCTGTGCCATTAATATGTTTATAAGCAACTGAAAAAAGCACAAATGTCACAGCATGTCAGAACATCTCAAGGACCCCAAAAACACCTTAGACCCCAGAGGGTTAAGAAGTCTCTTCTGTTCACCAAGGCCACAAAAAAAAAAAAGAAAAACAGTAAATTATTATTATTATTCCTATAAAATGTAAGGGGGAGGTAAGGCTTTCACTTAGGACTTAAATTCTATTTGATTGCATTTAAGCATTGTACAGCATCAGATTTAGCAAAATGATTGCCCTCTCTTTCTCTGTTGCGCTCTGTCTGGATGACATTCAGTGAAGTCAGAAGTTCAACAGAAACAGGCTGTTACGGCAAGCTCTTTTGTGAAATATAAACGCTCTCGTAACATTTCACATATAAAATCATATCATATGAAGTGTTGCACTGGGAAAAGTAATCTGAGAGCACAAAAAATCTGTCAAAGCATCAACCTGCTCACATTAAACTACATTATTATGACAATATTTAAAGAGTTGTGCTCCCATGTTTTTGCACAATTATTCAACAGCTCACTCTGTGATCATTTTTAAAATGTATTTCATCATACAAATACACTTAAAGCAACTGTAAAGTAATGTCACTGACTAAACAATGACATCTGTTAATCTTTTTTATCATCAATGTTATTGTTTAGCTGTAGCTGAATTTACAGAACCGTGTTCTAAATATAAGGCCTTTTGGGTGAACTCAAGGGTGAAATCGCATCCAATGTTTAATGGGACCCAATTTTAGATGGAAAAGCGGTCACTGGGTGCATCGGAACCCCAGCCCCTGAGGTAAAAATGAGTTGTCATACAGCTCAGAAAACAGAAAGAGAGATCAGCCGGTCACAGGGACACAGACAGTGCAGACGGGGTGAGGGGGAGGGGGTCTATTGACAGGACAGAGTGAGATAGACTGAGAGGGAATGGAAAGGAGAGACAGGCAGAGTCTGACCTTGCTGCCTAGTGACTGCTCCCCGTGTAAGGCGAGAGGGCTGGCGGAAGGGTGGCAGATGCAGACATAAAGAAGAGGAAAAGGGGGAGGAAGAGAGTAGGATGACGTGAGGAAACAGGAGAAAAGCGCTTTGGTGGCAAGTTTGCCAGCGAAGACGTCTAAGAGGGGAGGTGGGGTGCGATCGGCTGGACGGAGCGCTGGGCGGCCGGCCATCAATCGGCAGAAGCCACACCCAGAGCGGCCCAACCCCAGACACTGCTGTGTCATCAACATCCACACACACCGCAGTGCAGTCCGTCCGCCAATATCCCTGCACAACAAAGCATGTGACAGCACTAACAATCAATAATTAATCACCTTATCAAACAAATATTGTTAGTGCATTCATAAACACAGGCTAAAGCACAGGACAGTGCATCATGGGCTTCGCTCTTGATCTGATTGCCGCAAAATTGGAAGATTGCAGTGTGATCTGTTGTGCCGTAAATTCGCTAACAGCCACTGCACCATGCTTGTCTTTGCAAAACTCACAGCTACAAAGCCAGGGTGTTAATGGTGGTTGCCAGGGCAATACAATGTGGTTGCTAGTAGGGATGTTAACCGATGACCGTTTGACCGATGGTTGACCGTATCAACGTTAACCGATTAAAGTTGTCGGTAGTTGGTAAAAAAAAAGTGATCTTTAAAGGTGCAATCAGTAAAAATTTTGAGTATCTATTAACAGAAATGCAAAATGACATCCTGACATCATGTTTTTTTTAGTGGTGTTTAAAGAACTTACTTAATAAACCGTAATATTTTTATTACCTTAGAATGATACATTTATATCTACATAACCGCGGGCACCCCCTTCTATGAAGGTCGACATATTGTGACGTCATGTTTCTACTGTAGCCGACAGCGAACAAAAAGCGCTACAGAGTGCGTTTCGTCACTACCTTGAAAGAGAAGCCGCAGAAACCTAGAAGCTAGCCATAAACACCGTGAGTAGTGTAGGGCTGGACCCGAATATTCGAATATTCGTTCGGTGGGTTGGTATTTGATTTGAAAATGTGACATTCGAATATTCGGGGGGTTTTTTGCACACCTGGCATCCCACTCAAAACGGTTCTCATTCGCGCTTGAATATGTTTTACAGTATAAAATCTGGTGAAATATAATACTTAACATATTACTTCGTTATAGCTACTTAATAAATATATTTGCTTCTTCTTGGACTACTAAAAGTGTTCCTGCAACGGGAGTATTCTCTGGCTAAAGCGCAGAACAGCGGAGTGTGTATGGACAGAAGTGCATGCCTGAGCTTGTATTTTGGGTTAAGCTGCGTTGCTTTGACATTGTGGAACATAGAAACAAAATGTATTATCCTTTTTACCCATTATTATCAATCTAAATTAATCTACTGCAAGAAGAGATTTTACTGGGACGTCACGTCACAATTTCGTTTTTCTTTATTTAAATTTCTTTTTTCTATTTTTAAGTTGTTAGTTTTTATTATTAACGTTTTTATTTATTTAAAATTCATTTTTATTAATTTAAATTTCGTTTTTATGTTTTATTTATTTAAATTTCGTTTTTATTTATTTAAATTTAGTTTATATTTATTTAAATCTACCCTACTTTGTCAGTGAGAAGACTATACCTTATTAAAAATATTGCTTAAAGGTTCTCTAAGCGATGTCGGGTGACGTCACTTCTTGTTGACGTTTAAAGTATTGTCAAACAAAACGGAGGCTAGCTAGACCCTCCCTCCTCCTCATCCGCGCACTAACCCCCCAAACCCCACCCCCAAGTCCTTCTTGTCGGTGATTGGCTGGAACTGTTTGTCATTTTTCCTGGAGCAGGTTAGCCCAGTTTGTTTTTGTTGCCGTTTGTGGAGCCTGGGCTGTCTACAGAGACCGCATTTTTTTACAGTGTGTTCAGGGGACAGGCAGCCAGCGGTTAGTGAGGAGATGTTTGCTGTATGTGACAAAAAATGTTTTGGCCAAAAAACGCGTGACATCGCTTAGAGCACCTTTAAGTTAAAAGACCTGCGTGTGTGTATGTTTTATATCACTAGTGCAGCGTCCGTTCTCGGAGCATATAAGCCCTGCTCGCGTGAGGCGCGCCGCTTCTTTATTTAAATCTACCCTACTTTGTCAGTAATTTGTTAGTGAGAAAAATATTACACTACCTTATTAAAATATTGGTTAAGTTAACAGACCTGTGTGTGTGTTTTATATCACTAGTGCAGTGTCCGTTCTCGGAGCATATAAGTTCTGTAGTTTATTAAAAGTTTATTCATTCTGAACGTGTCGCATCTCGCCTGTCTATCTATATTGCACCAAATACGACACTGCACTCCCTTGTGAAGTCGTTTGGATGAACGGTTCTCGAAATAATCAAAATGCAAAAGGACAGACAGACATATATTGAATATTCGATTTTCATTACTACCGAAGCTTCGAAGCTCAAAAAATGGTATTCGGACCAGCCCTAGAGTAGTGACTTTTCCCTTGTCAGTGGTGTAAAATATGTAGTTGGATTGTTTCATGTAACTTAGTTCTTCTCCCTCGCTGTGTTATGGCTTTGCTATGTGGGGATAAATGTGCTGGTTACGTTCGTGAGACAGCTGATTAGTACTCTTGTCATTGACCATAAAAAAGTTACGTTACAGGAATCACCAACCCGTCGATCTTGGAAGCATTTTAAGTCGATCGCGAAGAGTTTTCAAAATCAGAGAAAAAAAGCCTATTGTGTGTAGTAAATGGTGTCTAGGGGATGCGGAGCACCTTTGGGCTCATGTGGACGCGTCGAGTATAAACAAGGCTTTACGCTTTAACCAGCTCAGCCACAGTAACAGCCACATTTAGCCAGCTAAACTTTTACTACAATGTTAGAAAAAATATATAGTTGCATAGTTTAATGTGGTTCTTCTCCCTCGCTGTATTATGGGTTTAGACAATCAGCTGATTACTATTATTATATTATGTATTAAGACCCTTGATCCTCACCTGACTATGGCTTTGTAAACGTTATCCATGATGTGGTTTATAATGGACTGTGGTACAGAAACAGTGACAATGTTACACACTCTTGGCTTACTCTGGCTATTCTCTGCTGTCTCAGACGACGATATGTTTGTCCCGTTTTAGCCACCGTAGCTTCTTCGAAGCCTTTAGTGCAAACTCGCAACCGAACCGCTAGATGTCGCTAAAAATCACACACTGCACCTTTAAATTAGGCTATTATAGACAGTGGACTAAACGCTACTATAGTTAGCCATCTCATTCCAAGATATTTTTGTGTGAAGTGAACAAATCCCTCACACTAAATTTTATTTTAAATCACCTGTTTGTACTTAATAAACCAATAAAAACATTTGGCGTGAGGTCACAGCTAGCGGTTGGGTTCGCGCGCGCCGCTCACAAGGTTTGCAAAGTAAAGTAAAGGCAGGCAGGGGGGGTTTTAGTGTAGGCCTATAGTAGGTTGTGTTATGTATCCTGATTGACTTTATGATTAGTTAAATCTATTTTGCACATGCATCGCCACAGAGTTAACCATTTCAGACAGTACCGGACAGCCTCTGTCTCGTTCACTTCACGTCTGTGGGCGTTACACACAGCTCAGTGTGGCCGCTCCAATTTACCTTCAATGAAATCTAACCTAAGGGTAATTGACAGAATTACTAAAAAATATTTTGCTACCTAAAAGTTAAAGATGTTTTGTGTCACGCATGCATATCTATTTCCCTCATATTAAATATAAAACACATGTGGACTGATATTTTTCCAATGTATATAAACAGACGTTTCAATATATTGGTATTCAATGCATTTTCTGAGAATTTATATTTCAAGTTTTTTACTGCAAATGTCGAAATGAGCGCTCTTTGGTCCATCAGTGCTTGAGTCACTGATCACATTAGAATAAAATATCTCATAATAAAATACAAAATTGACTGATTTATGAATGTATATGCATAGTTCAACTTCTCATCAGTCGGAAATACAGGTAAACGCTTTCATTTGTTGTATTTTTGATCGATATGATCAAATAGCAGGGATAGTTGGTGTCTCCGGTGAGTTGAAGTGCGTGCTGATGATTTATTATATTTTTAAATAGGAGGGAAATAATTGCACAATGAGCAATATATATATTTTTTTTCAATAAATATTGAAAAATATTTTCAACATTCATGGTTGTGTGTTTCATATTATTTTTGCATGCATGAATAGGCCACACACCAGAGCATGTGAGTAAAGCGGAGAGGTGTGACGCTTAAATATAAGTTAAAAAACTTAAACATACGTTTCATATATATGTTTAAATAATATAATGATATTTTTTTTTTATTTCATCTATGTTGGTTATATGAAAAGGGAATCGCATGAGAGGAGTAAGATAGGATCATAAGATGCCCAATAGGCTATCGGAAAACATTTGGAATGGGTCAGACAGTTTTGACCACTTTTTAAGTTTTGTTTTAAGTGAATTTCATTTTGTATAAATTGTATCTTCATTTTAATCAATGTTTCTTCAACAAATTGACTGGATTAATAAATAAGAAGCAAATATAGTAGACAATATAGGCTAATTAGGACACGGAGGCGCCGGCGCATACACTGGAGCGCGTCTCATAAATGAACTGAAAACTGACAGAAAACACTAGTTTATTAATAAACAATTCAAGTGTTTAATACATAATCCTTACTTTGGCCGGTTCTTTGTGGCAAGCTTTATGCATGCGTTGAGATGCGCAATATAAAAATGCTGTAATTATAAAAGGTTTCTAGTGTCAATGTATTGCTTGTTTTTCTGTTTACATTTCATGTTGTGACACTTCTCTTCTCTCGAACATAATGCTGCTACGTCAGAGCGGCCAAAGCGTCAACAAGCTTCCCTGTACTTTTTGACAAGCGTCCTCGACAGAGCGGCCAGAGCTTCTTTGCCGCTCAAGTCGGCGGCGGTGTGAACGTACCTACAGTTATGCTTCTTACGCGGACTTTTGGGACTCAGTTTTGGTGACAAGGCGCAATGAATGAAATGCACAAATGGTAATTAAATTTATATATACAGTATATATAAAAAACAACGGAAAACAAAAAGGCGCGGCTCGAAATGGCTGTTATTTCAAATAGCGTAGCATGTTTTAAACTAATCGGTTAACCGGTTTCAACCGGCTAATGAGGCTCGGTGGTCGGTCAAGAAAATTAGTAGTTTTCGCCATCCCTAGTTGCTAGGGTGTTGAGTTGTTTTCAGGGCATTTCTATATGGTTGCTAAGGTCTTATGAGTGGTTGCCAGGCCATATCTATGTGAGGGTGTTATGAGTGGTTGCCTGGCCATATCTGTGAGGGTGTTATGAGTGATTGCCAGGTCGTTTCTATGCAATTGTTAGGATGGTATGAGTGGTTGCCAGGGTGTTTCTATGTGGCTGATATGGTGTTATGAGTGGTTGCAAGGGCATTTCCTTGTGATTGATATGGTTTATGATTACTAAGCAGTTGTGAGTGGTTGCCAAAGGGTTTCTAATAAAGGATGGGTGATATGACCAAAAACTTTATTTCAAGGATGAGAAATTATATTTCACGACAACGATTTATATCACGATTATAGTTTTGTTTTCTCGTTATTAGAAATTAGAACAAAAAAGCAAATTAAAAAAGAGGACAATTATAATATAACAAAAATATGAATTAAACCAATTAAATTTTTCCAGATACTATAGGTTTATTTAACATGTACCGGTAGTTAGAAATAGTACAGAAATTGAATAATCAAATGTAAAAATAAAATGGTGCATAGACTTTACTGTATTAATTCAATACAACTTTATTCTTATTAAAGTTATTCAGTCAAGAGCAGCAAGTTATTTTCCCTTTTGTTTAATAAACAATAATGAAACAGAGCAGCAGGTTTATTAGGCTGCTTTCCCTTTAAGAGTGAATGCACGGATCCATTATACTGATACACATGCGATTTACACCCAAATGTTTACTTTCACTTAAGACATAACCGACTGTTTACATGAATGCACCACACAATGGGCATTTTGACACACATTGATACACATTGTGTGTATTCGACCATTCAAGTGCAATAAGACATGAACAGAAAACAGAATTCGCAATCGCATGCTGAAAGATACAGCTTTCTGTGTACACACTTCAGCCCCGTATCAGTCAGCACGAGCACAGCATTGAGTTCTTTTTCACGACTTATTGGGATCGTTTCTATGCAATTGTTAGGGTGTTATGAGTGATTGCCTGAGCAATTCTAGGCGTTTGCTAGGGTTTTTTAGAGGTTGCCAATGCGTTTCTACTTGATTGATATGTTATTGTTATGAATGATTGCGAACTGGTCTAAACCACGAGAGTATATGTTCGACATGTTTCACATTTTAATGGCATATTTAAAAACATATGTTGAGATATTAAAAGTCTTCATAAACATGGGATGCACAATGGAAAAACAAAAATGTATTTAACATAATAATCCATCAATAACACACTCTTATGCCAAGGTCAGTCACATCAAATGTTACGCAGCAGGCAGGGATGGAAATGATCACCCGCCATCAGCCAAATGCGGGTGATTTTGTGTTGTGGCGGGTAAACTCGCTTCACCTACCGGCCACCGTGGCGGGTAAATAAAAATAGCATAACGTTTCACCCGGATGGCGGAAACTTTGAGGAGGCACACCTTCAACACCCGCGCGCTTCTTCCGTCGAGGCTCAACGAGGGAAGAAAACGTGGGAGCGCGAGAGGCGGTTTGCCGTCCAAAGGGAGAGCTAGCCGCGAGCGCGTGGTGTATTTTTATGGCGGGGTACCTCTCTTGTGTCGTAAAGAGCTAGCCGCGCGAACATCTACCCGCGCGCTTCTTCCGTCGAGGCTTGAGCGCGAGAGGTGGGAGCTAGCCGCGAGCGCATGATGTAAATATGACAGAACAGGCATACTGTAAAACTTCAAATAATAGCCCGGGCTTTTATTTTTCCAAATCGTCGAACTGCACCGGCTTGTATTTGAGACAGGCCTTTATAATTTAGTGTTAAGATGTTGTTCCTAGAGTCCTAGAGACAGCGCTCGTGTTGTTTGAAGACGTGAGAGTGCGCGCGCGGCCGGGGCTCTCTCTCTCTCTCTCTGCTCGTCTAGCGCAGCAGTCATTCTATTCTACATCACTCACCGATCAAAAAAGGCTTTGGCGGCGCCAAAAAGCGGACGATCTGACGGGTTTTAGAAGATTAAATACAACCCGAAACTAAAAAAGCCTTTATTTACACAAACATGTCGCCACACCAGGCGTGTAAAAGAGACAAGCGTCTATTTGGGACTTGGCTATTATTTGAAGTTTTACGGTACTTTTGCAGAGAGAGCAACCTCCAGCATAGAGTGCGGTTTAGCATCGGTTCAGTTTTTTGTTTAATCTGCCCTACTCATTTATGTATATCAGTTCATGATTTGTGTGTGTATAAGAGAGAAAGAGAAAATGTCAGTATTTCAATGAGACTTGAGATTAAATAAACTGGTTAAGTATTGTAGATCTTGTAGTATTCATTTTCACATGCAGTTACACATTGTCGGTTAAAAACAAGAAAGTGGCTGGTAAAAACATTGAGTGGCTGGTAGATTTTGAAATCCACCAGCCACAGTGGCCGGTGGAAAAAAAAGTTAATTTCCATCCCTGGTATGGACTAGGGCTGTCACTTTACGTTCGAAAATCGATTGCACAATCGATCGGACCACCCAACACACGTATCGAAAACGAAAATAGGGAATCGATTTTAACAGCCTTTTTTATTTATTTATTTTTTTACCAAAAATGTGTTTTAGGTGGACAGATCAATACAGCACACAGAACATGTCGGATGTTGGAAAATAACAATGTCTTTTCTGTTAACCAAATGCTTTTTAATATTCGCTATTACTTCAATGCAAGTGAACAAGCGCGCCGTTATTTGTTGCTTAGTGTCGTGTGTGTGTGTTCAAGTAAGCCAGAAATGCACAGATTCTGCGCTATACGCTGTATTTAATATATCATGAGGACTCACGAGTTGCGTATTTGCGCTAAATCCGCGCAGATTTGGCTTACACGAACTTCCACAGCAAAGAAAGTGAGTAAACATAAAAACACGCCAGATCGGCACGTGATTTGACAGTGTTTCCCACCAAAGTTCATTTTTACCCGCATTTGGCGAGTTGGAGGGTGTTAATTTCGATCCCTGAATGTTACACTCCTGTTTGTCATTGTGCACGAAACTTCACGCCAATAAGTCCATCAGAAATATTGCTGACTTGTGCCAGAGACTGCTGGGTGCGCGTCTCAAGCGCCCTCTTTACGTTCGTCCTAATGCCTGTTAGGTGTCCGTGGATTTGCCTATATTTGGTGATGAAAATGGAAACGTCTTTAGACATGGAAAATCGATTTTACAATCGATTCAATGAACACTTGCGTCTCAAAAATCGAACAGGATTTTTTCACAAAAGTGACAGCGCTAGTACGGACCAATGAATTTCCTGTGAATTCAAAAGGCACACAAGTGTAAATGCAACCTCTTGTAACTCTACATACACTGAGCTGGTCGAATGATTCAGGTGTGTTTTAAGGAACGTCAGTCACTTTACTAAAATTAACTGACATCTACGTCAGTTATTGGAAACACTTCACTTGATTCCCACCATTACTTAAAAGAAAAACCCACTGTAGACAGGAACAGCGGATGATAAACCTGCTTTAACTTGTTAACTTAAAAGATCCGATGTGCAGAACAGGTTCAGCCTGTGAAACTTAGCTTTCTTGTATTTTTCTGACAGTTGAAGAAAAAAGACAGCTGTGTAGCTATTGTGTCATGCAACTTGAGAGATAAATTACACATGGTTCATTCAGAGGTAATACAAGGATTACGAATACAAAACAAATCTGACCTAGTTCCATATACCAAATAGAGGATCTCCAAAAAAAAAAATCAGAGACACACAATAGATAGGTGGCTGATATTATTCAACAATAACTAGGAAAATAAAATTATAGATACTAATAAATCTATGCAGCTGACAACAAACCATTTTAATTTGTAAAGGTGCATTTGCTTGCGTCATTGTTTTGTTCTGTGAAGTGATTGTTAGCCTCAACCAGACAACGTAATTCAAGTTAGCTTATGCTTCTATGTGTTTAAGTATTCAGTATTCATTAGAAGTATTTAGTTACATCAATTATTTTTTTATGAATTATCTTTTGAATTTATTTAACCCTTGTGTGGTGTTCAAAACCCTATAACACTTTTGATGTTCCTGGTCAAAAATGACCAGCCTATAAAAAATTGCTTATAAATCACTTGTTATGCTATATTATCACCCAATATTGGATTCAATCTTTTTGTCAACTTGTTCTTTCAATTAGGCCTGGTTTTAAATTTCTATTTGCATTGATTAATCGTGGGCCTCATTTATCTGAGAGTAGGCAAAAAAGAGAGTAAAAAAAAAGCATTATTTTTGAATAATTTCGAAAATATTAAATAAAATATGGGGGGAAAAAAAGGTGTGCACTGTTGATCACACTAGTCTACTTTAATTTTTCACCAGGAAGTTTGTTTTGAAAAACTTTTATTTTGTACAAAATGTCACAGAGTTACACTTGTGGTGTTCCAATGGGCCATTGAGGGCCATTGAAAGTGAATGGTAGAGACTGAAAATAAGAGAAACATTTTGTTTTCAGAAGCATGTTCATTATGTTCATGTACACATATGTGCATCAGACCTGCAAACTCCTCAGCGTAAAAAAGGTGACAGTGGGGTGGTCGGGGTGGGGAGGAGACGTACGTCCGGTCGCCTGTGGTCGTACGTGCCCCCTGCTAAATTTTTGGGTGATTTTAATATGCAAATTACACATTTCTGAACGTGACTTAACAAAAATCAGCATACTTATCTAAAGTCTTTGTCTGCCAACCAGGAAGTTTGTATCTTACACATGCACTGTATCATAAGAAGTCAGGGCAGAGCACCCAGCTAACGATAAGCCTAGCTAATGTTACAGGGATATTCAACCATTTGGGGAATTAATCTCATGTTTCACCTCCCCTCAAGTAAAACAATTGTTCTTTTACCATTTAAGAAACCATTCAGCCGATCTCCAGGTCTGGTGGTTACCACTTTTACCATAGCTTAACGTAATTCATAGTATGACGACAATACTAGGGGTGGAACTTTACACAGAGTTCATGGTTCAGTTCAGACATCACAGTCCGGTACGATTTCGGTACAATGGAGTGAAAAGCAAAACCGAAATATAGAAGGCATTTTTATAAATGTCTTAAACCTTGTATGTTTTAAATAAGTTTTATTAATAAAGGCATAGAACCAGTTTATTTATAGTGCACTGATAATAGTTTCATATAATTAGTTTATTAATTAAACTAATAAAAAGATCAAAAAGACTTTGAGATATGTTTGGTAATTGTACCTGAATGAGTTTAAAATTAATTTGCTATATTTCATATCAATTTATTTGTTTTCCTTCATTTTAATTAACCCTAACTTTATTCTCCTCAGAATTATAAATAATTGATTTCCGTATAAAATATACTACAAACACATTTGATTTTCTTGATGTGTAACATAAAAATAAACAGATTAGTGCTCTGTTTTGAGGACAAGAAATGAAAACCAATGCGATATGATGAATGTCCAAAAGATGGAACTCTGTAACGGCCACCTAGTGTTAAGTAGTGTTCATGACATGTTGATATGCCTTTAAAGGGGTCATGACATGAGAAACCAAATTTGCCTTGATCTTTTGGTATATAAGAGATCTATGTACTATTAAAACTTCCTGCAAGTTTCATAGCTTAAGACGTCCTCCCTATAATAAACGAAGCATTTATTTAATCAAGCTCTAAATACAGCTCGTTCTAGATTTTTTGTTCTTAGTGACGTCACGGTACGAAGTGACGTACCAGTCGTTTGCATATGACCGCCTCCAGCGCATGACAACTACGCCTCATTTCGCATCATCGCATGCGCTGTCGTGCAGCGAGTGGGTCTGTTTACAAGATGACTGCGATGCCACGCAGATGTGCTGTGGACAAACAGCATGTTTGAATACGCTGCCGAACGATCCAGACGTCAGGGAAAGCAGTTGGATGCAGTTTATTTGCAGCATATGCAGCGCGCCAAAGCTTTATCTTATCGGTAAGTGATGTAGATGAGTGTGACAGGGCAGGTTACTGAAAGAGCGAGCAGAGAGAGAGAGAGAGAGAGCCACGGCCGCGTGCGCGCCTTCAAACTGTCTTGCTCTCTCTCTCTCTCTCTCTCTCTCTCCCTCCCTCGCGCATATAAATCAAAATCAATTGAGAATTAACACGATGGTTAAATATAGACCGAAGTTTCATGTGATGGAACATTGTGTAACCTACATGTGAAACACAATGATTAACGTTAATAATTTATGCATAATCAGCACTGACGTTAGCCAATCATAACAGTGGGCGTTAACACTGAACTCTTAAAGGGGAAACACCTCCAAAACAGACTGTTTGAATCAGAGGTTGAGAAATAGGGTGGGAAAAGGTCATAAATCACTACATTTAAAAAAAAATTTTTACAAAAAAACTATAGTAATACTATAATTGCACCTAAGGAAACATAATAAAACAAAACAAAAAACCATGTCATCACCCCTTTAATATGACGACTTCAATGGCGTTCGTTATTGTCAAGGGGGTAATCCATCCGCCGGAAACTGAAGCTTCCTCTGGGGGCCGCCATTGTAGCTGGCTATCACCTACTGTTAGCATCCCATTGACTCCCATTCATTTTGGCGTCACTTTGACATCGAATAACTTTACATCTGAGGCGTCCAAAGACTCAATTTGTCCATTATTTATTTCTTAAGAAACGGGACAATGGATAAAAGGCTCCATTACTTTGTATCTTACGTTATGGTCCCGTAGAAGCCGTTTTTGTAAAAATAGGCTAACGATTGCGTCATAACACGCGACTCTCTGTCGCACAGTAGAGAAATTACCGTATAGACAGAAGTAGAAGCTCGTAGGCAATCGTTTACTGTCTATGAGGCAATCGGGTGGACATGGAGGCATAAAGTCAAGGGAGAACCCCCTGATAGAGAGTTCATAAAAGCAACGGGACAAAATATTTCAACAACAGATTTGTTTCAGATTTCAATTCAGATTTGTCTCGGCACAGCTACTAGAAGGTCAGAACGGTTGCTCACGTGACATCTATGTCGTCAAGCTCTGTTTGAGCCTGCGCAGTGCGCTTGGCTATCAGGAAGTGAGTGCTTTTATGGGCTTCAACTTTCTCCGTTGAAATCTATGGGGTCGCTGTGTCCATTTCTTTTACTGTCGTGGTTATTGTATGCGTGATGTTTTTATGTGAGCACGCACGCTCAGTGAGAGTGAGAAAGAATGCTTGCGCAAAGAGGAAGATGACCGATCTATCGGGGGCTGTTGTTTTATTATAATGCGTTTACTTCCACTTTGATTTGTAGCGTTTTACAGAGTCTTTTCTTTAACCTGTTAACATCCTCTCTTTTGACATGTATGTGAAGAGTGTGCTTAACTGAAAGAAAGCAACCATAAAAGGACTCGTGGAACTACCAGTTCGTATGCACTGTCTTTCCTATTCTTCATCTGGGCAGACTTCAAACTCTGACAGACGTTACAACACACAGACTGTTTCAAACAGGGGTTGGATAAACATGTTTTGCTTTTAAAACTGTGTTTTAATGCGAGCATAGGCCTACACAAATATAAGTATATGTCTCCACTGTTCGATCGCACCCGTGTGTCTCTTACACACACACACACAGTTCGATCGCGCCCTTGTCTCTGCGCACCTACTACCAACCCTTTTATTTAATAAAATATTTATTTTATTAAATAAATATTTTTATTTAATATTGTGAAAATTATTCATAAATAATGCTTTTTTTACTCAAAAAATGTGATGCTTACGCTCAGATAAATGAGGCCTACAATTAATCAGATGCAAATAGAAACATAAAACCAGTCCTAATTGAAAGAAAACAAGTTGACAAAAAGATTGAATCCAATATTGGGTGATAATATAGTATAATGAGAAATTTATAAGCTATTTTTTGTAGGTACCACAAGTGTAACAAGGTGACAAACCCCCCCTAAAAAGTACGAAAATTGTCAAAAAAACATTTAAAAAGTAGTTATGCCCTTTGTGAACAAAGTCACTAAGTTTCAGTTCAATGCAATAACATTAACTAGTATTTTCAGGAAAAAGAAAATATTCTCCGGGTCAAAATGACAAGATTTACCTGCTCTCTTTGATCATCTTCTCATTGAAGCGCAGGTGAAAATCTCTGAGCTCATCAATCAGCCCAAGCGATAACATCTGATCCACACGCTTGTCCAACCTCTCATCCAGAGCTACAGGAGAGGACGAATGAGGAAATTAAATAAAGATACTGAAGACATGTTACAGTCACAATCTACAATGACTGGTGGCTACCATTCATTTTGTAGTGCAGCCAGAAGATGCAAGGGTTCTGGAACCGCAAGGGACCACCAAGACAATCTCCTCCATCCTGCCCTCGCTGCTCCTCCAAAAGCCGACTGTGTGGAACTCCAGTGTCCATATACACCTGCAGACTCCTGTCAATCAACCAATAAATTGACCATATTATACTTAGTCAAAATACTATATGACTTCAGATAAAATAATGCATTTCTCAAATACATTTAAAATATATCCAAATGCCAAATAATCTCTCAACTGAACATATTATTTGGAAAGAGCACACCACATACCAAACAACAATATGAACAACAAAAGAAAAACACAAAAAAAGACAAATAATTAAGTTTAAGTTTGGTCACGCTGAATAGAAGGTTAATGGGACTTCAAGCAAGTCATTTCCTCAGAAGCAGCTGATATCAGTAAGGAGACATTAGCACTCTTAACTGTGCGAGAGAAGCTCTTTTACCGCAGCAAAACTGCAGACGCAGTGGCACACAGGCTGGCATCAATTAAACAAGCACATAGTTCTGAGAAGAGGTGCCAATCGGCCCCTTGACACCAATCAAACACCAATTGAAGCATGTGAAAACGTGTGCAACACGCTTGGAAGCCACAGCCGTCAGTTCTCCCACACAGGTGGAAAAATAGATGTAGCCCAACAAATGCCAAAATTTACCACAAGATCGTATGCTAAGGTTTCTACCCAAGTTCACTTTAACTCTGCACCTTTTAAAAGAAATGTATGAGGGGAAAAAACAACAAGGGTAAGAAAACACTGACATAATTGAAAGAGGAATAAATGAGAAAGGTGCAGTAAAAGTGACGTGGACAAAGATCTGGGATGGTATCTGAGAAGGATGTAGGTTCAAACACCAGGAACTTAACTAGTACCCATTTCTGTGTTGGTGTTGAAATTGAAACTAATTAAGAAAATAGGAGTCAAGACTAGATGTTTCATGACCCAGACCATCACCAGAGCCCCTAATACAAAGACCCTTCATTTTGGAAATTGAAAATACACTAAGCTTTTCTGCGAATGGGTGCAGGGAAATGAAGCTGAAATATGAATGAATCACTGAAATAATTACCTTGCAATCTTGCGTGCGTCATGAGGGTGCAATATGGCAGCCATGTCAGGATCCACCTCCTTCAAACGTCTGTGAAGTTCAGGACCACCCAGTTTCTCAAGCTCTGCCTTTGATTCAGGAGTCCCACCATTTTCGGATTCTGCGTCACTCCCCTGCTGTAGGTCAGACAGAGGAGGACTCGTTTAGATCATATCTGCCAATAGATACACAGAAATTCGTTTAATTAGGGGTGGCACGGTACATGAAAAAACATCCGAACCGTTCGGTTCGCTTGTCTCGGTTCGAAGCGTGTGTGTGTCTCACGGTTCGTCGCATGCACAATGTAGCCTCGTGCCCGTATATGACCTCAGACGTGTGTTTCCTTTTCTCATGAAATAAGACGTGTGTGGACATACATATACGAGGCTTGTTCGACTTGAACCGGCGCTGCACAGAGCGATTGGCGCGAGCGCGACGGCTCCGTATGCTTTACAATCACTCTCGCGAGTCGCGGTACTTTGATGTCATTTACCGATAGCTCTGTCTAGCGCCGGTTCAAGTCGAACACGCCAGTAAAAGTTGAGCATAGAGTGCTGCAGGTCACGTCACGCGGAGAAGTGGCAAGTGGGAGAGAAACGGAAGGCTAACCTGAGTTGGAGGATGCGCCAGCGTCGTATAAGTCCGGTGTGTGGGAACATTTTGGATTTCATGTTATGAGATATAGCAGCTACAGTGGTACTTTAAGTTTAGATAAGAACTCCAGTCATATGTTTCCAAATACTGCACTTTAATTTCAAGTGTAAAAAAGTGTATCCTCACTCTCAGGGAATAGAAGCATTGCTGATACTGTTTATGTGTTGAGGTTGAACTTATGTTTCACTTTATTATTATGGCCGTTGCTATTGCTATAGCCTAATTATAGGCAATTATGTTTCATGTATTTTTACTTATTTAAAAGACAGAGTTTTAAGAGTTCCTCTTTTTCTTTTAAAAGATAATATTTTTGTAAGAGCTACACTTAAGTTGGCAGTTTGATAAAGGCAAGTTAATTTTTAATCTTTGTGTGCTAAAAATGCATATAAGTTCCTGTAGAGATAGTGATACACATTCTAGTTTTTTTGCCAAATAAACGAAAAGCATGTCATCAATGTCTTCTCTCTTGCTGTATCAAAATGTCACCTAGCTTTCCTCGGAGATGGTCCCAATAATGTGCTTAAAGTCAAGTCAAATTCAGTTTGTGCATGATTGCATGATATCACATTTTTGTTCATACTGTATCATAAATTGTGGATAATTAAGCTATAGCTATATCATATGCTGAAGTACATTTCTAGAGTGTTAAAGATTAAAAGAAAAAATAACAACAAGAACCGTACAGAACCGAAAACCGTGACCCTAAAACCGTGATACAAACCGAACCGTGCCACCCCTACTTTTAATATTACTATGACTTACTAGCTCTGTTTCAAATGTAGTCAGCTACCTCATTGCATACGGCCTTTTAACACAGTGTCTAGGACACTAGCGCAGTGACACGATGAGACAAGGCAATCAAACTCATTATAATCAGTCATTCTGGCTACAATAGATGCGCACGACGTGACGTGGCAACAATTCCCTGACTTGATTTTTGATTGATTTAAATGGAGCCTTTTCACATTTCCAGTGTTCTCAGAAGCCATCATAGTTGGGTAAACTTATACAGTCAACTCCTTAAGTAAACTTCTACTGCTACAATAGCAAGAGAAAATCCACAATTGTATGACTTTCCCAAACAGGAAAAAAACATCGAAAGATTGATTATGATGGTCAGAAGAGAGAAAGATTTGCCATCACTCCCTCAGCCGTTGTATTAGAAACACTCTAACACTCAAATCCAAGGTAATATTACACAAAGTAAAGTGTTATAAATGCACATTAAAAACTTCATTATGACGTTAATAATTGTGGAAATGAATCATCACAGACTGTGAAAAGGGTCCATAGTTTGATGTTAGCATGTTGCTAACAGTATGATCCTCCAATAAACTGCACTCTAAAATAATCCATTTTTATTATGCTTTACTTTTTTAATCAATACTATAATGCATTCTGGTTTTCTTCTCTCTTCGCAAAACAAGGTATCTTTGACAGCAGCATAATTTAGATATCATCCAATCAACAACTGGTGCATAGAACCAAGTCCCCCACATTTTTTCTTTTTCGATAATCTGTTTCATTAGAATGTACGTCACAATACTGAAGAAAAGAGCTGTTTCTACTTTTGTTACATTGCGACTTTAAAATGCTGCCCACGTAGGCAGATGACTAGGTTTTGGAACAGAGCTGTTCTTTATTATCAGAAAGCATTAAAACTCACATTTACCCCAGTGTCGATGAGCAAATTCCATAAAATGGATTCAATGTAGTAGTTTGTGCCTCCAACAATGATGGGCAGCTTTTTCCGATCATGCATGTCCTCTATGTATCACATTAAGGAAGCCAAACTTAATTTTTCAAATAAACATCCTTTGATGCGACAGTTGCAAGCAATACATAAATTATGCACAATGATCATACATGTGCAAACACATCGGGTTAGAGTGCAGAGTACACCACTGCTATAGTGCTCGGGTGAAACGCAATATCATATTCTCAGATCTATAGATGCTCTAACAATAATTCATGTAATGTCCAGGTTTGGTGCTGTGAGAGGGCAGTCAGTTCAACATGACTGCTGGGATTCTGCTGAAGATTTTAATAAATGGCGTCAGAAGCTCCATGGAGCAACTCATTAACTGCTTCAATACGAGAAGGCGCATCAGCACTCTCCCTCACACGAAATGGACAAACACGGACACAGACACACTTCCAGGTCACATGCATTAAAATCAAAGCAGTCTGGCCGAACGCTGTCCACCCCATCTGCATCACTCTGTGAACCCTGGGGAGGGAGGGAGAAAAAAACAAAAGAGGAGGAGAGAAGAGAAGGACACGAGGAAAGGGGTGGGGACGAGATTGCGAGACAGAGAAAGAATAGCCAAGCATCTCTGAATGGTTATAACTGAAGATTATGACAAAAACAACTCCTAATTGAGGCTGCATGATATGGGAAAAAACTGATATTGTGATATTCTGTTTTTCTGTAATAGTGATATTAAAAAAGAAATAAAAACAGATTTTTGTATTTGGAAAGAATAAGCCATTCAAGAGAGTATATCTGCATAGAAAATAAAAAAATATTATTATTTTTTTTTTATATATATATATATATATATATATATAAATGAAAATTTTCCCCTATGAAACATTTTTAATGGCAAAATCTTTTTTAGGGCTGAATTATTTCAGCGTGAAGCTCATCCCTGTGTGTCCATTTACATGCATACAGCTCATGATATCAGGTGTGTAAATGCTTCGCTGAGACTAGTCGCACATACATTTAATTAAATCGCAGCCTAAGCAATTTGACAAACCAGACTATGCCATATTGTATTTCGTAATATCGTGCAGCAATAATCCTAATCGTAATGATTACTTTTTTTATTTGATCCGCAGCCCTATTTTAGCGTGTTGTATAGTACAATACAATATTGTACAATATGTAATAAACTCTGTAAACTAAGTAAAAATCTCTGTTACTTTAAGTAAAAAGCTGTAAAGCCGCTTTGGAAAAAATAAATGAAGATGACTTGACTATAGTAGTTATCCCTGCTCTTCAGCAAGGCGAGACTGAGAAGCTCTTCACCTGCCACTCCTCATTTCTTGTGCATGAGCGTCTGAGGTGTCTGCGACAGCGTTCCTCCAGACACTGTGAGAGCTGCCCCACCTCCTCACAGCATCTCCCTCAGCTATTAATATCCTCCTCATCTCTCAGCAAACATCTGCAGGAGGAGGGCGGGGAAAACGAGGACAGCGATGCGTCTCTCTCTCCGTCTCTGGTACACGCATTGCCAGTTATGCCCTTGCATTTACTAAAAGACCATGCCGAGGGAGTACAACCCAGCACCCACTCATAAAATGCCAGAGCCATTTGTGTGGGACGCTAGGAAATGCCACATTCCACAAAAGATGTGAAATTAAAATATGGGGATTTGCATTCAAAGAAGGAGCAGTCTTACAAAAGCTGTGTCACTGATGTCAGGGAGGCGATGACATTTTAAAAGAACAATTACTCAGAATGATCATTAAGAAGTTTGCAGATGATATCTTAAAAGGCCGAGTAATGGCCCATTAATTTCATCTGCAGAGACAAAATAAGCATTTATATTTAGAAGGGCCTGCCAACTAAACTTGTCAACCAAATGAATCTCTGCAGCCATTAAGTATAGGGTGTATGGATAGGGCAAAATGGCCAACTAGTCACCCAATCAGGGTTACAGACTGTGTAGAAATTGGCTCCACGAATTACAGGATAATTAAAAAATGACTCGCCGTTCAGTAAGGAAGTTAATTGTTACACAGTAACCGCTCTGAATGCTTCACAGTGTATGATTTAAATCACAGAAGACCCGTTCACACCATGACAAATTTCTATAAATGATATATAGAGTCCACACCAACATGCACAAGGTCTTTAATATCGGGTGAACTCTGATTGGCTGTCAAAGTTTTTGTCGTTCCTCAGCTGGAGAAAAAAATAAAACATTCTGAAAGTGGTTCCAAGAATATTACTCCGCTGTATCAATCATTATAGCTGTGTAGTGAACGTCACTATTCTCATAGAACTAGACCAATTGTTAAAACTTTATAGTTATAGTTATCCTTTGTGTGAACAGGCCTTACTTCACAAGCGAGTAAGAGAGCGCTTTGTGAATCTAATGACGGATTTATATTTAAAAACAGTTCATAAGAGTCGCATAGGCATTTACAAAGGCCTTAAACCATTTCATTCAATCTGCAGGAATTTTATTATGAAGGGTTGGGCATATCAGAAAGGATATGAGAGACAAGGCCTTGTTCCTGAAGTCCACCACTGTGTATCCACTAACCAATGGATCCACAAAGCTGATCATGTGATGGCGACACTGGGCTTGCTCCTCCTCTGTAACCTTATTGGTGATGATGTCCAGTCCTTTGTAAACCTGCAGTGAGAAACCAACCAGATCAATGAAGCATCAAGAAGGTTAATCCAGGTCTTATAAGATAGAAATCTTGAAGAAGAGTAACAAATGTCACATCCTTCATAGACCACATTACTGTTTTCGCTTGGTTTATCATGACATGATCACTACATAAATCCTTAAACAGGCCCATTTCAAAAACTGGGTCCAGTGTGACAGAGGTAAAACAGGTCACGGACACTTCCTTACTCTGTCCTACATATCTAGTCATGATTCTTCACGACAAAAGGGTCCTGTAGATGTGTTTTTTTTTAAACATGTGAAGTAATGGGACTGATTTAACAATTTTGGTTCTCGACCCAGTGCCTTAATGATTTAGTACTTTGGTTTAGTACTTTAGATTTGTTTCTGTTTATTTTGACTATCATGCAGAAGTAGCAAGACATGTGCACAGGGCCGTCCTTAGGACAGTGCAACCGGTGCCCACCGGTGCCTTGAGGGGGGACCCATTGCGAACAGATCGAGGGATAATCTCCCCGAACGTGATCGCGAATAGTCCGAGAATGGGGCATTTACGCTACCTCACACTGGGCCCGTCCCATTCGGCTCTGTTTGCGTGCAACCCCATAGAGGGATGTTTGTCTATTTATTGTCTTTGACAAAACTCATTGAAAACACTGAGTTCCAGACAGTATCCGAATAAATAAGAACCAGTTCTCGATTCCCTAACCTAGTTATGTGGCATCAGTCCACAAGTGGTCACCATAAAGTGTTGCTGTGTGGTCACTCAAGAAACGTCAGGAGCCACAGCAGGATAATTCAACATCAAGGCATGCGTGCACAGCCATGGCTAAATTCAGTCCAGCTTACCGTAACTCCTCTGCCCTTGCGTGCCCATTTCGGCAAGTTCGAAAGAAATGCTACTGAATTATTAAGATCGTTTCCCCTGTGTTCTCCACAGGACATCCCTGACAGCGAAATCTTGGTGAGGTGAAGGGGGACAACAGCAAATATGGAGAGACATTAATCCAGCCCATTCTCTCCAGAGGAGGAATGGTAAACTAATAAAGGAGTGTGATTAAAACTTGCAGAAGGCCTTAATCGCCCCAGAACTTGGCATGGTACTTCCATTCTGTTTTTTACTGTGCAAGTAAAAAATGCCTGCTTTTCAGATCCAGCCCTCTTGAACGCAATATTTCGACTTTAAAGGCCACTAACTCGAAGAAAACTTGGAGTCAATAAGAGCTGCTTTTTTTTACCTTGAAATAAAACCAAATCACTGAGTTGGGTCAATAAGCTTGTTAAGATAGACTAACAAAGCAGGGAGTTTACCAACAGCCACATAAACTTTCACAAATGTAGATTTTGAGTACAGAACACAACACTGGTCACTTTAACACAATTGCCAAAAACAATTTGTAAAAACTGAAGTTCATCAAGTCAAGTTAAGTTGCTAAATACATGTTGATATGTAAACGTTCATAAGAGGACATTTGTTAACGTGCCTTGTTAATTTCCATAAATGGCCTGGATGGACAGTCACATGCTCCGTTCCGAAACCTTGTGAACTACAATGGCAGCATTTTAGGACCACTAGAAACACTACAGCACTGACAAAGAATATTGAGACTGTATATCCTCATCTCCATGTACTCAACTGATAGTTGCATTAAGACAGATCAATACATGAGAGCGCATGAACTAAGATACCCGCATGCTGAGAGCTCCACAGCTCACTAGCGAGGGCATATCAGGGCAGGTGACATGGACCAACAAATGTTCTACAATGGTGTAACCAGCACCTGATGTTCTTAAAATGTGCTACTATTATTATTACATTGCACAAATAGCAACAAATCTCAATATTTCTGGAAAATGTTTAATAAAAATTGGCACAACCTTGATTTGCACCAAAATATTTATAAAATGATTGTATATCCAACATGTGGCATCAGGGTTAGATCTCAAGACAAAACATTGAGTTTGACCAGTAAAATTTCATAAACAACAACCATTATATATATATGATAAAATGTTTTTATATATATATATATATATATATATATATGTGTGTGTGTGTTTGTGTGTGTGTGTGTGTGTGTGTGTGTGTGTGTGTGTGTGTGTGTGTGTGTGTGTGTGTGTGCGTGTATTTTCGTACGTTATTCTGAGAGGTTGTTTAGAGCCCATGAGCTGCCCTCCAGGATAAGATTAAAAATGACATAAAAGACACATAAAAGATTGTGGGGGGTGTATGTGTGTGGCAAAGAAGGACAGAAGGCCCTGTGAATGCCGAGCCTAGTCATGTGGCTCTCATTTGGGGCCGCGTTTCTTAAGTGTTGCCGGCATTAGCGGGTTTTGTTCCCTGCACCCGTTTGTCACACCCTTTCGTTAGGCTCAGTACCAGCCTCTAACCGACATCAAGCCCACCCTGTGCTCCAGCCTTCTGACCAGTCGCCCCTTCTCCAGTAATGAATTTTTTCGCTCTAGTAGGCTAGTTAAAATAGTCAGCATATTTAATCTGACGCAAATGCTAACATTCCTGTGAGGAACGGAATTAATCTTCAGTGTGTTGTGGTTGTGTACCTTGTTGTCAATCATTATACAGATGAAAACTGGAATGTTTTGTCACTGAAAATTTGCGAAGACATTTTAAAATGTCTTATTGAAGATTGTTATACAAGGAAAAATTTGTTCCTGGCAAACGTTTAATAAACATTAGCACAACCATGCTTCACTGCAAACTGTTTGTTGCGAACTGACCACAAATGTCTTGCAAAAAAGCTAACTTTTGAAAGGATTAGGAGTAGGATTGAGATTTTTGTCCATTATAAATGTTTTGGAAAGATGTTTCACACAACAATACAACACAGTAAACAAAAATCAAATGGAAGCACAGTTTGTTCAATGTGTTGTGCTATTGTGTACCTTTTTGTCAATCATTGTAAAGATAAAACTGGAATATTTTGTCCACAGAAAACTTGCAGACAGATATTTTAAATTTACAACATATTGAAGACTGTTATATAAGTATTTGACAGAATTTACAGTGTTTTGCAAACAAACAGAAATGTGAGGCATTTTTGTCCACTGGATATCTGTTGAAAGATTTCGCTGTACAACAGTACAACATGGCGAACAAAATATACTTGCTCTCAGCCTAATTTTTGTTTGAATCACATTTTAACTACCGTTAACTATTTTTCTAACATTTATCTAACTTTTTTCTGTTGAGAAATGTTTGATTTGATTGATTAAAGCTGCAGTCCGGCATTTTTCCTCTTTGTCGCCATCTCTGTTAGAAATCTTCAATTGCAGTCATTCGCGGAATTATCAACTTTATGCGAGTTGTACTTCAACACCCTCGACACGGCACAGCGCGGATGAACACAATGTTTGAGGAGAGTGTGCAGCTGTCAGTCACCATGCCGATGTGGATACTGGCATTCAGAATCACAGATTATTCTTTTTGGAAGTATGACCAACATAAGAATTTTCACCGGAAAATGTCATCTGAACTAGTAAGAAACATCCACCTTTGTTCTGGTTCTGACATTGCAGTAATTCGCGCTAATTAAATCTAACAATCGCTTATAAGTTATATCACGCAAAACCGTGCAAATTATACTTTGATCTCAAATTGTTAATGTTAACAACGTAAGCATTGCGTGACTACATGTAATGTCCTTCCGATAAGTATCCTTGTTTTCGCATGGGTCCGGTTGCAGTCTCTTTTTTTCTGTACCCACTACGAAGTCCGAACGAAGTCTTTTACATTTTACAGCGGGTGAATCTGTTGTCACTGGTGATTGTCGTTTGAACCTTTCTGGATCCGCCATCAAATTGATAAGTTTAATTATATCAAGTGCTGTGAGAAAAGGCTATAAATCTCCACCTCCAGCATCCTCACACACAATATAGCCTACTAGCCGAGACTCTTCTTTATGTGTACAGATGTGACGTAATGACGCAAAGACATGCTCGAATCTCGAGCGGAAATCCACCAGTACCACTGGAATTAAAAACATTATTACAAGCTTACCGTTAAGAATCGAGCTAAGGCAAGCAGATAGTTTTGAACACTGGCTGGTTATGCATTTTCTCAAATATGTATTTTGGATAATTTTTACCCCAAAAAAAGCTACGGACTGCAGCTTAAAGATGATTGATGATTCTTATTTACAATGCTGTTGCCATTGCCTCGGTTTGCCTTGTTGATGTCGTGGTGGTGAAGTCCTGCTGTTGGGTCACATGCCCTTCCATGACTTGAATGGCAGGCATCTAATCCCATGCAGCTGCCTGTGTGTGTGCGTGTGTGTGTGTGTGTGTGTACATGTTCTAGAGAGCCAGTGTCTAATTGAAACTCATTATTAATGAGGACAACTGGTCCATAGAGGGGGGAGTGAAAGAGAGGAGTGAAAACAGGAACGGAGCAAATGTGGACTCCATATTTCACATCCGCATTTTCACATTGTAAAAAAGACAATACCAGCATTTATGTGGTAGTAACAGTTGCAACATAGTGTGAGAATCCAAGTGCTCATCACACTCAAAAGGTGAGGAAGACACGGCCGATAAAGTGGTCACAAGGTTGTGTGTTTGCCGACCACAGCCCTAAAGAAGGACAATATTTCTTTGTGTGAGAATGAGAGAATTCAAAAATTAGAGGGAGACAGAAAGCAAAAGAAAAGGGGGTGAATGAGCAAAAAGGGTGTAGTGAATCCAGTGACCCACACTGCAAACACTCAGACGAGTCCCCAGACAATGGCTTTAGTGTTGAGCTATTACAGCCGGCCGTGGCTGAACCACACAGCACCTCAGGCCACGCACGAGACAGCTGCTCCCCACTATTCATACAGGGGGAAGGGCCATTAAGTACAAGGGCTGGAGAGGGGGAGTGACAGTATAACCGAAAGCAAGAATGACAGGTCGAAAATGGATTTATGAGTCAAGTCAACAAACTAGGGCTGGGGTAAACGATTATTAATTAAACGATTAGTCTGTCGATTATTTTATCGATTAGTCAACTAATCTACCAACTAATTGAACGATTTTTTTTTGTAACATGGAAATTGCAGGAGTGCACATTCAATGCACAACAATTTTGATCTGGTTCTTCTGGAGTATCTACACTGTAAAAGGTTTGGTAGGCTACTCAAATGAGCCCTATCACACTTGGATGTGGTGCTCATTTTAATGTTTTCAATGCTCATAAAAAACATTCTGACTGATTTTTACGGTTTTGTTGACGGGGGTGGGGTTTACATGCGCTTCATAAGGCACACACGCACATTTGCACACACACGCAAGGTCTCTCGCTCTCCGCCTCTCTGCCGCGCACTACACGGTTTGGAGCTCGCGAGCTCTAGATTCCGGGGGATTTTAACTAATTTGAGGGCATCAGGGAGCCGCTATCAATATGCGGGAGACTTGGGATGTCAACTCCATTTGACAAAGAGCGCAAATAACGACACCTTTGCGATTGGGACTAAATTTGAAGTATTCCCATACCTTCGATGATTTAGTGCGAGCTGGGGTTTTTTAGGAGTTTTTCTTTTGTTGGGACTTTTGCATGGCTTTGTTGTGAATTCTGTGAGGAGGTTGCTGCTTTGGTCTCGATTCTGTAATGTTTCGGTCTCCCACGTGTGTGTGGCGAGCTGTACCGCCGGGAACGGTGCAAAAAAAAAAAAACATAAATAAATAAAGAAGCGTCGACAAAAAAATATGACGTCGACGAAATTTTGACGTCGATGTGTTGACGTCATCGACGCGCCGCTACAGGCCTACAACAAACTAAATATCAAAAATTGTTTTTTGCAAAAGCTGCATTCGAAATGTTGTACTCTCCGAGTAGTTCCTTCTTTTGAATAAGTAATTACTTTGAGACAGTTAGAAAAGTGTGTTGTGTTCTATTTAATATGAATGTGTGCCATATTGCAGTAATGTGTCCGGAGTTCCACATCATCATCTGTGACGTGTTCATTCAGTCACTGTGAGCTGCATTTACATGCGGGATAGAAATGGTGGCTAGCAAACAAAAACAATCTCAAGCGTTAATTTTGATCATGGCTTTTCTTGAAAAGAAAATGAGATGAACTGACCGGCCAGGGACCGGAATTGGACGATTTTCCATATGATCATATGATTGGCCCAGACCGGTGACAGGCTGGTCAATCTCACGTCTTTCCAATTTCGAGACGGTACATTTTGCAGTCAGCAGCACAGGCAATAACGTCAGATGCACGCTCAGGCTCTCTTCTGTTCAACGGCAAAGTGTCACACACCCGCCTCATTTCACGCACTCGCTCCGGTAAAATAGTGCTTGCATTGCGTATAATTTTACTAATTCCTGCAGGTTTCGCGCTCACACCAAAAGAGTGCACCACTGATCAGTCGGCAAATGTCTGTATCGGCAAGTCACACTTACAAAATAAATAAATAAAATAAATAAATAAAATTCTGCACTCCTATTGGTTTTTGATTTAATGGTTGTCGTAAGACAAGTCACACTGCAGGACTGTGCCTCAAAACACTGCCAGAATTTTATCTGAGGTCAAATTTGATAAACGGCTGTCGGCGAACATGTCAAACTAGCAATCAAAGGCTTCAGATTTTGGCCCAGGATCAGAGCAGTCTTTTAGGATTCTCAGAATGCGTCTCAGACAGCCAAATCATGGCCAAAATCATACAGCGTGAACACGGCTTTAGCATAAAAACCCCAATAATAATTATAATTATTTTATAATTATTATGAATTGACCAAAACTAGTGTGAATGTGGCCAAAGAAAACAAGTAGAAAGACATTTTCTTTTAAATCAGTTTTAAAACCACTTTATGGTTCGAGTTGGTTCTCTTGTAGAGTTTTTGCCCTATGCAGATGCACTCCGCACTCCGCAGCAAAATCACCCTAATCATTCATTGCAGAAAAACAAAATATCTTAAGATATATTTTTCCTAATGCCGTGCAGCCCTACTACTAGATGAAAACTGTTAGTTCAAGTGCTTAGGAAAGTAATAGCACACCACTCAACAAGCTGTACAAAATAAATGCATGACATAATTATGGCAATGGGGATGAATGAGGATAAAAACACTGGTGCTTCTGTATCAGGGGTGGAAACTACAAACTGAGATTCTCCAGCACCGTCCCTCCCACTACACAGCTTCAACGCCCTAACCGTGCAGTCATTCACGCTGCCCCACTCTCCTGCATCTTTCCATCCGTTCTTTCTCTCCTCCAGGAATGGCTCAGTGAAGCCAGGCTAATAAATCATTCACGATCTCGCTCTTACTCCTCGCTTTAGCGCTATCATGCAGTCATCATTTGTGGAGGCTTTCTGAATCGCACCACACACACAACACCCCACCCACAACTAACCCATTTCCGCACCCCATTTCCGCACCCCATTTCAGGCTTTTCCAGGAGGACAGAACAGGGTGCCAGAGGAGATGAGCAAAGGAGAATAAATGAGACACCTAGTGATACACTTCTATTTCTTGCTTCAGTCTGTGCAGAGAGACTAGAGTGATGGTTTAACTGGTTATCAGGAAGATCTCGAGCACTGGCGAGGTTTCTCAGACACCAGGATGAATGCAGACGTCACAGCGGGCATGTGCTGTGCCGCCAGTCCTACGAGCCCAGACAGACTGACACAATTGGATTTCATTCATTCAGCTTAAATTGAATTTAGCTGCTGGTGTGTTTGGCAAAAGGGGGAAATGGTTCCTTCCAAAAGCATTTAGCGCCTGAGTAAACGCAGACAAACTGACTCGACCCTTCAAATGCATAAAAGGTCACATTAACCCTTCTCTTTTCATCTGCATCCTTAAGTTAGAAATCATTTGACAGAGGTTTACAGGAATTTTCATAATTTTCTCATATCTTTTCTAACCTGAATGCAGTTGATTTTGGCTGTGGAACTTACGAAAAGAATCACATGAATCTTTACATACAGCAAAACTCTCATATCAAACAGCGTATAGTTTAGATTTCCTGTCATTTTTTTATGTTGCACCTGGTCATTAATAATTTCTGTTGTATGGAAAAGAGCTGCATGAACTAGGGCTGTAGTACTCAAATCCGTTTTTCTATGGTCTCGGACTCGCTGGTATTCGGACTCGGACTTGTCTCGGTCTCGGCCACTGGTCTTGCCAAATATGGCTTTTGGTCACGACCGAGTCCAGGTGTATTTCTATTATGTTAATAATATTGAAGGAAAAGTGAAACACTGGCCACCTAATAACCAATCACACTAGATTATCCTCGCACGTCACGCTCTGCGTCTGCATGCCCGTTAATTTTGCATTTGTAAACTTTGCATCAGCCTAACGGCATAAAGTTATAAGTTCGATTACGTATGGTGGTAGTAGCTAGCTGTGTGGGTGTGTGTGTGTCATATGGTTCATTTGGGTAACGTTAATGTTATCTGACATCGGTGATGATTTCTTCAGTTTTAAATTGACAATAGAAAATGTGTTTAGGACGAACAGAAATATTCTCCAGGACGCCTACAGAACGAAAGACATTTTTGTATGTGTGTTCATTTATTACTAGTCTATTAGGGTAACGTTAACTTAGAAAATGCCTAAATTAACCGACCAAGTGCTCACTACAACGGAACGCGTCTTCTCATGCTGTTACTATAGTTACTATCTTACTAGCTAGCTACTACTTAAAAATCCTGGGTGTTGTGACACTTTTGCTTTTAGATCAACAAATAATAACCCAAAATTACTGTCTTGATAATGTCAAGCATAAGACTTTTTTTTTTTCCTGTCCTGGACTAGGTCTTGACTCGGACTCGAACCTTTTTGGACTCGAACCTCTTTGGACTCGACAAAGGTGGTCTTGACTACAGTAGGCTTGGGCGGTATCCAAATTTTGATACCGTCAAATCTCCTCCCTATTTTACCGGGGTATACGGTATTACCGTGACTAATTAAAAATTATGACATAAGGCTCAGACAGCATCACCAAACTGTTGGCGTGTGCCTACACCGTTCAGAAACTGAATACCAGATCGGGCAAAAAAAATAAATAAATCAAAACAAAAATCAAGGCCAACCCGTGCACATTGTGTCTGATCCCGGCTGACGGCATTAAATGTAATTATGAGCCGGAGCCCTATTTAGACTCGACTATTTTTAATACGTGGGCCGTTAGGCTATAATATGGCGGCGCCAAATAATTTATTAACCCAGGTGCTGAGGGGGTGGTAGATATAAATACTATTTATAAATGAGCAAAAATGGGACACTTAATAATATTTAATTATTTTAATTATGACAATTAAAGTATTCATTTTATTAATTAAATTAAATTAAATTAACAAGCAACAAGCAAGAAGTGCATTTGTAAATCCGGTGACACGCGTCCATTGATTTTTATCAATACAACTTTTCTTTCAGTGTCTGCTGCAAAGATTAAGTTGACGATCGCCATCCCCTAGTGAACGCGCATATTTAGAGAGAAATGGAAATCATGGATTACATAATCAGAAGGTATAGGCTAGCCTTTTTCTTTTCGTTTTGAATTGTTTCGTTTAAAGAAATTGACGATTGGTATCTCCGTAGTGAACGCGCCTATAGAGAGAAATGCACATCGTGGATTAATCAGAGAGTATGCTGCCTATATTTCTTTTCCTTTTGAATTGTTTCGTTTAAAGAAATTGACGAATCGCCATCTCCATAGTGAACGATAGAGAGAAATGCACATCATGGATTACATAATCAGAGAGTAGGCTAGCCTATTTCGTTTCGTTTTGAATAGTTTCGTTTAATGAATTTGATGATCGCCATCTCCGTATGAACGCGCATATTGAGAGAAATGCACATCATGGATTAAATAATCAGCGAGTGGCCTATTTCTTTTCGTTTTGAATTGTTTCGTTTAATGAAATTTCAAGCTTTATTTAGATATAGGCCTCTCTGTCATGTCTGTGGGGCATACACTGAGTTTCGGTTAATTTATGATGAGATTTCAATGCAAGTGACCGCGGCGCGCCAGCGCACGTTCATGTCATGATTATGTTGTCTGCTATATTTGATTCTTATTAAATCCAGGCAATTGGTTGATAAAAAAATTATTAAAATTAAGATACAATTTATACAAAACGAAATTCACTTTAAAGAAAGGCCTTTAACAAAATGAAACTTAAGTGGTCAATGTCTGACTCCCGATGCATCCCATCTTACTCGTGCTGTTCACTTTTCATTATCAACGTAAAAAAAAAAACATTTATAATATTTTAACAAATATAAACTAATGCACTTATTTAATGAACTCGGGGCAAAATGCATCCTTGCAGCAGTGAGTGGGTGGTTGTTTCGGAGATGCGACATTAGGTTAGAGGTGTTTCCATCTCTCGCGTCACCTTTTTTACTGCAACATTTACAAATTGCCTCGTCAGTATTTACCGCCTCTCCCTTCTCTCTCTCTCTCTCTTTCTCCTCCACACTGTCACTTGATGACAACTACATAAGCATTTTTAGGCATTGAATAAATTATATTTATATATTATATATAAGTGTCGGTAGACATGTGCCGGTATTCGGTAATGCGATAAATCGCGGTAATGAATATGCACGATATTGTTATCGCGGCCACTTCAAAATACCGTGAAAAATAATAGATTTGAATTTAGACTTTTAGAACACGCATTAGCTAATTTTCTATCAACCGCTTAAACACTGCGTATATGCTCCGCAAAACACGTGCGCACTCTGATGTAAACAATCCCCACATGTATAAGCACTGTGTGCACGCGGCGCAGAGCGCACTCTAGTCTAATGTAAACAATCATCACATGGAGTAGAAGCATGGCGGAAGGAGGAACGCTGCCGACGATTTACCCCCCGCAGGGCTGCCAACTCTCACGCATTCAACTTGAGACTCAAGCGCCTTTCAGACAGGACGCAGAATACTCGCGGGGACATTTTGTTGCTGCGTCGACCAAAGCACGCCGGGGTCAAAGTTAAAAATAGTTAAACTTTTTATTTGCAAAATAGCAAATCGCGTTCTGTCTGAAAGCCGCGGAATTGACACTTTTCACACGCTCTCACACAGAGAAAAATCGCGGAGCAAAGAGGACACCGACAGACTAGACAGAGCAGGTTACTTTTGATATGAAAAAAAAAAAGGTTCTGTCCATTGTGACAGATCGCTGCGCCTCAGTTCAAGTAAACCGATCATCTGTTACTCTTTATTTAAAGATACAGTACAACTTACCTTAAGGTTTATGCCTCATACAAAATGTCGATCAATCAGTGTTTTTCACGGAAAGAGGTCAATAAAACTGCAGGAGAACAGTTATGTCACAGAACGTTACATTTACCTCAGGAAAGCCATTTAATGACCAGCACTTTAGTTGACTAGAAAAAATTGTCATTTTGCTAAATATGTGCACTTTATTATATATTAATTATATGTTTACTTGTCATTACATAATTGTTATTATAATGAAAACCGCATTATATTTAATATCTCTCTGTTTACAGCATTATGTGAGATATATTTTTTTCTTGAGAAAAATTAACATGCAGACTGTAGCCTACCTAATATTTATCCAAATGAGTCAATATTGAATTAAGATTAAAATCAAATACAATAATTTATTTGAATAATACAAACAGTAACCTACCAGTCATTGTACCATGTAAACATTGTAACACGTTGTCACTAAACTTAATAAAATTCTGTTTAGTTACCAAGTTTTGAAAATCACAATTACACATTGTGATGCAAGTTGTTTTTTTAGATACCTACAATCCATCTGTTTCTCTTGAGCAATTAAAATATTGTGATAATACCGTATACCGTGATAAAAGCTCATTCAATTAATCGCAGCACGAAAATTTGATACCGGCACATGCCTAAGTGTCGGTAATGACGGTATTGAAACTGATACCGTTGCTATTTTAAGACCCCGCGGTATACGATATTACCGTAATACCGCCCAACCCTAGACTACAGCCCTAGCATGAACATTCAGTAACTATTTCGATGGTACACTTTACACATTTTCAATTGTTTTACTTCAATGGAAGGTTAGATTTTTGTGATTTTTTTTTTAATAAAAGATCAAAAGGATAACAATACAGATTTATTTTCACAGGCTTCTTTGCTCATATTTGCCAAGGGTACCAATAATTCTGACCACGACTGTAGTTGAAATGTTACTTATAGCTAGAATGACTAAAGTGGACCATCGAAATATAGTGTAACAGAACTTTCTTCAAAAGTTGTTTGTGTGTGTGCGCGTGACACATTCCACACACAGAAGAAAACAGCCCAAAATGATATGCCAGTCGATTTCCAAAGCAGTTAGTTTGTTGTTACACGTAATTTTAGACAGCACAACATTATAATGTACAGTATGAAAAGATCAGATTTGCTCAAAGATTACAGTTTAATTAAATTAGTGTTTTTAAAGAGTAACAGAGGATGACAAAAGTAATCTAAAATGTAAAAACCGAGGAAAATGACATGCACAATTAAATATACTATATTGACCAATAACGATCAATTAAGATAATTTACATGAATTGAAATAAAGCTGAAATAAAATATTAGATGAAAGCCTAAAACTTAAAAGCCTCTTTTTTATATTACTGAAATATTGCATTGGCAACTAACTGAAAATAAGTTGTTAAATGCTAAAAGTGACTAAAACTGAAATAAAAATGAAAGCTAAAAAAGAAATATTATGAGGTAAAGGGAAAGACATTTAAATGATGATTATAATGCCATGGTGAACTATTGCATTAAAAACTAATCTAATATTTATGCAAAAATTAAATGCAATCAATTCACAGATCAGGAACATGGTGTCAACTGTACATGACTAAACCAGGAATGCATTCATTTGCAAAGCAGATTGATTGCAATAATTGTTGGGTACATTTACATGGCAATGCCCCTGTGGGTTTCCAATGCGGTCCATGCAGTTTTCAGACACCAGGTTCTGTCTGCTTTGAGGCCTGATCCATCCATTAATCCGCCGCACAGGGTGATGTTAGTGCGAACAAGTGCTCAAACAGGTGCAACACCTTATCAAAGAGCTCTGAGAAAATGAGCAGAAATCAGACAAATGCTTTAAAAGCCTGCGTCCAGTATTCAAATCAGGTTGATAAATGATTCTCTTTGAATTACGGTTATCCCGTAAAACAGGAGAGCACAGATCTGTCAAGGCCTGTCATTTGTCATGTGGGGAAAGTCAAAGGAAGAGAATGGAAAAGAGGCAGCAAATCCTTCGGTCCAAATCGGTCTTTGAAAGAGTCTTCACATTATGTCATAAGGTTACATAAAGTTCAGGTAAATGGTTATTGAGTATGTGAATGGGCCTTCAAGACTCTTAAGCACAGCTGAGAGTCTGTTGAAATTGGTAATCATAGGAGAATGGCGATCAAGTCAAAGTAAACGCTTCAGAGTCAAGCTGCATTTACTACAAAATTCACAGCTCAAGCTAAAGAGCAAGTGTTTGCTCTAGACTGACACTGAAAAGGTTACAAAAGAGAAAGAGGGTTTGAAAAAAAATGAATAAAATTCAATTAAAAGTCAACATGAGGCTCAAAAACACTTCCAGTGGAACCAACGTCAATCAATTCCAACTTACACCAAGTGTTAAAAGGCGGTTTACTCACAGGGCCATTGAATGCTTGAATCTGATTGGGTGACGAATGTTCTAAGGTGTGCAATTATTTTTAGGGAAACTCACGGCTAAAGTAGTTCCGGGCAGGTTTGACCGCATTACAGTTCCATATCACTTCGCGTAGTTGACTGTAATAATGGAAAATAGTAGGGCTGGGTTTCGATTCAAATTTCAAGAATCGATTCGATTCCGATTCTCAAGATCTTGAATCGATTATCATCATTCGATTCGATTCGATCCGATCTGATCTTCGAGATTTAGATCAGTGTTTTTGAAAAAAGCATTTTTTTTCAGCTGTTACCTGAAGGACTGTATGCAACATATTGATACTATTATTATAGACATTCAACTGAGTATGGATGGTTGTAAAGAACAAGCCCCCTTCCAGAGTGTTGATACAACTGCTTTCACAAACTTGCACTGGTGTAGACGACAGAGGACGCAGTATATCAGCAGCAGTAGTACTGACGCGATATCCGCAATCTTGTAGTACCACACACTGACAAGTCAACCGCAGAGGATTGCAAGTAACCGCAGCAATATTCACGGTTTTTTATAAGGCTATACCCTTCTTGTTTTGAACTTCATGCATGTGTATTGAATGTTGAACAAGTTCATAATGATAACAAGACTGTTTATCATGGTGATTTGTAGCCTAGGGCTTCGCCAGCCTTGAAAAGTGGAACTCAAAGTTAAAAATAATTAACACCTTGTTTCATTATCTCTTTTAATGAATCAGCTTTTCTGAACGTGTTCGTTGAATGAACGGTTTAGTGACTCACTCAAAGTCCGTTGTCGTAACAATGTGCGCGCTGAGTGAAAGCCTTTCAATGCGTATAGGGATCTCCCAGTCGCAGCAAGTTAAAGTTCACAGGGAAAATGTAAGCCTATTATTAAATCGATCCTCTGAGTTACGGATCAATCTTTAGAAATTTATATGAAAATCGATTCAGAATTGGTGAATCGATTTTTTCAAAACAGCTCTAGAAAATAGGATACAATTCATAACAAGAAAAAACATGCAGCCCCATGCGCTTGATCTGCAATTTTCGATGTCTAAATTCACAATCAATGGAAACATGCAGTTTAATTTTAATAAAAAAAGTATATAGTCCTATCTATAATCAATAGAAAATTAAACTAAATATATAAATAAATTGATCGTCCTGCTGCAAGGGTTTTCGTAATGGCAGATAACATAACAAATAAATAATTATTGCAGTGTTTCCCCTACCATTGTTTTGGGGGGGCGGCCCGCCCCCCCAAAACGACCCCCCGCCCCCCTAAAATGCTGACGAAATCCAGTCATAAAAACGGAATTTACTGTATAACGCAGAATTTCACAGAATTTGTACTTTTTTTTTTTGAGGAATAATCAGACATGAAAATCACTCACCTTTCGGCGAAATTCGCCGTTTTGAAACCAAAATAGGTGACCTACGTGAATCGTGTAGATTCGATGAGAAAATGTTTGGAGGGAGGGAGGGGGGGTGTATAATATATATGAAGCCATACTATAGTATAATGTGAGATAGAAATTAATATTTAAGTCATTAAATTCAAGTTCACGTAAACTTTTCCCTCAGCTGCGGCTGTCAGTAATTCTCCATTCAGCGTTCAAACAGTGCGTCGTCAGTCATTCTCCATTCAGAATTCAAACAGCACCGCGCGTCGTCAGTCATTCAGCATTCAAACAGCACAGCGCGTCGCGTTCGGCAACGATGAACTCTCTCCAAGATAATTAAATGTTAATATTATTATACTTGATCTGTAGATAAAGCTCTGTGGTTTCGCATAAATTGACTATCTTGCTGTAGTACCTCAATCATGTTCCTTTACCGCGTGTCTAGATCACAACACTGGAGAGCACTATCATTGTTCTTCACGCGCACAGTAACTGAAATTTAAAACTGTTAAAAGAAAAGGCTCAATAAACTATTGCATAGATAGATACTGTATAATACACTATGCATCGATATGTATTTCCTTTGTGCTTTGAACTTTTCACTGCGTACTCGAAGAGCTGCGCGCTGTGACTCGTGTTGCCTCAAGCGCATCATTCAGCGCTCGGGATGCGCATAAGCGCTGTGTGCAGCACTCTATTGGAGTCTTTCATAATCATATCATAATACTTTTGCGCAATGAAAGATTATTAATAGTATTTTTTGTTCTGTTCTGCCCTATCTATCATATGTTGCTGCCTCATTAAACAGCTGTGCTATACATTTGTACTATATATATTTTCTTAATTTTATAGTAGACTATAAAATAATTTATCTTTTTGGATTTTTATCTTGTTTTTCATGAATGTATTTTACAACAACACAAAGAGCAATGTGTAACGTTTTACCAGATTTAGTGCTACACTTATTGTCTCTTATTTGTTCCCCACTAAATATATTTTTTTTTTCACTAAATGTTCTGATTTTATAAAATTATTGTTTTTCTAGACAAAATTTTACTGAGTTACCACTAATCTAGTTTATAATATAATTTTTGTCATAGTTTAAGATCATATTTTTTGTTGTTGTTGTTTTTCTTTATAAGGAAGTTGTCTGTATTAAGTAGATTGTGTTTAACACACAAAAGAGTGATTATCAGTTCAACACAGTTATAGAAATTCTACTTGATTTTTTTTTTTTTAACTGCGTTGGTAACGGATCGGTATCGGTCTTTTAAAAATATATATATTATTATTAGCTAACGCTACGGAGGCCATAATATTTTTGACTAATGGCTGAAGTTAAGTTTCTCCAGCTCTCCCCAGGTTGACAAAAAATGCATCTCAAAATGCATCAGATTGATGCTTTAAAATATGGAAATTTTAAAATTTTCTTACGGGGGAGCATGCCCCCGGACCCCCCTAGAGGGGTTATATCCTTCTCACCTTTTTCACCCCTGACCCGTTTTCATGCCTGATTAATAGAAAGCAGTTCATTACACTTGAAATCAAATCGCGATGTAGACTAGTGTGTGCGAATATTAAACCACAAAGACTATTTAAATACGAATCCTGCATGTTCTGTGTGAATGAATGGTGCAGACAACACAGAAATATTGACTTATTTTTGTAAAAGTTTAATGATTCATAATACATGATTTCAATTAATTAGACATGCTTTTTGATTACTAAAAAAATTACACCACGTATCCGTAACACGCCCGCTCCGCAACACTAGCAGTCCCCCCCCCCCCCCCTGAAAAAAAATCTTAGGGGAAACACTGTATTGATTTATCATTTATTAGACTAGTCTACTGTCAATGATAGAAAAAAAAGAATGAACGAATTCATTAAAACGAATTTAATTAATAAATAAATAATAATATTGACGCACGTCTCTACACACAATAACTGGATAAAATGAGAATAACAATTTTTTTGTATAAAATAGAGATCACAATTCTCTCCCGATTCTGAATAGACAACTAAACACAATAACATGTAATTTAGAGGTTCTGACAAAATGATAATTGCTGCAGACAAAATCTGATTAAAAGTCTCTGCTTGATACAGGTCAATAATTGATTTGACCAGATTTTTAAATGTATTTGGTTATTTGGCTGAATAATTCAAGCTTTGCATTGTAATAATACTAGTAATGGTTACACTTTATTTCGATAGTCCACTTTAGACATTCTACTAACTCTCAGACAGAGTATTAGTAGACTATTATAATTCATTTAGGGTTAGTAGAATAAATTGAAATGTAGTTGCAAAGTTACTTCTAGTCAGTAAAAAATTTGTTGGGGGACCATCAAAATAAAGTGTTAGCAGACTGTCTACTAATACTCTAATGACTGGTAGTTGACATGCAGTTGCAAAGTTGCTTATACTGTAGAATGACTAAAGTGGACTATGGAAATGTTACCCTATAATCTACAAATTATGGACAATAACATCACTGCTTTATGGATTCCTAACGGCTACTCCGTGTTATTAGTTACCATTCGGTATAACTGTGCTCCAGTCATTTAGCAGGTCATTGTGTAGCTCAAACAACAGCATGGGTGTTTCTACGGGTTTTTCCGGGGTGTCTCGTTTCTGTGTAATCCATGTTACCATGATACCCTTAAACCCTTTGGATTGCTTTTACACTGATCAAAAGCTGACACCAGCAAAGAGTAGTACAATCGGTTTCGCATCAGTGAGCCAAAACACCCACTAAAGTCCATTAATAACCATTTGCGCTAAAGTCTCCTAGTCCTTCACTCTTGTGAATGGCCTATTAAAAAGGCTGTTGGGATCTTGAAGACCTTGTGTGAAAAGCAGGATGCCCTAAGCATCTAAAATCACTTCTTACTTTTCTCCAGTTACATGCCTCAGCCGGGGTTCCCATGAGCAGTTTGTCGACCCGAGGTCCATTGAACCCTGCCCTCCCTTGACCTTTCATGTCACTACTCGCTCCAACAGAAAGAATTTGGGTACCAGACTTCAACAAACCATTATTCAAATATTTAATCCAAACCTGACCACATGAACAATCGGTCGTTCTCTCAGCTAAGTCCCATTCTACCCCTCCGTACAGTACTCCCATTCAAAATGTAAATAGTGCCCTGTGTAAGCTGCATGGCCACTGAATGTGCAATGAAAGCTACTGCGCATAATAGGCGTGTAGGCACCAATTCAGCACGTCAATAGCGGCTTCCCAGCAGCCAGCCTGCAACATTGCTCAGAACTCAATGAAAAAACCCAACTCACCCTAGCACAAACATGCATTTTTTATCTATGGACAAATGCAATACTTATAAATATACTCTACAAATACATAAAGCACACATTTACTACTGCTAGCTCAATCCAAAGCTCTCATTGACTCTTTTTGTCTCTTGTGGAGCGTTACACCAGCGAGGGGTCTTGAAGGAGCCAGCTTGCTGCTCAGTGTGTGAGCAGTGGATGCGACTGCACTCCAGCACAAGGGGAGGAAATTTATTTGCGTAACCCAATTAACTGCACCAGGTGACAGCCATGCCACTCACAATAGAGCAATACATCCTCAAGGATGAGAGAAGAGTTTCACGTTTTCTATGGAATATAATGTTTGCCTTTACAAAAGTTGCTATGTGGTTGCTAAGGTATCGTGAGTGGTATTGTCATGCGGTTACAAGAGTATTATGTGTGGATGCTAAGTCAAGAGTCCACGACCAAACCCAGGGCTGCACGATTTATCAAAATGAAACTAAAATCGCGACATGGCTTGGCGTGAGTAACAAAGAAAAAAATAACAAAGGCTGCAATTTTATTAAATATATGCGATGCATGTTTCAGAATGAAGTGCGAAACTGTGTTCTTTTATCTGTTCATGATCCAGTTAGAGATGCACCGATTGATCGGCTGGTGACCGGAATCGGCCGATTTTCACGTGATTGGCCATGATCGGCGAAAGGCCGGTCAGTCTGACATAATCCGATTTTATGCCTGTCAAATGCACTCGGGCGCCGCATGATTAACATCGCGCAACATCAGCATCACACTTGCACACGGAACGCGCACATGTAGGAAACCTCATGAATTACGGCCGTTTCACATCGCAAGGTGTTTTTTGTTCGGCGTGCATGTTAATCAATGAGTGCACATCGGGAGCCGGAGCAATCCGCGCGTGAGCGTCGAGCAAGAGCGTCGCGTGAGCAACAGTGAAGCGCGGGTTTCGGCGCCGAATCTATTTTTGCTGCAATCAATTTAAGTGAAAGCACACTTTTGATGGGCAAAATAAATATGATTTCATCCAAAAAGTGGCCAAAATGCAAAGAATTTACATGTCTGGTGTGTTTTAACAAGAACTGAACTAGGCTAGGCTATGTCAGAAAGAAAATGAAGACTCAAAAATATTTATAGAAAATTTACCCATTTAAACTTGTTTTTATTATTTCCCAATTGTTTCCCTGCACATGCTCCACTTGTCCTGTTTAGCTTGGCTGGACATTTGTCAAATGAGAGAAGAACTGTTTGAGAAATATAACTTGCCATTGATATACAACAAGTGATTGCAATAGGCCTGTGTGTGTGTGTGTGTGTGTGTGTGTGTGTGTTTGTGTGTGTGTGTGTTTGTGTGTTTGTGTGTTTGTGTGTTTGTGTGTGTGTGTGTGTGAGAGAGAGAAATATCTTTATACTGCAAGGCTATATTTATTTATTTAATTTGTATTTGTTATTTATATATTATTTTATTGCCATTACCTGTTTTCATACAGAAGTTTAGTTTGCTAAATATATATAATTTTTTTAATTGGAGATTGGATGTGAAAAGGAAATGGTTCTTCCATAACACTGCACTTTAGATGTGTGTGAATTTCCCACACTAGGAGTAATTTATATAGTTCTATTTTATAGCGATTATCTGTTCAAAAAATGTTCTATGCAAAATGTTCTATTAAAGAGAAGATAGAAAATAAATATTTGTGTGTGCTGTAAAGTGGTTTGAAAAAATAAAATCGGAATCGGCTAAAATCGGTATCGGCAGGTCAAACTCAAGGAAAAACCGGAATCGGCCTAGAAAATTGTAATCGGTGCATCTCTAGATCCAGTGTTTTCAGTCTCTCAGAATGGCTCAATCCGCACTAAAGGTCCCAACATACTTCAAACGAAATTTAAGAACTAACTGATGTGACATCATAAAAAATACAAAAAAATATAAAAAACTTGTCTGGAGTTCGAAAAACAGATTGCCAAAGCGAAGCTATGGCTGGTAAACACCATTGGTCCACGACGATTGCGTAATAGGTAGGTGTGCGCGGAGGCTCCGCCTTCTTTCACATCGTAATCTTTTCTGGTTCATTTGTTTTGTTGATTCCGTAGAGGTAAGACGTCCACGAGTGAAAACATGAACACACTAGAGAGCTGCTTTATAGTAGAAAATGAAGTTGTACTTCTGATGAAACGAGAAACTGACAGTGTTTTTCATGTTTATTACGGTAAATCTGCTTGATTTTAAGCAATCTATTGTATAAAGTTCTATATAAATAAACGTGATGTGACTTCACTAGAGTGCCAAATTGCAGAGCTCGTGCAAACATATCCACGTTGCTATGACCAGATGCTTTTCTTCTGCTTCATTAAAAAAATGCTTGCTGTTTTCTTAATTTTGCTGTGTGTTTATTTTGTTATTGAGAGAAAGCGCACAGCACGTATTTACATATTAATCTAAACTCCGCTCTCAGCAGTGTGGGCTGCGTCGGATGTTCACTAGTATATCGCTGGTCACGTATTTCGAACTTCGGTTTACCCCTAAAAGAAGAACGAAAAAAAACTTTGCCGTGAGTATATCGGGGCCGCTTAACTCATCTCATGTTTGCATATGAAATAGCTAATATTACATGTCGAACCCTATCTCTCTCAAAATCTCTTACTACGTTTTTATTATGACAGCTATTGAGATGAACGAATCATGAGTTTTTAAAGTTTTTAAGTTTTTTAAATATTTAGATCTATTCCATCACATGAACGTTTGCAGTGATGAGCATTGAGCAGATGACAGACAGTCTGCTGATCGCGTGAATGAAAAGATCTTATCACTGCACTCTCACGAATGCTTTCAATGCCAAATAACAATGTAAACACGATGTAAATACAGTAAGAGCTTCGTTATGCAGTGTTACAGCGCCATTGATTTCATAACGAATTTTGGCAAGTGTCCAGATCAACTCGCGCTATGTGATTGACAGCTTGGGCGATTGGAAAGGGATCGTTCTTTGATCGCTTTCTGAATATAATTTAATCACAGTTTAAAGAAGATAATTTTGTGGAAGAAAATGAAGAAATTATGTGAAGTTGATCGTTTAGTCATTAGCTTGATTTACTGATGCATAAACAGTATTGACCGATTTTGAGAGAAAGATTATCTGTCTGAAGATTTCTGACTTGCACATCAGAAATCACTGATCACAGATCAGGCATTGGAATAAACATGGTTACTTACATGTTTGTGCCGTTGCTGGCAGATCCATACCGTAAAAGTACCACTACGTCTGAATTACCAAATAATACACAGTGAAATGCACCGAATACAAACAAATTATGCACTGCTGAGACATTCACATTGTTGAAAAAAAACACACTCTTTCCTAGAATTAGGATCCTTTGGAAGGTAATGGTATTGATCGTGTGGCCAAAGACGCAGTGATGTAGACGTGGGCGTTGATATTCTTCTGCAAAGGCGGTCTTTTGCTGCCCTGTGACGTCACAAGTCTCCACTTTTGAGATCCTGTCGTTTTCTGGCAATGGTTTCAATAAAAGCAGTTTTTGGAATAACAAGGAAGTTTTGAGTTTTGAAACTTACAGGGTATTTTTATAGTATAACGACCTCTTAAATGTCAAAAGATCAAGGAAAATTTAAATTCTTAGTTCATGACCCCTTTTAAAGGAATGGTATAATGCCCCTTTTTACAATATGTAAAATAGGTCTCTGTTATCCCCAGTGTGTGTATGAGACGTTTTAGCTCAAAATACCCCACAGATAATTTTGTACAGAATGTTAGATTTGTCCCTTTTTGAGGGTCGGTAAAAACGCGTCTTTTCGTTGTGTGTGCCTTTAAATGCAAATTAGGTTCTGCTCAAGACACACAGCTCGTGTGTGTGTGTGTGTGTGTGTGTGTGTGTGTGTGTGTGTTAGCAGCTCCGATTACCTCTAGCAGACAAGGACTAAAATGTCAGAAACTGTTCTGCCTTTTGTTTAAACTGGAGTTGGACAATGATGGAGAGACTCAAAAAGAAGTGACAACATAACGCAACAGGACGATTCTGAATGGTTAGTTGATGAATTTGTTGCTGATGTGGAGTTAACTACTGTATCTTCAAGTCATTGATTAGCATATTCTGTCATGATAATCTATAAATCGCTCATTTGGAAACTGTTGTAAGATGCCTACAGAGTGACATGCTATTGCATTTGTTACGTACTGTATTGCAATAAATGTGAAAAGACGGATGCGACAGCATGAGCAGACTCCCAAATGTGCTCTACTGCAATAACTCCTCTTCTCAACATGGACTGCGTATTCCCAGGGGTGGGGTTTAAGTCAATTTTAGGGTTGGTGATGTCACTAACCCAGGAGGAATGTTGAAATATTTCTTTAAAAGCAAATATCTTCCTTTGCTTTGAACTTTGAGCATTGTAACCTTGCAGATGTTGTTTCTGCTCAAACAGCAACGTTACACACTAACTAAAGTTAGAAAAGTGAAATCATAATCAACCATCCCTTTAATCAAATGTCCTACTCCTCCTAACACACTAGGGCTGTCAATCTTCCTCTATAATACTATTCGAATTCCATTCCTTATTTTATTTAATATTCAAATAATATTCGAATATTAATTGCTAGGGTTGAGCCGATGGATGATATCATCGTCCATCGTGATGGCTGACAGACATCATGATGTATAGGCAGCATCGGCTAAACATCGTGAAATCCAAAATGAGGTCCAATCCGAAAATGGACCTCATCGTCCATCGCGATGTTTCACTATAGACATCGTCTGATACCAAATTGGTAGATTAACCCCTATTAAATGCTCAAATTCATCCTATTATTAATATTTACGACATTACTCAGGCTTATGGATCGCCAAAGCCACTATAGCATGTGGTTGTTGTTACACGTTGTGTCAACTAGAGGGACATCTAACATAACAATAAACATTTTATTCGTGCTGAATATGGTTGAAGCGCTACCGATGGTTTTTGGCTAATATCTCCACTAAAACACTACCAAAAATTATGAAACTTATATCGTTCTTTTCGTTCCAACGAGTTCGGTGCTCGCCAAATCCGTTGAGTTTTCACCGAGATATTTGCGCTTCACGGGCGTTTTTTTACGTTGTTAAACATTTACCATTTTTGACAGTATTGTTATGATGATACCTACAGCCTGGATAACGTGCACAATTGTGTTACGATTCAAAAACTTTATTGTTCATCAGACGAAACAAAAGCATTTCATTTTCACGTGTGTGTGAGGCAAGGTGGCGAGAAAAGCAAGATTGCATACCCGTAAAACTTCAAATAGTAGCCCGGGCTTTTATTTTCCCAAATCGTCGAACTGCACCGGCTTGTGTTTGAGACAGGCGTCTATATGAGACAGTGCTTTATAATTTAGTGTTGAGATGTTGTTCATTGAGTGTAGGCCTATCTCTAATCTCTAAAAATCGCCAAAAACTATCTGACGGGTTTTAGAAGATTAAATACAACTAGGGCTGAAACAACTAATCGATTTAATCGATTAAAATCGATTATTAAAATAGTTGTCAACGAATGTCATTATCGATTAGTTGGTCTGCTTACGTCACGGGAAGCGTTTACTGGTGATTGGTTGAAACGGGCCAATCATGATGCTCTCTGTCTTACATGCGCTGCGCTTCATGAGACACACGCAAGGTCTTTCTCCCTTCGCCGATCTGTTGTGCGCGCAGAGACCGAGATCTTGTTTACAGTCTATGTTTGGAGCACAGTCTCTTCTGTCTCGCATGCGCGCTCTTGCTCGCGCGCTCTAGATTCCGGGAGTTTGAACTATTTTGCAGGCATCAGGGAGCCGCTATCAATATGCGGGAGACTCCCGGAACTTCCGCGAGACTTGGGATGTCTGTATTTTGTCTCGAGCATCAGGTTGCGCAATCAGTTCGCTCGCAACATAAGTGATGGATTAAAATAGCGCTTCCGCAGAAATAGGTTAAATTAAAACGGTGTTTACAAAGTGAAGCACTAAATATAAAGGCAGTTAATTACAGCAGCAGTAAAAGATAGTTTTTAGTCACTGTACTCAGTGGTTTTCAGCGAATGCTTGTGCACTAATGCATCATTTTTCCTGTCCTTTTAATCAACCCTGTTAGCTTGCTGCGTACCTCCATCCCGTTCTCTTTTTATAGCATTTGTCTAATATTAAGTTTTAATTGTTTTTCAAACGCGATCTACCGCGGCTCTATGTTCACACGCTTGTTTTCACGCTTGTTTTCAGTCTCATATTTATTTTATCTATTATCCTTATAATTCCATTAATTTAAAATAAAAATTAAATGAATTATATATTTGAGATGTTTTTAGTTTATATCTTCACATCTGAACAACATGTCTGTGTAAATTTGTTTTAACAAAAATTACTAAAACATATTTTGGATATAATTTTTAATTAATTTTACATTAATCATGGTTGTCAACTTGCCATTAGCAATTATCATTAAAAACAAAGCAAATATTGATATTAGTAAAACTCAATGTGTGGCTTTTGCACTTTTTAAAGTACACTTTTACACATAAATACCCTTGTGGCGAGCAGGACGAGGCCGAGGGACGTGAGAGGCCGGTGGCGTGAGTGATAATGAACGACACCTGTGAGACGCACCGGTCTCTCATCTCTCACGTCCCTCGGCCTCGTCCTGCTCACCACAACCCTGATTTAGGGTTTTATTTAGTTATAATAAACAAAAAATCAAATTGGAATTTTTATCCGATTAATCGATTAATCGACAAAAATAATCGTCTGATTAATCGATTATCAAAATAATCGTTAGTTGCAGCCCTAAATACAACCCGAAACTAAAAAATAGACTAGGCCTCTATTTGAGACCGGCCTTTATTTACCCAAACCTGTCGCCACACCAGGCGTGTAAAAGAGACAGGCGTCTATTTGGGACTCGGCTATTATTTGAAGTTTTACGGTATACATTTTTTTTTAAATATACATAAAAAAAACAATATTCAAATAGTAACTTCAGCATTCGAATAGTATTGATTTTTTTTATATTCGAATTATATTCGAATTTCGGAATTCGTTCCAACAGCCCTATAACACACATTCAACCAATAAAATACATGAACTACACCCAGTTCAACTTTGGGAATGGGCCAAATTTCCACATCCTGAATGAGGCTTTAATGTATGATTAAACTGACCCAAATTCAAAAGCAGAAAAGTCCCTTTCTACTGAGAATAATAAACAGGCCTATATGCAAATGCAGTACCAAACCTTCACTATGCCCACCCCCTGAGTTCCCAGGCCTGGTTTCCAGGGAGTCCATACAGACAAAGCCTTTTCATCTATTACTGACACAGACTTGGTGGAGGATGCAGAACCTCAGCTATTTTACCTGATCATAGCTGCAAAGAGCTGGATAATCTGATAGAAAACTGTTCTTGAAATGCATAAAAGTTGACAATGACACAGTAAAACTATATTCTAATTCCTCAATATTTGCAAGAACACCGTAGGCACTAAGGCAACTAGATGAGTCAGATTAAACCAAAATGCATTTGTAAGGCTAAAGTGAGTAAGTAATGCATGCCTGCCTGTGCGGTCACATAAGTAACAAAAAGTAACGAATCAGCATACGGATTCAGCCTTGTACTGACGAGTTAATGGTCTGGCAGTGACCAATGAGCTTCTACTTACACTGCGAACTAAGCCACTGTAATATTCAGGTCTGACTGATGGAGTAATGAGTCATAGCAAAAAGCAGTAACTCCAGGTTTTTTTTGCAATTCCACGATTGTGGAACAACTCAAAATCAAAATGTCGCTTTTGCGATCCTTCATAATTCATCATTTCACCACAAAATAATAAAAAAAGCGGTACTACATAAAGTTAGACATGTAAAGGCCTGCTCACACCAAGGAATGATAAATATAAAGATAGCTGTAACTAGGGCTGGGCGATTTTTCCCGCATTTTTTTTTTATTTAATGTTTTGCCACAATTTTATTATTTTTATATCGAGAAATCACAGTTTTGAATAAGAATGTTAGCAAATCTTACACTTAGACATGTTGACAATATGGCAATGATAACAGTTAAGAGATGAAAACGATCCGACCATATGATGGCGCACCTGACTAAACGCTCTCGTGTGACGCGCTTTATGAACGTAGAACACTTTGCTAGTCTTAAGCGGCTGTTCCAGAATGTGTAATTGCGTTGAAAAAAACAAGACACAGTGGAATGGGAAAAAAAGCAGAGTTATTAGATAAGAGTTTAACTTTTTTTTTAACTTGAGTACCATGTTTTTAGAATGCCGTATCATGGGTGACACTGCAAAAGTTATAATATATATATATATATATATATATATATATATATATATATTAGTGCTGGGCAACGATTCATCATTTGTTTAAAAGGTTTGAGTTTACATAATATATGTTGTGTACCACTGTGTATAATTATTTTGTATAGCCTATACACACACACATGTATAAAAAATGTTTTATTTATATATAAAATATTTATATATAATATAAATTATGTTATACAGTATATGCATGCAAATATTTCTTAAATATATACATGCATATGTGTGTATTTATATATACAAAATAATTATACACAGTGGTACACACATATATTATGTAAATAAACTTTTATTTTGGATGTGATAAATACCGATAACTAGTACCAGATTTATTATGTTTTAGCTATTCTGTTTTGCAGGGATCTTAAAGGTGGGGTATGTGATTTTCTTTTTTGACCATTTTTTCTAAATCACTTGAAATCCTATTCCTAACCCACTTACAGCCACTGAGTTAGAAGCACTGAAATGAAAATTAAGCAATTTAATCATCTGTGAAACGGGCAGGACTCGAAAAACTCCAGCCAATCATTTCCAAGACCACCTAGAATCATTGGACAGTCAGTGCGTCAATCAAACAGTCGTACCATACCCCCCTCCCCCTCTAGCGAGTCAGGCCCAGCGCTGGAGTAAAGAAGGTAGGACCTTTTGAGTTGTGTATTTACAAAATCTGCCGGCCGTTTTGCAAATCACATACCCCACCTTTAATAAAAGATGTTTTTCCCCATGTGCTCCTTTTTATGTCACAGCTCAGGTGACTGCCATCAGTCTGCATTTGAGCAGACGTGCACTTCTCTGGTTATCTGCGCCAGTGGTGTAAATGCTATTGGGATTCATGGTAATGCAAATGGACAGCTTTCTCCTTGATGTACTTTGGTTTGGATATAAAGTTTGGTATCAGATGGACAGGAGGGAGGACCAGTCATTCAGTTATGCAACATGCCCTATTGAGCTCATGCTAAAGATATCTACTCCTTTGGTCAAAATTATTCAAACATAACCAAACAAATGATTGACTCACTAGTGGAACAGTGCAGATGGTCACTAACGTTCTATATATTAGTGAAACCCATCCAAAGAGATAAGAGAAGAGATAAAAGAAAACTGAGCAATGCCACCTTTACATTATCCATGCATACGGCCAATTAACAGATCACCCGAAATAAGAAACCAGTTATCAGACTATATGTTGTTTGTCATAAGAGTGGTGGTGGTGGATCAATATACACGACTTTATGACAAATTAATAAATTATGAGCGCGTGGAGCATTGTCAAAAATGGCGACCAGTGATGGGCACGAGGAAATAAAATAACTCTAAATCCTCAAACGTTTACGATGCGCTAGGCAAACCATTCACACAACGTTTGCTGCAACCTATTTTCGGGAGGAAAGGTAATTATAAGCCTGTATATATAAATATTTTGGGAGTCCAAATGCTTTTGGCCTGCTGATGTGATTATGGTTCAACGCATTATAAAACTAAGTTAGTATAAAAGCTTTGACAAATGACGCAGTTCCTTTATAAAGCATTAACGGTTTAATTTAGCAGTTCTGCTGTTTTAAAACGAGCTGTCATTTGTTAATAGCAATGCTTCCCTTTATCACGTGCTTCCCTGTTTGACAGATGATGCAGCAGATCGCTCGACTTACCTGCATGGAATCAGCGCTTATAATTTCCCCATTCAGCCTTTTCCCGATCTCGATAGCCAGTTTGGATTTGCCGGTTCCAGTGGCTCCTAAAATCACCACTAAAGACGGAGCGATGCCTTTCTTGAGTACACGCGTGGCGGCCGCCATGACAGAAGCTTCTCAGGAGGGCTGAGGAATGATCTGAGCATGTGCGTTGATTTCGCCTCGGAGGAGGGAACTGTATCCAAGCAACTAAAACTGTTTCCATAGGAACGAGATTGAAGGATTCAATTGTGGCAGGTACGGGGAAGGCAATGGTGTTTCATCCAGAGATAGGACAAAAGTTCTTATAGTCAAACAAAAAGTACTTGGAAAACAGGATGGACAATAAAATGGCACTGTTCCAAACACGGATGAATCAAGTTGAGAAAAGGTACAGATTTTGGTAACGCTTCCTTTTACAGTCCTGTTTACCCATGTACATACTATGTACTTATTATAGTAATTACAATTACTGGGTAATAACTAGGTACTAACCCTGAACCTACCCCTAAACCTACCCCTAACCCATGTACTTACCTTATATTGGCCAGTACTTTCTAGGTAAGTACACTGTAAGTACACGTAAGTACTGTACTGTAAAAGGAAGCGTTACCTAGATTTTCATCATTCAGAGTGACGTTAACGTTACACTCAGTATCCTGCTAGCTAATAACATAGTGCTAGTTAGTTACTAGTAATATAGTGAACCTATCATCATCAGTATCCTTTGCCTTCATTGCAGTAATGACAGCTTTGAGTTTTCACTCACATTATCTAATGGGTTGGCGTAGTTTTTACCGTTTAATTTGCAGCTTTGACACCATTGTTGACTTTAACAGGTCGACTCGTTCGCCTTCCGGAAGAACACGGGTATGAATAGCTCTCTTCCGTCTCCATGGCAACTGTGCGTTCTGGGCCAAGGAAAAGAGATGATGATCGTTCCCATTACGACGTGTCAACTAAAAGCGGCTCTCGCTAATGAAACGATCGAATCGACTTCACACACACTCAACACACAGGTGTTGATGGAGTAACATAGGATTATGCCACATATAGTAAAATCTTGCCCTATTTTCTGGCATGCTGAGCCAATATGATATGATGATATGATATGATATAATACTTTATTATCAGACAAGTCTGCAAGTTTTTTTGCAAGACAGTATCTATGTACAATATATAATATTGTATAAACATAAGTTATGGCACATTTTAATAACCAATCACCGCTCCTCTAGTGTCTTGATATTAAGGGATAGTTCACCCAAAAATGAAAATTCTGCCATCATTTACTCACCCTCAGGTTATTCCAAGCCTGTATAAATGTCTTTGTTCTGTTGAACACTAAAGAAGATATGTAAGAAGAATGTTGGAAACTGGACAATTCTGGGGCACCATTGACATTTTTTTCCGACTATGGAAGTCAATGGTGCCCCAAAGCGGTCTGGTTACAGACTTAATTCAAAATATCTTCCTCAGTGTTCAGCAGAACAAAGACATTTATTCAGATTTGGACGAACTTGAGGTTGAGTAAATGATGACAGAATTTTCATTTTTGGGTGAACTATCCCTTTAAGAGCTGTCAGAAGATCAAGATGTCTTGACCTCAACTTAATGTGATAATTCAAACAGACGTCATCGTTTACTCACGCTGATACTGTTCCAAGCCTGTATGACTTTAGTCACAGTCACTATTCACTTTTATTGCATCTTTTTCATACAATTAAAGGAATAGTTCACCCAAAAATTAAAATGATCCCATAATTAATTCACCCTCGAGCCATCCAAGGTGGATTTGACTTTCTTCTTTCAGTCGAAGACAGTCGGAGTTATTTTAAATAACATCCTGGCTCTTCCAAGCTTTATAATGGGAGTGAATAAAGCCTGAGATTTTGAAGCTCCAAAAAGTGCATCCATCCATCATAAAAGTAATCCATACGGTTCCAGTTGGTTAATAAATGCCTTCTGAAGCGAAGCAATGGGTTTTTGTAAGAATATTTAAAACTTTATAAACTATAATCACTAGCTTCCGGAAACAGCCGTACGCCCGTTCACGAGTGAGTCGAGTTCCGGCAGAAAGGTGACCTCTGACCTCTGACATTTTTGACATATGATGTCAAAAATGTTTTCCTCTTTCCTCTGCGCTTCCGCATTCGTCAATTCTCACCTCAGCGTACGCTACGCCTATGTCATATGTCATACGTCCTACGCCAAATGTCGGGTCAGAGGTCACCCTTATGGCGGATCTCCTGTGGGAGAAATATAGATTTTTTTTACCACAAACCCATTGCTTCGCTTCAGAAAGCATTTATTAACCCACTGGAGTCATATGGATTACTTTTATAATGGATGGATGTGCTTTTTGAAGCTTCAAAAACTCACTATTCAATTCCATTATAAAGCTTGGAAGAGCCAGGATATTATTTAATATAACTCCGATTGAGTTCGACCAAAAGAAGAGAGTCATGTACACCTGGGATGGCTTGAGGATGAGTAAATTATAGGATAGTTTTTGGGTGAACTAACCCTGTTAGATGAATTGTCACTGGCATCTCAAGTTCTGTTCAAGTCATACACATTTGGAACAACATCTGGGGCCGGTTGCATAAACTTCTTAGACTAATCTTACGAGTTTGTCATCTCATTTTTTTCTGAAAGACTTTTCATAACTTATTTTGTTACATAAAAGGGTAGAATGGTCTAATTTGAATCAGAAAAGTAAGACTAATTAGCCCTAATTAATTGATAGTTGGTCAGACTAGTTCTTAAGATACAGCCTTTACTTAGCTGCTATGTTTATGCAACTGGCCCCAGGATGAGTAAATGATGATGGAATCGTCATTTATGGAATAACTTTCACACATTTTATTTATTTATTTATTGGCTTCTGGGTCATTGGTGTATGCAACCAAATCTAAAAAGCAGTTAATTTGAGTTAAATTCAACAAAGAAAGACAAACATGCTGACGTGATTTGAACTGAATTTATTTAATGTTTACCCAATTTTGAGTTTATGTATATAGGCTAATGAGGTACAGAACACAAAGTGCTTAAACAATGCTGTTGCCATTCTTTTCCCAGTATGACACCTGATGACAAGGGACAAAAGTGAAAAAAAAAAATTAATAATTTACTGGTGGCATATGCACCCTGGTGTCAAGATCTGTCAATTTCCGATGGTAATTTACCCTTTTTGCCATACAATTTCAAAGCTGAACGAACAAACATAAGTCACAATGATTGCTTTGAACACATGACCATTTTTTTTTTTTTTTTTTTTTGAAATAATTGCATTCTTCGGCATGACGAATAGCAGTGTGCATAAAGTTCTGATGGTCATAGTGGGAGATAAGCAAGCATATGCCACCAGTACAACTTTATATTTAAATAGAAATCAAATAATGATACAATCAATTCTGTAAGAAAATATAATTAGTACAAAATTCTTTCAGCATTCTCTTTCTGCCACAAGAGCGATATTAAGCCAAAGAAATTTCAGAACGCAAGGCAATAGGCAGTGAAAACAGCATAAAGTGGCTAGTGATGAAAATGAAATGTTGATAGTGTTGTTTTATTTAACTTTTTGAATTTTCTAAAACTTTTCTTAACAAAAATAGAAACTTTGAGATACTCTAGGGAAGGCAGGTGGGCCAACCAAGGTTTAGGACAAATGACAGAAAAATAGAAAATAAAGTCTATTAACAGTGCTGATTTTCATATTCAAAACACAAAGTATGTATTTTTACACAATGTCCTGTACATCACTACTATTATATACATATGTCCAAAGAATTTGCCACAGTTTATATACACTGCAAGGCTGTGCTTGGACACGGTCCTGAATGTTCAAGATAAGAATAATATACAATAACAGAGGAACAAACAAAAAAACAAGGAACACAATATAACAAAAATAACAGTGATGCAACTTCCTGTCTGTTAAACTTACACTGTCATCATGTGGCAAAGGTGGCACACAGCTCTCCTAAAATTTAGGTTAATTTAGGTAACAAAATCCCTATTAACGGAGAAGTTACATGGATCAAAGACACCTAAATATCTTTAACCAGATGAATTCTAGATTCTGCCACAAAAAAAAAAACCTTGACAGTTTAGGAGATCAATTACACGTGCATATAAATTGCTACATTTCAAATAACGCCTAATTTGGCATGCTAATTCAATTAAATAATACTTCCCCGCCAAAATACTTTAGCTTTTGCGAGAGAATTTAGGAGAACACACATTCAGGGTCTAAATCGTTACATTTCAAATGAAAATGTCAGAAATAATGACCCTCTTTGGAAAATTGTTTGAAACTTATTAGGGTCAAGTAGGGTCCACTTGAGAACACCAGTACCGCAGCTTCCACAAGTACGTCCCCCTCCCCCAGTTGTGAAGGCAAATGTGCAAAGAACGAAAACTGAAGAACTAATCTCAAAATATAGTGTCCATTCCATTAAATAACCCCACGTGGAACTTGGAAAAAAAACACACAGCTCTACACAGTTCCTATTGAAATCATGGCTGGACTATGAAGGTTTATGCACGTTTCAGTTCAGCAAGTCTCCGTAGTAACTGCTGTTGCCTGCTTTTCAGCTGCTTCTTCTCCTGGGCCTTCTGTTTGTCGCCGACATGCAGTGTTCGCAGGTATTCCGTGGCCTTGGTCAAAATCACAACTTTGGGTGTCTTTGGACAGTCAGCCAGGCCTGGGATTTCATCCCGTAGGGCCAGAAAACGTGAGCGTAGGTCATTGCGTCTCTTCCGCTCCAAGTAGTTGTGTGTCTTACGTTTGTCCGTGTCCTCACAGTCTGAACTCTGAGGGCTGGATGGTTGGGATTTGAAGTGGTAGGATGAGTGTGTTGGAGAAGCGGACACAGTCTGAGATTGAGCGGGGACTGAGGGGGAAGGTAGGGGGGGTTTTCTTTCAGGGGTTTGGGGTGTGGAACTCATTCGTGGCTGCAAGGTCTCTTGCCTGATCTTCTTGCGAGGCGGCTCCTCTTCAGGATAACTGTCGGGCGAGCGGGCAGCATAGTTGTGCTGTTGCTGGTGAATGGAGATGTGGAAACGCTTCATGCAAGGGTCATAAGGGTCTGCATGAACAGTAATGGTCACCGGTTTGCGGGCGTTCACCAAGCGCGACTTGTTCTGCTTATGTTCCACCGTTACTACATCAATCTCTTCATCATCTGAAAGAACAGCAGAAAAAAATACTTCAGTTTACATATTTCTGGTTTTGCATCCATTGTAGACAGATCATGTGCAATGCTGTCCTCTTTTGCAGCCTTTGTCCAAATTTACCTTTCCATCCACCAATTCTAGCACTTTAAAACCTATTCAGAACGTAAGATCTATGGGCCATGAAACTACAAAATGAGTATTGTTTCATATTAGTTCCCTATTTTCAGCAAGAGGAAAGTAAACAAGGCTTTGATATGCAATAATGAACTTGGAGTCACCTCTGATGTGTATTTTGATAAGAGAAGCATCTGTTCTGAGTTCCATCTACTCCGATTTCACTACGCAATTACTTCCGTCATTGAGCACAAAGCCAAATATTTTAAAAACATCTGTTTTTTGGTCCATACAATGAAAGTCAATGGGGTATAATGTTGCTTTGGACACCATTGACTTTCACTGTATGGTGAAAAACAGCTAAATCATTCTTCAAAATATCTCCTCAGTTCTGCAGAAGAAAGCTTCAGAACGATATGAGTAAATTATACAGATTTATATTTTGGGTGAAATTTAAGCCTTTAAATTGCAAGTGCCCTTAAAATTTAATTATTGAAGAATCAACTAGGCTACATCTCTACTGTCAGCTTCATACTGACTGTTCATTCATGGACAATTGAGTGACCCTGACCACTTTAGGATTCAAGTACCCTTATCATTGCTGTCTGCTGCTGATCATGAACTAGCAGGCACCAGCCACAAGTAAAACAATGTCTCCTTTTGTTTCACTTGGGGAATGTGGAAGCACAGCACAGCACACTTTTACATTCCACATATATTAAGTAGAATTCAAGGTGAAATGCCAACGTAAATCCCATGGCAGTATGGCACCAATGTAATTTTTCTATTCAGGTAGGCTATGTCAGGTTTTGGTGTAGTTTGGTGCATAAATATATGGAAACTACTGCACAGAATGATCACATATATCGACATCTGTCAGGTGTCAACACAGCTGCAAATTTACACGTACACTTCAAGGTCTACACGGTTAAGCAAATAAGTGAGTTTTGGTCTTCAAAGTCAACGGTCTCGTGCTTACCCGAGGAGTCGGTGCGAGATTCTGACCCGGACGACACCTGTTTCTTGCAGCTGCTGGTCAGGGGGAAAGTAAGGACAGCTGCTGGATCCACGCAATCTGTCGCGAAGCTGTTGAGAACAGGAGCGTCCACTGGGACGCACTGCGCTTTGCTGGAGAGTTTCGACTGAGCCGAGCTGGACAAACGCTCGCTGACAACTTTCTCCAGCTGCTGGGTGGCGGAGAAACTGCTCCACATACAGTCCTGAATAATGATGGAGCTCAAGTTCTCCAGAGTCTCCTCCGCATTGAGTTTGCAGTGTCCCTCCTGCTCGTCGTCCTGCCCCAAAAACTGGGACACCCACTCTAATCTGTCCCCTGGAGATGGACCGGTACCTTCCAGTATCCTGACAGGCGACATGGGCGGGGTTGGCACGAGCTCGAATTTCTTCCAAATGTCCTCGCTTGGTGCGGTTGATTTGAAAAAGTCCTCGTCCAAGTTGTGGTCGTCGTAGAAGTAGTGTTGATATTGGTCGTTTTCCTCCATCTCCCACTTTTTATTTCGCGATGCGTTTGCACTGATTCCTGGCATTGGTGTCCTCTTTAGAGATCAAGATCTGAAAACCACAATTGATCCGATTTTAAAAACAATCCGATCTTATGGTGCTCTGTGAGAGATAATTAACTTAAAGCTCTTCGTTTTATTTTCAACGAGCTTCTAGTACATAATATAATTAGTTTATTGTTGTTGTTTTATCTTGCAAGTATTTAATATAATTAAATGATTCTAAATAATATAGCCTGCATTCATTTTTAATATATGCATGCAAATGTATTATTAAAAATATTATATTTTTTATAAGTCAAGCAGTCCAAAAAAGACAGATTATAAAGTATTATGGTCTCCATGCATCTACGTTACAAAACTTGAAGTTTCGCAACACATAACGTTACTTCTATTACATAACACAACGATGGAATGGTTCATGTAAGTGCATATACTACTACGAGTGTATACTGTCATCAACAGTTGCTCTATTCGTCAGCAAAATGCCTTACTTTTTCTCAAAAACGATTAAGATAACCCACATAAATTAGGCGTTCCTTAACAACCACTTACCGTAATACAGGAGCCGAGAGTCAGTATTGCATGTCATTTGAGACACGAAAATGAGGTGTTGCAGTTCACCGGTGAGCTCCAGACAAATGTTTTGCAGAAAAGCCTTTCATGTCAACAAGTTAGGAAAGCGTCGTAATCGGTGTGCTGAATAATCCTGTCTTGTGTTCGTTTTCCAGGCGGGGTTTTGTATTATCCGGCTGTAGTTTATAAGTTAAGTTGCGAGGATGTTTGCCCATTTGCAGTCCGCCTATTCATGTAAACTTCGCTTCTCTCTGCTCCCTTTATAGCGACTGTGTGATCCCTTCTCTAGCCGCGGCTTGCGCTCACTAGTATGGACACCTGAAACGAGTACCGCACTATATTACCCAGCCAAAGTAGTGGGTGGATTTGCATATAGGGCGGGTAGTATGGTGGTAACCACGCCCATCACTTAAAGCGACAGATCATTTGAGATTTGGGCGTCTCGGGATAAATTCAGATGTTGATTGAGAAAAAATGTCACATAGACATTGCTGTTTCAGATTTGAGAGACTTTTAAATTATATACTGTATTTCAGCTCAACAACGAATTGATATATGAAAGAATAAAATATAAAAATGCATTTTACACTATAAGAAATTAAGCAGGGCTCATACAAACATGCCACATAATTTGACTATAAATCAAGTTATTCACAATGTAGATTATTCTGTTGTAATATCTTGAACATTATTCTGTAGCTTGTATTTGAGGTGGATTTGATTGTAACGGCATTAATTGTTCAGATTGAGAGATTTGATTCAGATTTCAATTGATTCATTTAACTGCATTAGTGTTTGTGTTTAGTGTGTGTCAGTGATTATAATAAATATGGATAATATTTTGTTTGTTTGTTTTAAACATCCCTAAAACACGATATTTACATGCTGGCATAAGATAAGACTTATTTCTACCAAATACATCTGGTTTTACATGCACAAATTGATGTTTACAAAAAAAAGATTTTCAGAGTTCTGTATGGTTGGAACAAATTGCCTTGAAAACCCAGGGTGCCCCATAATCACAATAATAATAATTTCTGACACTGCAAAATAGCAAATCAGACAAATTGCAGTGAAACATTAGCCAAGATCTTGCTTTGTTTGTGTCTCCACACAACCTATAATTTTTTGCATATGCTGTCTGCAATTTGCATATGCTGCCTGTATTCACGTTGAACTACACATTGTTGTATTATTATTTGTGAGTGAAAGAGTCATATCCAGCCCATTTTGCCTGTTTAGCTCAAGATGATAATTTGTGCCAGCCAGCTAAATGAATTGCTGGCGGTGCACAAGCTGTACTTATGACAATATGTTTCTTATGGCTATACCACGTGTCCTCTTTTTTCTAACAATGTCCCATATGGAAAATATGTGTAGTAGGTTATCGCTGACTAGTGTCTCAATTCAGTGTCTATCATCTCCTTTCTTTACATCTTAATTTAAGACATTGACCTTACACAGAACAAAGGCTCTTCCCACAGTGATTGACAAATCTCCCTGGAGAGATGTAGCCTATCTTTCTTTCTCTGGCTTTATGGTCTTTTTTATAAATTTGCTTAGCCTTTTCGACCCACCCTTTTGATCCAATTGTCTCATACAAATGCTCAAGAGTTTATAGGAGGCTGGTCAATGACATCAGGCTGGGTGAGTTCAGTTGGTTTGCTTGACAAAAGAATTGCATTGACGATCCCCTCTCTACTCGGATGCAGTGTGCATCTATATATATATATATATATATATAAGATGCACACTATAGTTGCATTTGCTGAGGTACATGCTATGTACCATCTGCGAGTGATGAGAAAACTGTGCATGTGATCTTAAAATGAAAATTTAAAAGGCAGAATCATGGCTCATAGGGAAATGGACATTTTTAGGGCTGATATGGACCCTCACAGGTACATGCATGAACACACTATTTGTCTTTTGCTTAAAAAAAGGATGACCTGCAGGCAATGAAGCTGGTGCTTTTGTGTCACTGGGGACAAAGCCTTGAAGAAGTGTGTGTGTGTGTGTGTGTGTGGCAGAGGTTCTTAAAACATTAGCATGCTGTTATCATATAGATGTGCTAATTAAGAAGTCTGCCCTCAAAGCTGCACACTGGTTACCAGTGGAGAAATTAGAAATATATTAGAAAGGCTAATTCTAATAACCAGGCTTCACTAGGTTATGTCCTGTTTTATGCTTAGGCCATTGATTATTATTTTTGTAACACTTTTTCTTTTGGCAGGCATAAATTGTGAAATAACTACATAAATAAACACACTGATGAGGCCAGTGCCATTTCTAGCTCTTTTGACCTGGGCCTGTAAGCAGCTGCCCTATACTAGCAACCACATAGCAACATGCTAAAAGGCACATAAAATGCCTTAGGAACTCTATAACAACGCCCTGGCGACCGCTCACAGCAACCTGCCAGCATGGAGGTCAGTTTTACATGCGCATGCAGAAAAAAAGTTTTTCTGAAACTAATTATCAAATGCAGAAAATGTTCTCTGACCATTCGTTCACTGAAAAAATTGGTGACATCTAAATTAGCTGATTTTATTCAAGTAAAAAAAATATTGTTTAGCATTGTTGAATCAACCTAATACATTCATTTTTACCAGCAACACAATTTTTTATGGGTTAAATCGGGTAGAAATGGCTCTTTAAAGGTAACAACTGCAGCTTGCACTTTTTACAGTGTAGCCAAACATGAATGGGAAAAAAGCTCTCTCTTATAGGCATTTTCTTGTTTTCTTTACTGCTGCTGTAGTGTTAAATGTGATGATATGTGATGGTTATCAGGAGATATTAATATGTAATACATTTGTGGTGACATAAACACACAAAAATGCAATCCTGTCTTCCAACATTCTCTGTATATCTAAACTCTCTTTGTTGCTCTAATGCTTACTGAAGTGCACCTATCAAAGGCTGGCATCATGAATTCCCCGAAGCCTGACCCTTGAGCGAATAGGTTGACTGAGCAGGTTGAATACCACCTGATGCCTTTTTAATCACATGAGGAAGAGAGCGGGGAATCCTCCCTATAGGTCTAATGAAAGGTCAAGGTTCCGTGATCTTCTTGACCAACAGGGTGGATACCTGTCCCTTTGATCTATTAGCATCTTGCACACTTTGCCCCACCCAGAACCCGTTAATCAAATCTGGACAGCTGGCAGCAACAGACAAGTCAGCAAAAAAGACAACATCTATTGCATAACAATCATACACAGCACATTTAGCATGTGTTAGAAAATTAAAGATATAAAAAACTCAATATACAGAACTGTAACAGCAAGGGGGCCGTTTACACAACACCGTTTTCAACTAAAAATGTATGCGTTTTGGCCATTCATTTACACAACAGCATTTTGGGGGCCTGAAAATGCGAACTTTTAAAACAGGTTTTAAAGTGAAATTTTTTGAAAATTATACCTTTATCGTCTCCGTGATAAAAAAAAACAACAATAAAAAAACCGTGAATTTGTAAAAACAGCGATGTTTTGCGCATGCGTATCATGTGTCTATATTGATGTATTTTCTTTACAAAGGGACAACTACTGGCCTGGCAGCATAATACAGCATTTTTAGTAGTTTTCGCAGATCCATGCGAATGGGGATCTTTTTGACAATGTCGTGGTCTGTATGCGAAACTTTTCAAAATTGCAACACCAAAAAATCCTGTTTTTAGGACATTGTTGTCGTTTTCGTGTAAACGTACCCTAAACGATAGATTTATTCAAAATTGTACTTATTTTAAAGTAGGCATATTTAAAATAATTTAAATATATATGCATATTTAAAATAAATATCATAAATATAGTAACATTATTATACATATATTACAAAGCAGCCTTTTAAAAAAAATGTATATGCTAATATTTCAAATATGATAATAAAAGGTGTACCAAATAATTAGACACAAAATACTTAATATACAGAAATGTAAGAGGTAGTAGAGGCTTCCCTTTACTTTAAAAAAAAAAAACAATATATCAATATATCTCTCTACAATATGTTAAAATATTTTAAATATAAAATCATATTTAAAATACATTTTAAATATTGTACATTTATTGTAAAGAAAATAAAAAGTAGTTATTTAAATTAAATACAAATTTTCCTTATTTGTTATAAGCTATAGCTTGTTTAAAAAAAAATAAAAATAAAGATACAAAAAGCTTAATACAGGGGCTTTTTGGAATGCCAATTATTGCTTAAAAATATGATTTTAACACTGTTTCAAAATATAAATGTATATGTAAAATAACTATTAAAACCATTTTAAATACTGTAAAAGTATTGTAAAATTATGGAAGGAAGAAGTATTTTTAAATGTAATGTAAATTGTAATTTTATGGTAGTCAAGCAATGTTTGCACTTTTATTTTTCCATTAAAATAATGCACTTTTTTACAGAGCTGATTGAAGGAATCTTGTGCATATGCAAATGCATGAGATGTCATTAAATACACCTAAATCCCTCCTCCAGGAGGGGCCCAGGAAGTGTGTGAATTCGAATTTGGGGTTAAATAGCTCTCCTCCTGACTCTCAATTGCTTCCCATTGGTTGGGTTTTAAAAGATGCGCAAGCCAATCCCAGCCAACCCATCACCTGCATATGCAAATGAGGGGTTGCTTGTGGGTGGGTTGACATCACTTTTTGAGATGTATGTGAGATTGACGTCAGAGGACAAGTGAGAGACAAGATTTATCTGCTTTAAATTCTGGCATAGGTTTATTTATTTCAATATTCTTTATTGGTACCATATGTAAATTAACTAGTTTTTAATTAAAGTATTTTTTTCATACATTTTTGCATTCCACTGGAATTTTAAGTAGCCTATTATAATGTTGTATTTGAATGAAGCTATATTTTGCCTACCCCTGCCCTGCGTTTGTGATGAATAGCTCTAATAATTTAAAAGGTGCTAGATAACATTTGCATGATTCAGATGGTGATGCAGTGTGAGATGCATTTGGAAAAGATTCTTAGTTTTGCATAGGTTTTTGAATCGTTTAGTGCTTTACAGCAAATACACATGTGTTTATGGCCATGTGCTTGCATGAATGAAAGTATCCATAAGAAATAGTCACTGCTGACGCCTGACCAGCATCTGAGAACAAAACCACCACTGATAGTGCAGGAACATTGCTATTTCATCCATGCAGCATCTGTTTGCAAATGACAAATGTACCACCATTCCTTTTAAAATCTTTCTTTTGTGTTTGTGGATTTGAATATGTGATTGTTTGCACTAAATTCAAAGAATGATATTCAGAAACAATCCCATGCTTCTCATGAATATATAAGCAGCCCAACGAGAGGTCCAGCCATGGAGGTTTTGTCCAGCAGCAACTATTGACCAGCAGGGATGAATGTGAGTGGGAGGGTCACATGGCCCCTTTGATTGATAGATGCTCATTAATTGGAAAGGGTGTAGGATTTTTTACCGCATTCTTCCAAGACTCAGCCCTGGTCGAAAGCCGACTGTCAGCTCAGTTCTGGGTACGGCGTGTACTTGTTGCAAACTGCACCTTGGCAGCAGAAATCGGGTGAGAGAGACTGAAAAAGAGCGTGCGAGAGAGAGAGAGAGATGATAGATAGAGATGGAGAGAGAGAGGTGGTGCATTTCACAACAGCCACTGAGTGAAAAGGTTTCATAACCACTATCTGGCAGTGACAGAAATGCTTCTAAATAAACAAAGTGAGCAGCAAGTATTTGACCGTTTATTGCCGTTTCAGATATTGTTCCACTGAAGTAGGTATTTGCATATGAGCAGGAAAAGTGGAATCCTGAAAAGTTGCCCTGCAGAATACTTGCAATTTTAGTAACATAATTAATATTTGCATATGAATGCAATGATATGAGACCACTGTACTAACGTACTCTTCAGGTTCTGCCTGGGTTATTCAGGTACAAAGCTTTCAGGATATTACTATAGGATATTGTCTTTTTAAACTTCAGTTGAGACAGGATTTGCATGCCATGTCTGTTGGAGCCAATGGACACTTCTCCTTTCCACCATATAAAAAAGCAAAAGAGGAAGCACAGCATCAAATTTATAACTTATTTTTTTAACGTGTGTGTTTGTAGCTCAGGTTTTGTGTACATTGTGGAGGCCAGCCCAATGGTCCCAATGAGGAAAACATCTTAAAGTTCCCCTATTATGCTATTTAAAAAGGTTCCTAATTTTGTTTTGGGGGTCTCTTATAGGTTTACATGCATCCAAGGTCAAAAAACACTTTTTGTTTTCTCGTAATATACATTGCACATCACCTCATGTCTCAAAGAGTATGAAAACGGTTAGTTTGAACCCCGTTTCTCTAAACCCCTCCTTTCCGCGGGCTTACTCTGCTTTAATTGGTCAGACAACCCAGTCTGTTGTAATTGTCCTCGGTTTCACCATTTCAATTCCGGCCTGAGTCCTTGTCCTTTTGAAGTGCATCCAAAGTGGATTCACAGCACTGAAAACATCATCTTCTTGACATGTCGACAACCTGAACCAAACTCTTTGGGCCCTATACACCGGTGCAGTGCAATGCTGCGCCAGGCGCGTCGCGTGTCTGTGTATTTAGTTTTAGCCCCACAGTTATCATTGCAGTTTTCCTTTTCACGTCCTGCGCCACTTTGTTTAAATAACAAATGCATTTGCGCCCATTTGTGCGCCCATTGTGGTATAGGTGGTATAGGTCTGAAACGAGTTCAGTGTTCAGGCGCATTGCTGAGGCGTTGCTATTTTGAGGCAACTGAAATAGACTGCGCCATTGAACAACTGAAACCTGGTCTAAAGTCAATGGCACAATATATATTTTTTTTTGTTATTTAAAGAGTGCGTTAGTAATGTGCGCCTATAGGCGGGTCCACATGCGCGTACACTTTGTAGCATAGATGGTCTGCTCTCGCGCTTTAACCTCACGCACAATCCGTTTCCTCGCTAGAGAAGCGTTCAGTTTTTCCGCTTGCAAATTCCGCCATGTAAAAAGCTAATCTGCCATGGTGCGTAAAAGTGGATTCGGACACACCCTAAGTGCACTTGCGCCATGCGCTTTAGACCATTTGCTTACTGTAGATCGTTAAAATAGGGCCCTTTCAGTCACAGCTGTAAAGTAGACACTGTTCATGGGCAGCCAATGAAGACTATAGGCTAGCATTATGCAAATTTGTTACATTGTTACGCAGATATGTAACAGGAGGTGAGACTGGAATTGCTGACGACTCCTTTTGGCATTTCAGAATCAATTCTTTCTTAGGAGACTAAAACTATTTATTTGTGCACTTTGATCTTTAAAATTGTGCAGATCTTTTACATTCACAAACAGCTATTCACCGCATGAAAGGTAATATTAAAAAAACCATATAAAGCTCAATGGAAAGTGTCAATGAAAAAAAAAACTTGTGTATGTGGCTTTTTGTAAAACGGCATATAACGTGAAAATGAATTTATAAATATATAAATAAACAACTAATATATATATATAAAAATGTGTTGACAGAAATAGCCTTCTTATAATGGAAGTCTATGCTGCAAAATGCTCAATGAGTGGCCCAAAGACTTCCTTTGTAACTGCATTTCTGCCAACACATTCTTTGATGTCAAGCAAAAGTGAATTGTTTATATTTTCAGAGCAGGGGCGTCGGACTGGGGGTAAAACCAGTACTGATTACCAGGGCCCCAAGGGGAGAGAGGGCCCTTGAAAAGTCTGGAATATATTTTATTTGGAACATGGGAGCCCATCAGGACTGCCTATACATAGGGCCCGGGATCTTGTGCTACGCCCCTGTTTCAGAGCATTTTTGTTTTATTTGTATAATACATAATTTAGAGCATATATATACAGTCTTTTCTCATCTAGTCGTTTCTTGAATCTGTCTTTAAGCATACATATTTTTAGAAAAGGTTTGTACTTTTGTTTCTATGTAGAATTGACTGTGTATATATGTATTTGATGGTACAGAAGGGAGTGATTACAAAGCCATCTCCTCCATATCCTGGTTCAGGCTGGCCCTTGCTTATCCCCACCCACTCCTCTCCGAGATCTTCTGCTGGCTCTGCAATCTTGGTCTTTGCAGTCTGCCAGACAGTTACCCACCCACCTGCTTACACATACGGATTTACATCTACAAATTAAGCACTTGAACATACTCACAGCTTATTAGAGGCATACCATATCATTTGACTGTGAAATCACTGTTTTGATTTGAAAGGGATAGTTCAGACAAAAATGAATGTTTTGTCATTATTTACTCGCCCTTATGTCATTCCAAATGTGTGTGCAGGTTTTTTTTTTATCATGTGGAAAACGGAAATAAAAATGTGAATTCAAAACAGAATAAAACAGTAGTCTTGTACAGCTTGTGCTCAACAAATACCTCATCAGTCGAATAATCATGTGGCAAATGTCCATGTTTGTTTTATGTAATCAAACGGTTTCTATTGAAATGAAATGATCACAATCACATTGAACCTATATGTGATTTTCCTCTGAAAAATATTTTTTTTAGGATAAAATGTAACCATTTATAGAATGATTTATTAAAATATTAACATATTGACATTTTTCTTTTCGCTTTATTATACTACACTTGTATACATTCACTGACCACTTTATATGGTACCTGTTCAACTGCTCATTAATGCAAATATCTAATCAGGCAATCACATGCAGCTCAATCTCTGGGGTGTGTTTCCAGCACCTTGTTGAATCTATGCCACAAAGAACCAAAGGTCCAGAATTTAAGTCGGGGTTTTTTTCATTTGATTATTGTCATCATTGTTTTAATCAATGCTTGTGACAAATATTCTGGGTTGCTGTTTCAAATTAATATGATTATTGTAGCTGGACGTGTGTGTGTGTGTGTGTGTGTGTGTGTGTGTGTGTGTGTGTGTGTGTGTGTGTGTATAGATATGTATAGCCTATATATGATAAATAATATATAGCATAACAACATTTTTTTATATTATACTCAGAAAAAAAGGGAACAAAGGCTGTCACTGCATGGGACAGTACCCTTCAAAATGGTTCTAATATGTACAATTTAGGTATTAATATATACACTTTTGGTACCAATATGTACCTTTGATGGACTTATATGCACTCTTTAGGTACAAAGGTGCTTTTGAAAAGGTACCACCACAGTGATAGCTTTTGGCCCTTTTTTTTTGAGAGTGTACTTTAACTCATCAAAGGTTAACTTTTTTTTTTATAAGTTATACAAGATTCAACAAATTTTTTTAAAGTCAGTTTAGTGTATTTTAAGTTTAAATGTCTTCTAAAGACTGGCTTATGGTTGTTACTGTTCTTGTTTATGATGTTTACTGTTATTTTATGAGTTTTTTTTGTTGTTGTCCTTTTACAGCCACTGTCAATGTTTTACAGACAAGAGCTGCATGAAGATTCTTCAAATAAAATCTTCAACAGAAAAAATATAAGCACTCAGATAAATTTGGAATGACAAAATGAATAATAATTTGTTTTTGTTGAAAGCACCCAAATGTAAATGGGGCTTATCCCAGCAAGCAATTTTGCATTTAAAAGACGTTGAATAGCCGTCCAAACTCAGCTCTGGCGTCTAGGCTAAAACAAGGCAAAATTTGGGCTGACAGTGAAAATTTAATAGATGTCTCACCATAGCCCTAGACTAGTCATAGATAATATGTCAAAGAAATTAAACCAAACACCTTGTAACCACTATTGACTTTTCTTACATGATGGAATATCATACATCTCGCACATTGTTTTGGCAAAAACGACGTGTAACCAAATTCAAGGTTATTTTGGCAATGTGGGTTACTTATAGCCAGACTGTTTTGGATCTATATATAGTTAACCTAGACGGTGAAATGACGGCTATTGCTTTCTGGGTAATGTTTTTGTGAATGATAAAGGTCTATGTGAGTTTTTTTTTTTAAAAGGGACAGGAAGGAATTTGAGACCGAGATTGGGTTAAATGACGTCCCCTGGTGCATGCGTCTGTACATGATAGGAACCTCTTTCCTCCTGGTCACCACCTCAGCATTCCTGGAAATCCCTGCAGCAGCCAAAAAAAGAGCGATCACATCATTGATTTGATGCCATCTTCTTTTGATCAAACACACCGCTGTTCATATACAAATGGATTGCAGACATCCTCATATGACCTGACAAAATTAATCAAACTGCCATCAGAAAAGCCACAAAACCACAAAGGTCAGAATAACTTTCATTAACAACCCCCAGATTCTGCATACAGAAATCATGCACTGGTAATATGAGTGAAGGTCATGGATATGATTAACATGGCAAAATTATGCCGAGAGCCTCACAATTTAATCTTTAAATAAATTAATGACGGCTCATAAGCCTAGAAAAAACAAGATATGCATATAATGTGTTGTTGCACTGGTAAAAAATGTACATTCTGTTATAATTTACTCGCCCTCTTTAATCTTTAACTTATCTAAATGAGGAACATCACAAGCCATTTATCATAGAAGAAGCCAACAATACTTGAAGAGTTCAGATGCAAAAGCCTCTAAGTGCCATTTGAAATTTTCTTCTAGAATGATCATTTTTATCAAACTTGTATATTTAAGTTCAGTAATTTCACTTAAATTGCAATGAAGATGACCTATTAATTGTCATTTAAGTGAAATTACTGAACTTAAATATACAAGCTTGATAAAAATGATCATTCTAGAAGAAAATTTCAAATGGCACTTAGAAGCTTTTGCATCTGAACTCTTCATTTGTAAACCTTATTTCCCACATTGATTTCCTGGTTAATCTCATGTGCCCCTTTTTACAGCTAGCCGGATAAATAGCCTCCATTCCAACAAAGGAGCGGCCTTTCAGCAATGGCCTACTGGAATGCAGCGGGTGTTAACAGAAAAAGCTGCGCATCCTGGCCTGCAGTCTGCTCAAAATCAAGATTAGCAGGCTCTCACAAAGAGCAGCGTTGAGCCAGGAAGGTCCAGATGACCTGACGTGACCTGTAGACAAAGATGCCCTCTTCAAAGAGCTGGACCCTTGTATATCAACACTGCATATATAATGGCAGAGTAATCTGGCCTCTGAATGAAATAAAGAGTTTCAGCAATGCCCACAAACATCAGCTCAATGTCAGGTTGTAACACGTTTACATTGTAAGTACATGCAGTTGTTCAACATAAAGATGTCCTGCTGGCCCAGAGCCAGTGGGAAAGCTCATGCGTTGATTGTCTGGCTACCTGTGGATCCAAAATGATGTCAAAGATTTAGCCATGTATGTGCAAAGTAAAGTATCAATTCAACACTGACATTATGTAAAGATCGATCCTCAAAATCAAATATTAAATTAAATGCTGAAGTCAAGTATAGTTGAAAGGCTATAATAAGCAACTCATTTTATCCTCAAAGACTGACCAAAAAAGACATTCCCAGAATATTGCTTAAACACAATTTCTCAAAAATGACTCCTTTTCTCTAAACTCTACAACACCACAAAACAAGCACACAACATTCAAAACATCACACATCTCTTGCAAAAGCAATTCAAAACTAGTTTAACTCTTCTAAAAATGGTGTTTTTGTATAGTAACTACGCACAAATACACACGGATGTGAAAAATGTAAAACGCTATATTGTGTCTTTTGCTTGTTCTGTGTGCAGGGAGTGCACAGGAAAACATGTGTGTGCATAAATACACAGTATATAGGCTACAGTATGTATGCACAATTGTTGTACAATTGATGAACTTTACAGTTATTGAACTAAACTGAATCAACACTGAACTGACTTGAGCTGAATAATGACACTGGCTTGTTAGAGCTGCTTTACAGCAGAATTTGAAGTTGATACTATTGTGAAGCTGCTTTAAAACAATCTGTATTGTATAAAGCTACATAGAAATCAAGTTGACGACTTATATGCATATTCAGTATATATTTACAAAGTAAACAGAAATACAAGGGTGACAATTTTGTTACAACATTGAGTCTATATGAGGGAACGGTTTCACTGAGTTGGCCTCAAGTACCACTTTTAGTCTGTAAGCAATTAAAAAAATTGTTTTAGTTCATTCATTTACATGACTAAAACAATTTGATTTAGATGTTTTTTAGAGGCTATATAATTTAAATATCTGCAGCTTTTGGTTTGGGAATTTTTACAACTGTTGCTGATATTAAAACTTACGGAGACTTACAGGGTCTTGTTTTGTGAGATTCCCCACAGTCTCCCATATTGCAAATAAAAATTCTAGGCTATAAAAGAAAGTGGTACAAGAGAAAAGACAAATCTAGTCTTTCACTTTAGTAATCACAAGCTCATCCTCTTATTGAACAAGGGCACAAACATTTTTTACAACTGAAAGGCACATCATGACATAATCTCCTCTCAACTGTGTTTCTGATGCATTGCTTGTGTGTTTCTTCCAATTAGAATGAGAATAGTTTCCAACTGACCTCTTCCATTTGATTAAGTTTGAGGGTTGCATTCATTGTAATACAGTCCAAGCAGATCTATAGGCCAAAGAAAACAGCTGTTGCCTTGCCAGATGACTATTGCTTCCTCTGTCTGTGCTCACAGAGGGACCAAACAACTGTTTGGTAGGAAGTGTGTGTGTGTGTGTGTGTGTGTGTGTGTGTGTGTGTGTGTGTGTGTGTGTGTGTGTGTGTGTGTGCGTGTGTGTGTGTGTTTGTATTTTAGCAAGGAGGATCAAAGATAGGACAATAATTTACATCACACCAAAATAGTTGCAAATTGCTGTGCTAAAAACATTTAGCCATGCAGGGGGGCTTGACTGGAAGTGGATTATTTTCTAAATTGCGAAGAACATCTCTGGACCTTGGTATTTTTACAGAATTAAGACAGACCTTTCTGGACTAGATAGATAGATAGATAGATAGATAGATAGATAGATAGATAGATAGATAGATAGATAGATAGATAGATAGATAGATAGATAGATAGATAGATAGATAGATAGATAGATAGATAGTCACTAGTCCTCCCTTAACACGTCATTGTCTGATTAATCCTCTTAATATTAGATAGATAGATAGATAGATAGATAGATAGATAGATAGATAGATAGATAGATAGTTAGATAGATAGATAGATAGATAGATAGATAGATAGATAGATAGTCACTAGTCCTCCCTTAACACGTCATTGTCTGATTAATCCTCTTAATATTAGATAGATAGATAGATAGATAGATAGATAGATAGATAGATAGATAGATAGATAGTTAGTTAGATAGATAGATAGATAGATAGATAGATAGATAGATAGTTAGATAGATAGATAGATAGATAGATAGATAGATAGATAGATAGATAGATAGATAGTCACTAGTCCTCCCTTAACACGTCATTGTCTGATTAATCCTCTTAATATTAGATAGATAGATAGATAGATAGATAGATAGATAGATAGATAGATAGATAGATAGATAGATAGATAGATAGATAGATAGATAGATAGATAGATAGTCACTAGTCCTCCCTTAACACGTCATTGTCTGATTAATCCTCTTAATATTAGATAGATAGATAGATAGATAGATAGATAGATAGATAGATAGATAGATAGATAGATAGATAGATAGATAGATAGATAGATAGATAGATAGATAGATAGATAGATAGATAGATAGATAGTCACTAGTCCTCCCTTAACACGTCATTGTCTGATTAATCCTCTTAATATTCATGACTGATGTGAGTCTCTGATGAGGACAAATAAAACTCATGAATAGCAAAGTCAGTGAAGCTTTCTGCATTTGTGTTTGTGCTCTTCTGTGACAATCTCACTGTTTGGAGACACCCTGCAATCTGTTGCACTGATGCAATATTCATTATAGCCTGAGAGAATGACGGGCCCTTTGGCCTTTTAAGACAACCAGGGGAACTTCAGAATCTCCTCCCATTGCCTGCCTCTGTTTCAGAGTCCCAAACATTCACATTTCACTCAGAACAATGGTTAACACTAACAACACCATCTTTCCCACCAAGAGCCCTCCAAGTTAATTCAAGCTGAAGATACCTCAACTCATCCACGTCCCACCCACCCTTTCCATTGTCTCTCCAGCATATGTTTGTCAAACAGTGAGGAGTGGAGGGCATTGTTGGCTTTAGGGAGAAGTCAAGCAGGGCACATTTGGACATTAGCAGCCAGTCACCCCGGAGAGATGGGCCACCTCAGCAGGACAGGGTGGGGCCATGGGGAGGACTACTCTACAGGAATTCAAGACATTCAGACAATTCTCTTCATTGATCTATCGATCCCATTCCCAGAATGCTCTCTCAATACAAAGCCTTCCAATAGTCAATAGCCTCTCCTACCCATAATGAAGCACTCAACCCTACTCCTCCTCCAAAAACTCGGACCAGCTTTTCCAGGAACGGCGTTACAGGCTGTAGGGAGTCCCTATACATCAATGATCCAGGGGAAGTAATGTCATACATCTTGTGGGACACCAATCAATCACTCAGCCCAATAATTCAGCAAATACACACAAGGTTGTGGAAAGGGAGATGGATGAAACCTTCTAATCCTTCTTACTCAAGAAGACCAGGGCTTTTAAATGAAATGTAGATTTTATCCCAAGAAGTTGTGACCTTGGAAACACAAAGTTGATTTCCACTTTTGCTCACCACTGTGTCTATAAGTAAGGTCCTTAACCTCGGTAACTCCAGCGGGATTGTTTGCAATTAGTGTACTATAAAATGGACTTAAGCTTGGATGGAAAGGTCTGCTAGATGGCAATGGACCTTTTTTCAGTCAGTGTTTTCTCATTATCTTTTGCAATTAGTCACATTTTTGAAGTATGACCAAATAATTACTGCCACATTCAGTATGTCAGATATGCAAAAGCATCACGTTTATTAGTATTGCTCATACAGTACTTGTATTTGGGATTATGTAGAATTTACAGACCCCAAACATTTGTAGAAGCTATTGTTTTCAAAGCGATCATGCTTATGATTTTTTTCTGGCAAAAAATTGGCCAAAAAAAATCCCATAGACCCTCATTGAAAAAAGGGACTACTCACATATATAGGGACCAGGATATCATAAGCTATCACAAGCTATATATGTTGCTGCAATCGGGGAAGCCAGACTTTCATGACTGACTTTGTCTTCGGCATTTCAGACGCTGTACAATGAAATTGCTCAAATGGTTATCCAATCACATCCACTGTTGAGGCAAAGTCACATGAGTTTTTTATTGTGCATCAAGGGATTTATTCGGTAAATGTGTTTCCATCGTAGTTTATGCGTGTTTTCTTGTCAGATAAAAAAATGTATCAGCCTCAATTGAGCGCAAAAGGTTTTTATGCACGTTTTCAGAATGAATGCATATCTAGACGTTTCATCCAGCATTTTTTTAGGTGGATGGAAAGACTTGAGGCAGTAAGCAACAACCAAGCAACCACCCAGAACACCATAGTAACCTCATAGCAATGGTCTACCAACCATCTACCTATCAACTGCTCAGTAATGTGTTAACCAGGCTTGTGCAAAACTCAGAATTTCAGAATTGGCCTCCATTCAATTCATGAATTGGACTTTGAATTGAATTGACTCCGCCCCACAGGAAGTTGAATTTGAATTGGAATGACAGGAAGTGGAATTAAATTCATGGCAATTCAAAGAAATTCCACACAGTCACACAACAGAAAGAATGTGTTGAATCTCACATACATTCAGTGTTAAGAAGGTTACTTTGGAAATGTAATTGCTTACTGTTATAAGTTACACATTATAAATGTGGTTTGGATTACTTTATTTGGATTACTTTATCAATGTAAAGCAATTTCCTTTTAATTTGATTAGTAACTAATTTAATTACACATTTGACATCAGTAATACATCTCAATACAATTACATTCATTTTGTAATTTAATAATATCATTTCATTACACGTATCTAGTCACTCCTCAACCCTGCATCATTTTTTTAAAATATATGTATATATATATATAATGTATAAATGTAAAAACAAATGTCCACCTCAAATAGTTTTTTTTTCTAAAGATTTGCTAAAACAATTCTGGGAAATGTAGTCATGTTCCATCATGTTCCACAAAATTAAAATTACAATAAATCAAACTTAATTATTTGGTCTGTGACTAGAGCCTTTAACATTCATTGCTGGGGGAAAACATTTCCTGTTCATGTAATCTGTACAAGTAGTTCAAACTAATATCATTTATAGAATATGTAATGCAATCATCTCTGACATACAGTATACTGTAAAGCTTCATTGTTAAACACTTCACTTAAAATGTGTATATGAATTTCTTTGAATTTTTATTGAATTGCAATTCTGCCTCCTTTAATTCAAATTCAAATTGTAATTCTAGATCCTGTTTTTGACATCAATTCAAATTCAATTCAAATTCAAGAATTGAATTGGAATTCAGGAGTCATTCTCAATTCAATTCTGAATTGTGCACAAGCCTGGTGTTAACAACCTTTAAGAACATTTAAACAACTGCATAGAAACGCCCTGGAAACCGTGCAGAAAACCCTATTAGCAACCACATATCAACACCCTGGAAACCATCCAGAATAATCAAGCATCACTCAGATCTTCATCACTTCATAATTCAGAAAATGGTTGCGTACATTCGTCTTCATCAATCACTGGGCAAAAAAGAAACACTCACTCAACAAATCCTTTATTGGCTGAAGAAAAAGTCTTGATTCAGACAGACACTCATTGAAAGCAAATTATTATTGCACTGCTAATGACTCCCAGACCGCTATAGAGAGCAGCTACCATGATCAATCAGCTACATGGCTCCACCAACTCTCAACTCAATAATGATCAATGCTCTCTAATAAGCACCAATAAATCACAGTCCTGATGGCTTACTGGATGAATCCAGTATCAATATCGTTCAATTGCTTCTAATGAATATCCATACACAGCAGGCGAGTGTTAAATGAAAAAACAATGAGCGAATGCTGATTAAGCACTCTACAGAAACAGTCCTCACAAAGACAGTAAATCTTTCTTTGTTCAATCCATGTAAAATTTATGACATAGCTAAAGTTAAAATAAGTAGGCCTACACAAACAAATCACCATTTTGGATTGGTTGGTTCTGCACAATGTACCACTAATGTGTTTTTATTGGATGCTTTTGGGTGTATCAAAAGAATGAGACATGAAGAACACCATCTTTTGTCTGCAACGCTGCACACACGCACACACACACATACACACACACACACATGGACAAAGGAATCAAAGTGCTGATGTTAAGCAATCTGCTCAGACTGTAATTCGCTTTGTCCTCCATCCAGCTACTGATGTAATAATATTAGACATAGATTTTTACTGTCTTTCTTCCTACTGTTCTGAATATGAATATATCGCTCTGATCTTTCGTGGCCTTTGAAGGATGCAGCCTCTGAATTTGCACGTGCTTATGTGCTTAGTATAGGTACTGTAGAAAAATGCATATCTGCGCAGGCTCGTAGTTTCTTTACAAAGTGACATCGCCAACTGGCCTGGCATACAACATTTTCACTCGTTTTTGTGGATTAGTGTGAACGGGGATCATTTTGAAAATGTTGTCATCTGAAACTTTTCAAAAACGCAAACGAAAAACGTTTCTGTTTTTAGTACATCATTGCCGTGTAAACGTGCCCTTAGAAAAAAAAAGGAGCAGGAAAGTCCAGCCCTAACCCCATCCCTATACTTAACCCTCAGTGGAGCGTAAACAGATTGTTAGAAAACATACGGTTTGTACGAATTCATATGCATTCGCAAACTACCATGATGAGAGAGTGTTGAAAATGAAAGGTTAGCAGTATTGTTTTCAAACGAAATGCTAATAGATTAATAAATGGCATTTTTCAGAAACAAATGGCGTTTCCTGAGAAGGCTATTTCATGTATTCCAAGGTATGAGTGACCAGGACAGTGGAGAGATGCTGAGAAGATGTGCAGCCATATGTGTCATGTCCATGTCCCGACAGATGGGCCGGTCACTGCATCCCATCAGCCCCTTCTGCCAGCAGCATGATGGACCACTGTATGAGTCTCTGGGGAATCCCTGGGTGAGCCTTCATCCTGGATAAGAACTGTCAATGAACGTGATTGATCCTCCCTTTCAACCCTCACACACACACACACACACACACACACACACACACACACACACACACACACACACACACACACACACACACATCTGCAGACTTTAAACACAAATACTCCTTTTCCTGCAATCTTTCTCTCTCTATCACTCACAAATGCACTGATCCATCCCGCTCTTGCTGATCAAAGCATTATTCATCCCGCACAGGAAGAGGGCTGGGGGTGAGGGGAAGGGGTCCACTTGTAAAACCATTAAAGTAGAACTAATTACACAACCTCACCTCCCACAACTGTAACGGGTCTTATACTCAAATACTTGTGTGTCAAATGACAGGTCATCTGCTTATAGTGTATGCTCTTATAGCTCTTCAGAAGACACAACAAGGGATGTACAACAATTTTACTAAGCTTTTCCAAAAATGTAAGGAGGCCTAGAGCACTCAATTGTGATGATTTCAAGTATTATCTTTGTCTCAGATGATTCTTCTCAAATTTGATTCAAGAAATCAAAATAGACACAAATGAGACAAATACATACCATTAGAAACAGAAACAAAAAGAATGTGAATAGCACAAACAACTGAACAAAGGGGGATCTATCTATCTATCATCTATCTATCATTAATATTGAGATTTTGATTACAACTTCTAATTGCAGACTTTAGAATATTAGCAAATCTGAGTACATTTTAAGGTAACACTTAATTTACCAAATAAAGTGTAAACCATTTAAAATACTAATGAGATCTCGTCTGAAACGAAGAAGCATGAGGAAAAAACATGTTTTACATGTTTCGAAAGAAGGAGAAAAATCTGAGAACTTGAAATCCAATTGCTTTCAGTTAATGTCACTGCAGTCTAGGAGGAACAATAGTGATTATGTGTAGTATTATTTGTATTAAGCATACTGTTGCTGAGTGAATGAATGAATGAATGAATGAATGAATGAATGAATGAATGAATGAATGAATGAATGAATGAATGAATGAATGAATGAATGAATGAATGAATGAATGAGATCTTTCTGTGGAAAGAGAGTTCAGTTTAGTCAGTATAAAACCGTTTAAATCACAGTCACAACGCAGAAGAAACGCTAACAAAACACCCCTGAAGTTTGTCTAAGGCCTGGGATGTTTGGCAGTCTAGTTGAATTATTTTTTTTTTGACAGCTGAGGCATTTAAGCACTACAGAATAAGAGTACAACATTCAGCCGTTGGGTCTGGCACCAGGCACAGGCCCCCTGAGGAGGAGAGAGAATCAGCTGTTTCAGCATGCATGCGTTACTTTGAGTGTCTGAAGGGAGGGCATGTGTTTTTACTGCCCTGCAAATCTGACATAAAAGCAATAAAATAAAATGATACTCCATGGAGAAAGAACAGTCTGTTCTAAGATGTATGTGCGCATGTGTGACTATGCGTAAGTGTGTGGCTAGTGGCTGCATGAAAAGAGGGCTGATATATGCCATATCATATGGTAAAGGGTAGCGGGCCGGGTCCATTTGCTCTGGGATCTCTTTGGGAGGCACTTAGACCGCGGTAAGCTGATGCCGAGAGGGTCTGGACAGCTGGACTTGCTCATCTGTCTATCGGCTTTCATCAAAGAACTGCTTCTTCTGCCTCAACCCCTACGGAGTTCCTTACAAGCAGCCTAAACTCTTACTCTGTGTGGGGTCCGGCATGATCATGTGGCCAAAACGGATTAAACATTGATGATTAAAATCGGTTGCCAGTGGTCAAGTCACCCTTATTTAACTTTATACAAATTGATTATTTCAAAGCAGCTTCACAGTAATAGTAAAATAATTTAATGGTGTAAAGTTCCTCAGTTATGAAATGAGTTCAATTCAGTTGAACGCAGCTCTACAGAAGACAATAGTAATCAGTTCAATGTTGAATCAATTCAGTTTAGTTCAATGGTCAGTTATTAAACAAAATGACTTGATGGTAGATTGCTGCAATTGACCAATCAGAGTCAAGTGCAGTTTTTGACAGAAATCTTTTGAAAGTTGATTTCCTGGATGTGTTGTGTAAGATCCATCTGTGCTGCTTAACACTGATTTCTCGAGCACTGAAATGTGTGAAGGGTCTGGAGTGGGTGGCTTGTGACTGTGTGTTTTTTTGTCTCTTGAACAATTCAAGATGATGCATGTCAAGTGTTATGACATTTCTCACAACTAGTTACTGTTAATGTCTCAGGTGATGTATTGGAGGTGTTTAAAGTCACAGGTAACAGGCATGAGGTTTGCAAACAGCTCCAACATGAGCCTAGACCAGGGATAGGCAACGTCGATCCTGGAGTGCCGCTCCAACCCTGATATAAACTCACCTGCCTTTAGCATTAGTAATCTTGAAGACATTGATTAGCTTGCTCAGGTGTGTTTGATTAGGGTTGGAGCGAAACTCTGCAGGACAGCGGCACTCCAGGATCGACGTTACCTATCCCTGGCCTTGGTGATAGCCTCAGTTGGTTGTATTAGAGATTTTCTAGTTTGTCAAGCTGAACACATAAGTATCACGTTATCATAATATATAGACCTGCCTAGCCTACTTACTAAGTGCATGTCACACTTACTTACTGCGGTGTATTCAGATGAGAAAAGCAATGTGGTCCAATTACGCCACCTGCTGGTGATATATGTAAATAATAACTATGGTATGGATTTACGCAGCTAACAGGGAACGTTCTCAGAACTGGGACGCAGCAAGCTTATATCAAAGTTATAAGTTAAGAGTTATCATTGGTCTTTAAAAATGTTCTCAAAATGTTAGCCCCAAAAAAGGTTATTTATTAGCTAGCCTATTTGATTCATGGAACTTTTTTCTCCTAAAACATGTTAGTTCTTTAGCATTCAAAAATATCTTGATAATACGTAAAGCACAATGATAAAATCAAATGTTTAATTAATGTTCGCATAACTAAATAAATTTTTTTAAAACTGCGTTTTAAATGTTCAGAAAACAATCAGAAATAGTAACGTTTTCATAACTTAATAGCAAACGTTCTTAGAACATATTCTTGTTATCTGGGTATGTTTCATTGTTGTTACACAAAGTTAACCCTCTGGGGTCCTTCATTTAACAGTCACACTCGGGACCTTCGGGTCCAAATGGGCCGAAAGGGCGGGATTCATATTTATTAAAAAAAAATCATACTTTTTTTTTTTTACTTGTTATTTATAATATTTTTTCTTTTCTTTTTTGGTGTTTTGAGATAATTTTATGATTTATAATTAATATTTATACAATAATTATGACCCATTTTTTCCCATTGAACATAATAGAAATTTTTTTTTTATATATATTTTTAAAAAATTTTTTATCAAAGCTGTATTACATTTTAGAGTGAAGCCTAGGCCTCATGAAAGCAATTTTTGAAAAAAAAATAGATGCCATCTAGTGGACACACTGAGCATTTTTATCACGCAATAGCACATTTTTACCACTAGTGGATTTACAGCTCTCTGTAGAAAGGCTTGGGGATTCTAGTGATTTTTGCAAATATATGCCAATTTTTTTTCAGGTTGTTGATTTTAAAATATAATAACAGATTCTCAAAGACTATTTTTGTCTTGTTTTTTGTTTGTTTGGTTGGTTTAAATGGTAATTTGAAGTGCCAGTTTTACTTTATAATACAGATTATTATAAATATATAATACAGTGAGTGTGTGTGTGTGTTTGTGTGTGTGTGTGTGTGTCTGTTTTGCACTCTTGATGTTTTAGAGATTCACCCCTTCACCGTTGAGTCATTTTTTCTGCATTCTGGCTGATTTGTATGCACAAAAAACTGTTTTCATATTTTTGACAATTTCCCATTCATTTCCAATGGGGGTCATTTAGACCCGAAGGTCCTGAGTGTGACTATTTTTTTTTTTACAACCACTTAGAGTATTCAAATAGACTATTCTATTTGAATAGTCTGTGTTTTCATATTGAATAGTCTGTGTTTTCATATTTTTGCCATTTTCACATTCATTTCCTATGCGGGTCCATTTGGACCAGAAGGTCCTGAGTGTGACTATTTTTTTTTTACAACCACTTAGACTATTCAAATCCTGTCCCCAATTTTTTTGGGTGTTCACATACCTAATACCATAAAAGTCACCAAGTTTCGTAACATTCCGATGAAGCTGTGATTTTTAAAAATTCAAAACAGATGTATATGTAATCTGAATTTATTAGTGTGTATGTGTATAAAAGTGTGTTTGTGTGTGTGTGTGTGTGTGTGGATGTGTCTGTTTTGCACTCTTGATGTTTTATAGATTCACCCCTTCACTGTTGTGTGCTTTTTTTCTGAATCGTGGCTGATTTGTAGATTGTACGCACAAAAGAACTCTGTATTTTCACATTTTTGCCAATTTCCCATTCATTTCCTATGCGGGTCCATTTGGACCCGAAGGTCCTGAGTGTGACTATTTTTTTTACACCCACTTAGACTATTCACATCCTGTCCCCAATTTTTTTGGGTGTTCATATACCAAATACCAACAACGTCACCAAATTTCGGACCATTCCGAAAAAGCTGTGATTTTTAAAAAAAAATTATTTGAAATTTTCCGGACCATTTGGGCCGAACAACCCCAGAGGGTTAAACATAGCTTAGGCTAATCAACATACATTTGTTGTTCGTCGTGACTGCCTACCGGAAAACGATTAAGGAGAAGGATCTTTAAAATATGATCTTGATTAACATAGGCTAAGTAATATTGAGGTTGGTTGAAAACCACTAGGCTACTATTAATGCAAATTGTGAACTAATAAAAATGTAGCGTTTACCGCAAAGTTCTTCAAGAGATTCTAGCAACAGAGTTAAAAACAAATGATCCAATGACTTTCTTTTACGTTTGCAATCTTCTTGACCATGGAAACAAACACTGGCAGGTCGTGTGCTGTTTTGAAGTTCATGATTGTTTGAATGTAGGCTAAATCTAAAATTCCAAAAAGGACTTGATATGAGTAGGCTAATCAAACTTTGAGTTGCAAATATTATGATGTTTGTGCTGTACAGCACGGAGTGGATCGTGGAGTGATTAAGTGTCATGGTGCAATACATATTCTATTTTATGTTCAGGTTTTCTGCACAATGATACACAAAAACAACATTTAGTGTCGATAATTATTAATAATAATAGTTTTAAAAGTAGCCTAGCCTATGTTAGTATTATTGTTGCTAATTAGTTAATTAAAAATAAAGTTAATTTCAGTAGCCTACAAATCGATATCTGGAAAACTGAATTGCTAAACAGCAGTATAAACTTATAGCAGTATATAGCAGTATAGTAGCTACACATTATAAAATATGTCCTTGTTAACTTAACACAAACCTAGATGGAACAGAAAGTTATCTTTTCCATATTACAGTGAGCGCCGTATGACCACAAGATGGCAGAAAAATCTAATTCAATACGAATCAGTCCCACTCTGCTCTGATTTGTCAGTGGGCTCATATCTCACTCATATCAACGGTTTAGTTAATGTTCATATATATATATATATATATATATATATATATATATATATATATAGGGAATGTGGAGGTACGTCACGCCGTGTTGCATTATGGGACGTGGGCGCCATCTTTACAGGCACGATCTCTGTTTACCTTCGCTGTAATAGTGGGTGTTTGGCTAAAACGAGGTAAAATTGAAGAAGAACGGAAGAAATGGAGATGTTTAAAGAAAAAGAGAAGGGACCCTACCGGGATAAACTAAATGCCACTGCCAAAAAACGTTATTTGGACAAACTATCCGCGATAAACAACGTTGATACATCTGATTTAGTTTTGGTGTTCTAAGCCTATGCTAAGTTGATTACTATTGTTCATAAAGTTCAAGCTATTTTACCTGAAAAGCAGCTCTCATAGTTAATGTTAACTTGCTATTTTCAGCATATGTTAAGTTTTCATAGGTTGTGCAAGATAAAAAATTGTACATTACTTTATAATGCCACAAGATGTGGTAACTTGTTAAATAAAACTGTGCCTTATTGTCATCATTTAATGTTGACACGTGTAAAAATTATGAGGGTATTTGGTCGTTTATTTTAAAATAGTTTGATGTATCTTTGCCCATTTATGTGTACTTAAAGGGTCTTTGTGGATGCAATCAGTAACGTTACAGAAACAGAGAAGTCACTTAATGCATTTATTAAGCAGTTATATAAAAACATGATTCACAAACATTTTTAAAAAGGCATGTAAAAAGATGTACAGAATATCAAAGCAAATTGTTAATTGAAAACAAAATAAATATAATTTGATTCATGCAATGTGTCCTGGCTTTATCATCTGCTAACATGAACCACACATTCAACATCATTCATCAACTATCCTCCTCATAGAGGAATATACAATACACAACCTCTTGCTTTGTACAACTTTTAACAAACGTAGTATGCAGTGGAGGACAGTAAGTAAAGTTTTTCCTCATGATTGCAGCACCCCACACGATCCGGCGTCTTCTCGTCAGCTCCTCGACCTGCTTCCCTTGTTGTTTTTTCCAAGAAAGAAAGGTGAACAAACGTATTCCATTGTTCAGTTTCCTCCCTGAACGATCGTGTGACCTGCTATGGCAGTTGAACTGAACAACCATATCGACGTTTATTAAAATCTCGACAGAAAATCCAAACACATCCTCCAACACATGCATTTAAATACAGCGGTATTGGGCGCGATCCTGTAAATATGGCGGCGGACCCATAATGCAACACGGCGTGACGTCATCTCCACATTCCCTATATATATATTAGCTTATATATGTATAGGGTATAGCCTGGGTAGGTTACTTGCAAATTGTAGTCCGTTACAAATTACATGTTGAAAATGGTTAACGTAGATTAGCCTACTTTTGACCTTACTTTTAGCCTTAACTAGTTTAGCACATAGATTTTAATAGGATGATATTGTACAATAGTGATATAACAATACAAAGAGAACAACAACAAAAAAAGTTTAAAAATGAAGTGCATTGAACGTCAATTTAAAAGACAGAAAATAAGAATTTGTGAGAATCAATAATTTATAAATAATTTACTTCCATTTTGTGATTATTACGTGATCATGTAATCAATAAAAATGTAGTCTGATTATGTGTATTTTAAAATGAAATATAATTTAAGTACAAGTAGCATATCACTTTTAGAATCTGATTACGCAATCCAGACTCTCGACTCTTGACTTCATCGTGAACTGACCAGACATTATTTTGAAACAGATATCTGACTTATATTGATTATCCACCTTACAAAAATCACAATTTTTTTTTAAACTTTTTTTTTTTTTTTTGATGATGGTCCAAGTAACTCAGTATAAATATCACATTGTTATGATGAAACTGTATTGTACTTGTGTGCTCTTGATCCTCTTTCCCCAACTGTTTGTAGACCCAAGGGCCCGGTGTGAAAATAACAACAAATTTGCATGCAAGTCAACATCTGGTCCTGTACCTGACTCCTTTAAACACTCACAGGGTCAGAATGGAAAATTCATGATGGACGCAAAGAGGTGTTATGAATGTCATTGGCATGTCTGAACACTGCAGAGTTAAAATAGACAGGAAGCTGTCAGTGGGACATTGAGTAGGCCTAATGCTCACACTGAGCGTCATGAATCCTAATAGGAGTGCAGTAGCTGTTCCTAAAACAGTGAGAGAAACGTACCTTATGACCCCACATGATATGTAACTGTGACATTCTGTTGTTTTAGAAGGAATAGGTCATCCTCATTTTGAGCCGTGTTGGCGTAGAATCAGCGGCATGAGGAAGGTGGGTGACGTTAGCTTCTGAATTGGTTGACTCAAGCTTTTTCCGAACTCATTCTTCTCCCTTTCCCATCGCATATCAGCTTGAAGAGGCATTTGTTTTAAATAAAATTAAGAAAATATAATAAATGCGGAAATAAAGTGCTTAACAGGTAGGAAATAAAATGTTTAGCAGGTAGGGGTGGGTAGGTGTACTGGAAGGCTTTTTATTTACACTAAATTGGTGTAACAAGAGCTGCTACTCGTGGAGACTGTAAAGTTCCATTTTTTAAAACTTCTTTTGCCCAAAATGTTTTTTCAGTGAAAGGGGCCAATCTGTGGAACTGGCTTCCTACAAATATAAAGATTTTAACTAAACTGTCCACCATTAAAAAACTAACAAAAGCCTGGTTCATACAGCAGCAGCAGTGTGATCATGCCATATGAAATGTATATTCGTGTGTATGTGAGGTGTGAGTTCGAGTGAATGTGTTTATTTACTAATTTTTATTGGTGCTAACTGGTTTCTGGACATTTTATTGTATTCACTGTCATTTTTTTTGTTTTGTTTTTTGTTATCTTAACTGTTAAAAGCCCTTCTAGGGACAGGTGTTGCGAATTAGCCTTGGCTATAAACACTGTGATACAGGCATCGGATTGTTATTTATGTAATAATCTATGTTTTTTTGTATCTGTCCCTATTCAAATAAACAATAAATAAATAAATAAAATAAATGCCATTCATCACTATTTATTTTGTTTATTTTGTTCTTGTGTTTGTTGAAAAAATAAACAAAAATAATAACTATCTATCTATCTATCTATCTATCTAGATATCTAGATATCACATCACATAAGAGCACACCAGTGGGTTAAAATAGTCAACGGGTTAAAACATTTTTTTTTTAAATAGTTGCATCCTAATAAGGAGAAGAAGTAAATTGCTGAATACATTTGTTAATGTTAGTTGCACTGCATGCATCACAGGCTTTTTAATTTAGTGTTAATATATATATATATATATATATATATATATATATATATATATATATATATATATATATATATATATATATATATATATAGAGAGAGAGAGAGAGAGAGAGAGAGAGAGAGAGAGAGAAAGAGAAAATGTCTCTAAAACATGATGCGTCCCTCACCAACATGGCCAGAGCGCACATGTCCATCTCAGAGGTCATGTTATTATGCAGAGTCAACAGAACCATCATGACCCAACATTTTGTATGTCTGTCCCACAGCCACATAGACAGTTTTATTGGACTTTGAGACGATCAGCAGAGATTATTTAATCGTATGTGTACGTGGACTGTCAAACCTGCAGTGGGTGTGTTAATTCTTTTGCAATTCACATCCGAGTGAGAGTTTCAAGTGGGCAAAATGTTGAATCTGAAAGGTAATATTAGCCTATATGTGAGGAGACCAGGCAGGTGCATGGACTGACTGAAAGTTAAACCTTGGAAAATACAAATGGCCTATATATATATTTCAAATAAAGAATTTGCATTATGGTACTATTATTATTATGTCTGCAGATATAATGTTATGGAAAGTGACACATTGCATTTGTAATTCAATTGTGTCTGTCAGTGAGTAATAGATACTTTTTCTTTTAAATGTTTTTTTTTTAAGTAATACATCAAAATTGCAAAAAAGGAAACTATTTCTCCTTTTTTGTCTTCCTGTGTTGACCTGCAGAGGGTGTTTCTGACAGAACTTGCTTAAATCTTGCTCTGAAATATCTTTTATTTGTGTTTCAACTTCTCTGTCCGAATCACTGTAAACCCCTATTTGAAAGTTTCCAGTCAAAATAAAGGCATGGAGGAAAACTAATTCCACAGATTCCCTTAACGCACCCACATCTAAGGCCAGATTTACTAAAAGCTTGTGCCATGCAGCGCAAACCCTCTTTTGGCGTTAAAAAACTACTGTCATGATTTAGCTACTAAAGACACGCAGTGATAAATTGGTGCTGAAAAGGCGTGGACACAGTTATTTTTGCGGCTGACCTTATACACTTGCAGGAGTTTCCATTTCAGATGCAACATTTATGAGAAGAGACTATTTAAATTTGGTCCTTTATTTAATGTCCAAAAAATTGTTTTTCACAAATTCGCATTTTTGTAGTTTACACGGAGACGATAACGGTATTGCTTTCAAAAACTTGAACTTTTAAACAGGCATCCAAAACACCCCGTTGTCGTGTAAATTAACGGCCAAAACACATAAAAATGTTTCTAGTTTTTAGTTGAAATGGTGTTGTCGAAACGCCCCCTAAGAATCTTACGGGTTTAGGGGGCGTTTACAAGTTTCTGAAAACGATAGGCCTAGCCTACTGTTATTGTCTTCGTGTAAATTACAAAAACACAAATTTGTGAAAATGGTGACGTCATGCGCATGTATCAGAGATGGTCTTATTATTGGGGAGATATGACAGTCCATGGTGTAGACACGATCCGTTCCACCTGCACGATCCGTTCTACGCATGCGTAGTAGACGCAGGAGAAAACGCACATGCGCAAATGATAATTCTGTTTTGCGACGCTGATTTTGATTTACGACGCTGCACGGTCTGTTCCACGCATGCGCATATTTTGTGTGTGTGAATAAAGGAGCAGACACTGATCTACTTGCTCTACGTTTATTTAAAATGAACAGCAAGACGACTAGAAGAGTGAATGTGCTTTCCATTAAATTAATCACACACAGTAAACAAATCCTTAACAAAAAACAACTTTACAATGAACGTGCTTTGTTTTAAATAAATCACACACAGTAAACAAAACCTTAACAAAAAAAACTTTGCAATGAACTGCAATTTAGAGGTGCCGCTGCGGTGATACATGCTTGGGCAGATTCGGCTTGAAGTCGTTCATCCTCGGATGCGGCGCCGCGCGAGCTGTTACAAAAAAAAGCTGTGCACACAGCAATGCGAAATGGATCTTGCGCACCCAACGCGTCATTTTTGCCGCGCGCACCTGTGTGTGTGTGAGAGAGAGAGAGAGAGAGAGAGAGAGAGAGAGAGAGAGAGAGAGAGAGAGAGAGTGTGTGTGTGTGTGTGTGAGAGAGTGTGTGTGTGTGTGTGTGTGTGTGTGTGTGAGAGAGAGCGAGAGAGTGTGTGTGAGAGAGAGAGAGAGAGTGTGTGTGTGTGAGTTTTTACTCCTAAATAAAGATACTCAGTGTAGGCTACTTCACTACTGTCCACCGCTGGTCTCATGTCACTTCTGTGCTTCATGCTTCTTTCAAGTAATTTCCATTGTCAGTTTGAAATACTATAACGTTTCCCCAAACTTGTTTGTAGTTCTTTCTTCATGTAAGTGCAGATAGTCTAAATGCATATTATGTCCCTTATTGTCTTCTGTAAACAAAATTGAAGGGATTATTTTCCTCATTTAGATTGTATAGATATATATTAGCTTATATAGACGACCCATACTCATACAAAATTACTTTAACTTAAAAGTTAACTATTATTAGCAGCTTTTAATTAAAAAAACGACACAAACCGTCTTTGACAATCCTACCTCAGACCAAAACACGGCAAGTTAAGTAAGTTATGCCTAATACCATACAGCAAAGGAGAGTATGGAGGAAACAGATCATGTATGTTCATGTAACAACTCACAACTCCTTTATAATTTTGGATTGGCAACCACGTAAACACATCGTAAAGCATAGCGTAAGCTACATTTAAAAGCATAAAAACAGACCCGCTGTGAAATGTTAAACACAATACAACTAACGTTACACAAATATGCCGCAAGTTGTGCCGCCTGGCCGTCAAGTGTTTCATCGCATGCGTGGTACCGATAGTGTAGGAATACCGTGACGTTTTCTACCATGTAATTACGCGCATGCGTGAAACGGTTCGTGCAGGTGGAACGGATCGTGTACCGACACATGGCTCTACCATTGGAAAAAGCATAATAGCTTGTATCACATGAGCCTTGACGTCATTGAATTTCGTTCAGAGCTGTGCAACAGTCATTCACCGGTCGGTTGCATTCGAAAACCTGACTTGTTGCCTGCCTCGCTGCCCTTTCAGGCAATGACTTAGCAAGCAGCGTTCATGCATGATGACGAAACTGATTTCAGAATAGTTTCTGAGGCTGCGTAACAATTTAATGATCGATAACAAAACAGAGAGAGCTTTGGTGACAACCAATTGAATATTTAATTACTACAATACTAACTTCGGTAACACTTTATAGGGTTCCTTCGTTAATGAATAACTACACAAGAACCAATGAGTAACACAATATTAACAATCTAGTAACTATTATTAACTAAAAAGAAACTCTGATTAACGAATTAGTAAGTATAAGTAATAGTGCTAGGGTGACCATATTTTGATTACCAAAAACCAGGACACTCGGCCCGGCAAACAGATAGGCCTACTCAAATGACACTCGAAGTTTACTGAAAGATGCCTTATTAATTTTCAATACATTTAAAGTAGGCTATGCCTCCTCTGTATGGATATTTGTTACATTACAAGACACAAATTCAGATAGGCTTCTCAGAGGTTATTCAACATGTTTTTATGACAGGTTTAAAAAATAATGATAGAAATAATGTCTATTCTGTATTAGAAAAATAAATATATAAATAATACATAACTAAAAGAAATACCTCCAAATTGAACAAAAATAGCTCTCACAAACTTACAAATACGAACTAACAAAATATATTTATATCTTTAGTTTTCTTCCTCTTTATTCTGTTTTTCTTCCTCATCCTCCTTGTTTGCCCATCTATATTTTGCTGTAGAGCTGATCTTTCCCAGTAGTTTTTTGAAAACCAGGACATTTTCATCACTTTATAAAAAACAGTCAGGACGGCCAGGACAGGACGTGAAAACAAGAATGTCCTGGGAAAACAGAACTGTTGGTCACCCTAGTGCACAGATGAAAGTGGTATTAACTAATCAATAATGACTATTTTTTTAATGCTTCCCAGAGAACTACTGAAAAAGTTTCATAATTCATGCAAAACTAATCAATGACCAATGCAGGACAAATGACTAGCACTACATTAACATTTTAACTGCTACTATAAACGAATACACATGGTTGTTTACATTATCAATATGTAATAGCATAGCAGACTTATGATTTGGGAAAGCTGTTAATAATTGACCTATGCTGCTTATTTATCAACTGAATCATTTTAAAGAAATGGATTTTTAAATGGAGTCGTCGGGACCTTACTTGTCCTGTGGCCAATTGTCCGGCATTCCTCTGGACTGGCATTGAATCACTAGAGTCACGGTGAGTACTGGAACATATTGAGTCATCAGCCACCCAAATACCATAGTTATTTTATTATTTAACCTACCTCCCAAAAAAATATGTTTTTATGTATGTCTCCTAGCTCATATATATAAATCGGTGTGTGTGTGTGTGTGTGCATATCTTGTGAGTGATTAGAAGATTCTACATTTTATTGGCTTTTCATTAGTAACTGTAAGAATCATGGTAATGACTCAAGTGTTACTACATACTTCTATGGGAATGACTAATTATTTGGATCCTTATTCTAAAGTGGAGATCATGGGAACTAACTAGTAATGACTCAAGTGTTACTACATAGTTCTAAAGAAATTTAAGTCAGGTAGGTAGGGGGGAAATGTACCAAACTCCCAAGGGTACAGAAGGTGCCTGTGCTTTGAAAGCTATTGCCACAATGAGAACAATTCTCACATACTGTACACACACGCAGACACAAATAAAACCAAGTGCTTGTGACTTTCCATAACACTTGGCTATGTATAGGGCAGGACAGCAGTCATGTTTGACAACACACTCGTGTGAGCTGATGATGGAAATTTACAAGTATCTTTCATGACATGAAACTAGAGAGTTTCATTCATGAATGACCCCTCCCAACATAAAACCAGTGGGATAATGGGCACAGCAAGGTCATTGCTCCACCGATTTCTCATGAAACTTTGTAACAATAAGCTACACATAACAGAAATACAGTAAATAAGAGGGACAGAGTCAAGGTCAGGGCTAATGTTGGGGCTTCTAGTCATGTGACACTGAAGATAATGTTTTGCAACAAAGAATATATGATATGTCATGAAGTAAAAGAGAGCAGTGAAACTTCAAGGCTCCCCATGCACGTGAAATACCAATAAATAATCAGTTTCAGGTTGACATTTGACATGTGCTTGTGCAAACAAGAGGAAAATGATCTCTGGACAGATTTTGAAATTGGTCATTTTGTCCTAAAAGGGTAAATAACAACCAGGACTGAATGTTTCAACCAATGGCAGGCTATAGACCTCATACACCGACACACAAAATCATCGAAAACCTATTTCATATTAGGATCATATCTTGAAGGAAATATTAACAAATCAACTTCAGAATTATTATAATTATTTTTTTTTTGGAATAGTAACACATTACAATAAGGTTTTGTTAACATTAGTTCACTTGACCTGACAATGAAAAATAATTCTAAAGCATTTAATCTTAGTTAATGTTAATTTCAACATTTAATATTGATATGGAAAGTTGTATCTGTTAATATTGTTTAATAGAACCTGAGCTAACATGAACTAACAATGAACAGCTGTATTTTTATTAACTATAACGTTAACAAAGTTTGGCCTAATAAATTCAGTAACAAATGTATTGCTTTTTAGTTTACAGTAATGCCAACCAAGGGACCTTATTGTACCAAACACTTTCACAACTGCATCTGAATGAAAGATTAACCCCCCTAGACATTTTAAAAGAATTTTGAGGATTTTCGTGAACCTAAAATTGTTTTATTTAACACGAATCACCTTCTGGTTTATCTAAGCTAATCTGAACCTAATTGGAAAAATACAGCACTGCGTTGCTCTATGCTCACAAGATAAAAATGTCTTTCCAAACACAGCTGTATGTGACACTCAAATGACTCTTATCTAATCTTCTGTTGACACACATTGATTAGTGTGTGAACCTGAACTCGGTCTATAGCATATTTGGTGTATATTTTTAAGTTATGTTGGTGGACGCCCCCTTATATGTGAGTAAACAACAGTAAAGTTACATTCTCCACGTGGCATGTCATATAACGTTGCACATGGAACCTTTCCATTGGTACTTTATAGAAATAAGTTTCTTTAAAATTTTCTTCACACTAAAAAAAAAGTTATTTTAAGAACTGTTGACTAAAAGGTTAACACAACCTATAATGGTTCTTCTATGGCATCGCTGCAAAAAAAAAAGAAAAGAAAAAAGATTTTCGAAACTTTATTTTTAAGAGTGTAGTAGCCTAGCAATGACCCCAATGACAGGCATTTATCTGAATGCATTGTTGAATGGAAACCAAGCACAACCTTTGATGACTGAAGGTTTCCTTATGTCAAAAAAGTGTACAAATACCACCCAACTGGTGTCTCATAATGATGCAACAGTACTATGTCCCCCATGCATGATTTCAAAAATCCTTTCTTTACAATTTGAGCGTGTGGTCATGCGTCAGCATGTTGACGTCACGGTCCTACCCCCTAGCATAGGGTGAAAAATCATCCGAGGTGGACGAAGGAGGGGTTTGTGCTAGATGAATGGCTGTTTGAAGGGGGAGGAGTATCGACTCAATTACTACGTACACCCGGCTGATACAAGGATCGGTAGAAACAGGTTGATCCCAAAGAAAACGGTTTACGCGAACAAGATCAGTGTTTTATGTTTTCTTTTAAAGCCGCTATATTTTCGGTTTCTTCTTTTGTCAATATCATTCAGTAACAGGGTTCTCGTAGGAGATTTTAAACGTCAATCTTCAAGAACGAGATGGCAAGAGGAGAGGGCGCAGAGCAGTACTCCAATGCAAGTCTCCTGCAAAAACCTAGCCCAGATGAAATCAAATTGGCAGCAAAGGTAAGAAACTGAAAATAAATCATGACTTCATTCAGTTATAAGTTTATTAGCAGCCCACATATTTCCCAGGATTTCCCGGTTGAACAGCCACGTAGGAGCGGATCGTGCTGATATGTTACGTGTCATTTTGTCACGATAAATTGAGCGCGCACGCCCCACTCGCGAACCATTGAAATTATAACGTTGGCATTTATCAAAGATTTTAGACCGATTCCACAGAAATTTTCTGGCTGTTTGTTGTTTATGCCATCAGATGCCATCAGATTTTATTACATTCCATTGTTCGTTTACATAGTAGATCGGTGTCAGAGTTTAAATGGGAGTCGCTGTTTGAATGTCTGTGAGAATAGCTTAAAATGTGCCTCAGTTAGCTACTGAATTGAACGGAACTATTTTAAATCAAATTAGGGAACGCGTTTTTTTTTAAAGTTTTTTTTAAAGAAAGTTGTTTATGTGTTAATTTCCCCTAAACCCAATATGTCAAATAATTGTTAAATATAGTGAAACTAAACTAATTAAGAGAGGTGGAAGTATTACAATTAAATTATTTTGATTGGTTGATTCTGATTGGCTTATTTTTCTGTGCACGACTATGCAGCTCTATACCACTTCACTAAAATATTTTAATGATTTTAATGCAAAAGACTCCCAATAATATAAATACAAATTCGAAAACTCTGTTTCCTGTCTAAAAAGTGCATAGAATCATCTCAAGCTTTCGATGCTTATTGAATGATTGAAAATTAATGTAGCCTACTCTTCCACCTGGCTTCATTCCCAAATTACTTTGGGGTTTGCATTGCTTTTTAATAATTCAATTGTTTGTCGTCAATTATTCCTTACTTAAAAATTCAAATATAGCCATTAGTCTACCAATCAACAAGATGTAAACATTTGGGTGTGTCACATTATTGATCCCAAATGGATCAAAGTCTAGATTACATATGCCATATCATCAGAATGAAAAATCATAGTCATATAATTTATTAGGTTGATTGTATGTGATGACTTTATTGCTGTAAAACGTGGCTTGCTTTTATTGCTGAATGCTGATGTAGATCTAGATAACTTAGATCTAGATAACTAAGGGCGTTTTCACACCTGAAAGTCCGCACCAAGGTCCGAACCAAAGTTCACGTTTTGATACATTTTATACTTTCAGAAAGTTTTGGTTTGATTTCACACTGCAATTATGCAACCGCACTAAAGAACTGACCCCAAAACTGTCTCGGCATCACAAATGAAGCAACATGCAGTCCAGAATTAATGAAAGCCCCTGTCACATAACAAGCCAACAAATCCTCTATTAACAGTCCTTAGTGAAGTAACACAAATAATCATTCTCTGTTTCTGTTAGCTCTGTTGCACTGTCAGTCAGTTGGGCATTCCAACCACAAGACCGTAATGCAGTGTCTTCATTTACGTTGGAGTGTTAAGATTGTCCTAGTGTACTTTTAACATGAGTTAAAGGCTTTATGGGAACACCTTGTGGCTTGTGCAATAAAGCCAAAGATGGTGACTTATGATCCGCACATTGAAACTTTAATGGTTTATTTTTGGAGGATACAATGTGACGGACAGTCAGCTGTTAGTAACTAACTAATGTATTTGAAGTCACCAAACTGATTGAAGATCACACCCTCGTCTCTTGATAAATGGGCTCAAATTTGAACTAAATGACTATCTCTGAGTCTCTTGAAAATTGCTCATGAGTTGATGTGCTGATGTTAATCACAGAACGCCTCCTATCTCATCTGATTATTCAGTGGTATTTCTTGCATGAGGGCTCATATCTTGACCCAAATATTAGAAGCTGCATGGCTGTATGGCGAATGAGGTTATGTTTGGATTAGGGACCAAACAGCAAGTCAAGCAGAAATGCATAGTATTAGCATAATTGAAACCGGCGCTTGTCTCAGAGTGGAAACCGTAGCCATTCTACAACTTAAGCCAAATTACAAGCGTGTCTGCCCATAGTGAGCCTATTTACACCACAATTAGGTCAGTTTAAATCCCAATTGAGAGATAGCGAACTCTGTATGAACTTCGTGAATTCATAATCCCTATATTTTTAATTATTTGGATGTTTTTCATCTTGTTGTTTCTTCTTTTTAAAAATAGCATGAATCAAAGGGCCGGTTGTCGGTGTGCAACAAGTTGTGTTATGCCGTTGGAGGAGCACCATATCAGATAACAGGATGTGCAATCGGCTTCTTCCTTCAGATCTACCTGCTGGACGTTGCTTTGGTGAGTAGAGCTCTGTGTGATTGCACTTTGTGGTACACTTTTGTGTCCCATTACTTTTTCTTAAAACCATTATTTACATTTGACAAACCATTATCTAATATAAAATGAATCTAGCTTTGAATATAACTAGTTTTGATCACCTCAAATGATTTTGGCCCATCCCACATCCCCACCTCAGAGGTCTTGATGATTCTCAACTTTTTCACAACAATTAAAATACAACAATTACAACAATTTAAACAAATTAAAATCAATTATATATAATTTATAATATAATATGATTGGATATAATTTTTTCTGTTCATTTGTTTTAATACACACACACACACACACACACACACACACACACACACACACACACACACACACACACACACACACACACACACACATATATATATATATACTTAAAATTAAAATATACAATATATATATATACTTAAAATTAAAATATACAGGTTTATTCAGTTATTTACTAGTTTTAAGCACACTATTTAGCTGGAAGTAAATAATAAAAATGAAATCAACAAATAAATGAAAAATTGCGATTTAATTTATTTAAATGCATTGAATATTGTTGTGTTCCCTACATTTATCAAAAAAACAAACAAATAGAAAACAAAACGGGGTAATGTAATATTTAGTTGACCTCCTTAAACTGACGATTAACATCTTCTGAAGATGAACTCTTTTTTTTTTTTTTTTTACTTTTTTTTTTTTTTAATAACCAGATCGTATTTTTTTTTTCTACCTTGAATTTGTGGAAAGGGATTCAACAGAAGAGCAGGTTGACTTGTAGAATGTAGAATCGGATTGTGATCCTCAGGGGGCAGTGGGTTTCATTACAACCCCTGCTCGCATAGTCCGAGACAAGTACAGTCACAAAGGAGGAATTGTACTGGAAAATGAATGGTATTTCAAAGTTCTTTCTTGCCATTAACTTTTGGAGGCTACTGTAGTCTTGGCAGGCTGATTGGCCAGATTAAAGTGTCTGAATAGGATTGTTCTAATAGCCTTCAGTGTTTATCATGTAACTACGGGCTACAGACTAGTAGACAGGTTCCCAGTGTGAGTTCTGTTAATGTGTTTAATCCCATAATTAACAGTTATTTCTACAATGCACAATGTCAGCATGAAGCAGTTAGTCTTTGCAACATTTCAGAAGTTGTTGTGGTTCACATAGCCTTCTAAAGAGCATGTTGATTTTATCTTTTCTTTATCACCAAAACAGATTTTTATTTTTCAAATAAACTGTTAATATGTTAGAGCTTTATATTTAAAAAGCTTTAACAGAGTTTTAACAGGTTTTTCAATTGCTGAAGTCTTCACATGTTCTTTTTCTTTATTTTATTTGTTATTAAGCTTTCATGTTGATATTTCACCTGTTAGTTTGAGATATCATTTAGTCCTAAATAAGTTTGTGGAAAAATCTCAACCAGTGATGTGTGTTTTAGGTAAGGTGATGACATGTTGGTCTTTCTCTTTTCTCGATAGTTGGACCCATTTTATGCCTCCATCATCTTGTTTGTGGGTCGAGCATGGGATGCTATCACAGACCCTACTGTGGGTTTTCTGGTCAGCCGGAGTCCCTGGACCAGATTTGGACGAATGATGCCCTGGTATGTCTTTTTTCACCTCAGTTAAATTGGATTTCTCAAATGCTTTACTGTCCAGGGGCCTCATTTATAAAACTTTGCTTAGGATTTGCGTCAGAAGTGGCGTACGGATGAAACATAGGACGTGCGTACGCACAGAAATATTCAGATTTATAAAACCGTGAGCACGCACATCCTACGCACTTTTCCCTTAATAAATCACAATCAATTCTAAATGTAGCGCAGCTTTTGCGGCTTCATGTCACGCCCATATTTGCCCAAAAATAGTCCGTGAAACGCCCACAAGTTAATATTCATTGATTGCGAAATCATGGTAAACACAGAGAGGAAAACCAAGAAACGTAACTTCACTCAATGTGAAGTAGAAATTATCATTGGCGAGGTGGAAAAGAGGAGTAAAATGTTGTTTGGAGGGCACAGTGTGGGCATTAATGCCAAAAAAGGCACTTGAGTGGCAAAAGGTTGCATTATGCATTACGTCATTACGCATTGTGATGGCATGGCATTTTATTACCATCCATTTGATTGCATCTGACAAGCTACAGATGTGTTATGAGGATGAATTGCATAACATGCAATAATTATTATTGCAGAACACATTTCACTTTTATTTTTGCAAATGTGTTAATTTGCATTTCTGTTGTTATCTTCGTTTGATTTTGTTTGTTTTACACTGCAGATCGATCAAACGGGTGTTCATGTAGGCTGTTAATTGTAAGACTTGCTTTGTGAAGTCTTCATGTTATTTATGAGAGCCAGTATTGCCATTTCTTTTACACAACGGTCTACAGTTTCACACACTTTCACATGTTTCTTCCTTCTGCCGACGGTGTCGCCATTTCTCATTTCACCCGTTTTTGTGTGTACGCCTGGGTCAGAGCTTGCGTGAAGGACCGCACATTTTCCCGTCAAGTTTGCTTTTTATAAATACCAATTATTGCGTCGAGAGCGGCGTACGCCTTCTTTTGTGCGTACGCAACGTTTATAAATGAGGCCCCTGGTCTGTGTGAGTTCATACCTTGATGTGACGCATTGAAAAAGACTCAGAATTGTCTTGATTAAAGAGCATGTTGCCTGTAGTAACTTTCTGCCCTTCTTAGAAAAAATTTGTTTCACAAGTCTACCCTCCACAAACTCGGTAGCCTCCTTTGTTGCGTATAAAATACATCCCAAATGAATCTCTCGACTCTATCACTTGCTTTGTCTTCTGACCCATTTCTCAGTCATTGTGAAATATCAGGAGTTGTAGTCTTTAAGTGAGAGAGCCAAGTGTGTCTGGTGATGTTTCTAAGTGATAGGACGTTTGTGGGTTTGTGGGGGGGCGGGATGGGCAGGGGGGCTGAATACATCACAGTAGCTTTGCCTTTGGCCATTTTGCATTTTCAGCCAGCCAATCTGATTTGATTCTACATCACATGCATGACTAAACCACTTTATCAGTGTCCCGACTAGAAACACTTGCCATTCAACAACAAGAAATTATGTAAATGTTTTTCTTTCTTAACTAGTACAGCATTTTATTATATATGCAGGCAAATGTGCTTAAGAAACCAACATTTGTTATCAAACTACTTACTGTGTGACAGCATAATTCAGGCTAAAGTTTAACTCAATCCTGTTACCCGTTTTAGTGTAGTTTTTAAGTGTGTACATTTCTGTTAATTTTCTGAAAGTTTAATATTACTTCTCGCAAAAACCAAATCGCAGTATTTAGACATGACCTGAATGTTGGTAATTTTAGTTGCAAAATTAACAAACCTCATAGAAAATGAATAGCAAGTTTTACATCCTGAGATCGCCATCAACATTTTTCTGAAGATTTAGGACATAGATTCTTGCTCTCTCACGAAAGAAGAACCCCCCCCCCAAGGAAATGATGCTTAATCTTGCGCCCACATAAGCATTATCTGTAATGACATTGTTGCTCAAGAGAGAGAGTGTCTGCTTTAGAGAAAGCTTGTGTGGTTCTCTACACATTGAAAGTTTGTGAAAGTCTTGTTGGGTTTATGCAGAGAGGAAAATGGGTTTTCAGCAACTAATGAAGCAAAATATCAATTTAAAGCCCTCAAACACCATTTTCCCTCTTCCCAAGGCGTTCCCAACCTCAAACAAATGGAAATCTAGCATTAAAAACACTCCACATGATTTCACTTTCTCAGTCTTATTTTTTTCATACGATGGTCAGTTTGAAGTGTTGCGGTTGCCATGTTCTCAGAAGTAGGAGGTCACTCGCTATATGAATAATTGGAAAACCACTTGGAGGTAGTGCTGGGAACGGGGGTTGGGTTGAGGAATGTGCGTCTCCTTTCACGGGGCATTTGAAGGAATCTGGTAGGAAGCTGGTGAAAAAGTTCTGCCCTAATGAGCGGAGTTCAGTGACATTGAATCTGAGCAAGATGGTTGCATCCTCTCAGGGTGGTATCATTAGAAGATCCCTAGTGACGCACAGATCTGTGCTGTGATGTCACTTGGGAGTGAATGAAACATGTTTGTTTGGGATAGTTATCGGTACATAGGGGAGAAAAAGTCCCCTCTCTCTCATGAAAAATCATGCCTCAAGCCTGTATAATTGAATTTCCTCAGTGCTTCATCACATGCATTAATAATAGTCACAAACATGTGAGGTAAGCTATCATAATCCTGAAAGGGAATTCATTACAAGGGTTAGTCACATTTTCAACGGTAAATGAAATGACATGAGCTGAAATACTGAGTAACTGTAAAGAAAATGTAAATATTTGAAGATCTGAAAGTCTCTGATAAATTGCATGATTATCAGAGCACATGAACCTACATCTCTTATCTTCCTTACTCATGTCTTGTGGATTGAATTATCAAGTGATTCAGCAAATGGCTTGATTAAAGAGACATTTGTTTTGTGTTGCGGGCTCAGACGGAAGACATTCTCTTTTCCTGCTGCATGCCTCGGGGGCTGGGAGGTACATTCACACTCTTGAGTGGTCAAACCCACAACACACCACCTCTGTCGTCCAATCAGAATGAAGGAAGGCAGACCAGCGCTGCCTCAAAGTCTAAGGGCGGGATACCGAGCTCTGTGGGGTTATTTTAGTTCAAATGCCAGCCTTCCTGGTACAGTGTGATTTGTTACTATTTTGATCTTTTAACTAGCTGCACCTTTTTGCTACATGTTTGCACTTGAATATTTGGTCTTTTTCTTGCTTTCTGATTAAATATTTTAATGAAAAATACAGATTTATACAAGAAACTCTTGAGAAATAAAAAATATATGCAGTTATATTTCATAACAAATGTTTTAATAGATTGAATAATGTTATTGTACTGTAGTATTATAGTAGGATAAAATATAGTTGATATAAGTGAAAATGGCTGTCAGTCATTTCTGATGGCAAAGGTTTTGAGTTTTGTTGTTTTTAGTTCCCAAGATATTACGGTAAATGCTCTTATAACCTTCCATCCAACAAACTCAGTCCTACCTTTTTGGCCTATTAGGCTCGTATAGACAAATATTTAATGATGTTTTATTAAAGTTCGGGAGGAGCACGTTCAGATAATTAAACCTAATTAAAAAGCTGTTGAGCACATTCAGATAATCAACTTAATCAACGAGTTAAGAGGTGTGTATGTATGTGTGTGTGTATGTATATATACTCTTGGGGGGGGGTACTCTTGGTTCGGGCCAAAATTCCGAGCCCGGACAGCACGCTAAATACGCATTATCTTTACTCTGTTTAAGTTGATGTAAGTGTGAACTCGTGAATTTTTTTAGGGCAGGACAAGTCTGTCTAATCTAAATGTTGGCAGGATGAACTTTTTATAATGTTCACTGTTTATTATAATTAGTTTATTATTATTATTATTATTAGTTTATCATTTAACAATATTTTGTTTTTAAGTAAGGCTTAAACTCCTGCACATGCATGATGACAATAGTATCATTGGAAACATTTGAGGTGCTAAACATATTTGTGGTGCTAAAACATATTTGTGGTAAATCATCGTTCTGATCATATTTGTGCATTAAATGAAGTAACATGACTCAAGTATCAAAGAAACGTAACCCAAACAGGTTCCATGCAGAATCTGCAAACATTTTCTGGTGCTGAACGCGGGGTAAAAATCTGCAGAATGGCTTAAAGCATGGGTAGTACTACACTTTTGAGTACTGCTGTCTATTAGTAACTGATAACATTATGGAATTAGCCTAAATATTTAATAAACCAAAAGCAATGGGGTGGAGCGTACTAACTGAATACAAACATACATTCTGTGTAATTCAGTGGAATTCTGTGGGCTCCGATCCTGTGAAGGTCTACTCAATAAAAACTGCAAAGTGAGGTTCGGCTTTTTCCATAAACAATTTTTTGGAGAGTGGGAAATAATGTCGGGCTTTACTACTCGGCATGTTGAATCACTCTACCAGGAAAGCAAAGTTCCATGATGCTTAAAGCTATTTCCTTGTACAGAAATGACATAAGAACCAACACTGTATTTCCACCAAAGTATCCTGTTCGATGAACAAAGACAGGACGCTATGCAATCAATTCTTTCATCTCTCAAGGTGTTCGGCAGCTGGTGACAACATCATAGCTTTTAGACAAAGAAAAGAGAGAACTCGTTTGGTGTCATTTGCTTGACGAGTGATGTGTACTTCAGCTAGGTTTATTGTCTTGTGGAACCAGAATACCAACCCTGTAGTTTTATTTAATTTTTTAAAATAAGTTACCTTTTGTACCTTTTTACTAATGTCATATATATTTTCCATACAGGATCATTCTGTCTACCCCATTTGCTGTACTGTGCTATTTCCTCATCTGGTACGTGCCGCCTGTTGACCAAGGCAAGATTGCCTGGTACCTGGTCTTCTACTGCCTCTTCCAAACATTACAGACAGTGAGTAACCATTTTTATACCGACCATAAGTTGTAGCCTGTATGGTTTTACCTAAATTTCCTTTGACCCTTTGGCATCTTCTGTTTCCCCAAAAAACAGTGCTTCCATGTACCATACTCTGCTCTTACCATGTTTATCAGCACTGAACAGAAAGAGAGGGATTCGGCCACAGCTTACCGTGAGTTTTAAAGCATCTACAGCTAGCTATATCCTCTGGTTCCCATTTGCACGACTAACCGCTTACCCGTTATCTCAGGAATGACTGTTGAGGTTTTGGGCACGCTCATTGGCACTGCTGTTCAAGGTCAGATTGTGGGAATGGCTAACGCTCCCTGTCTCAGCTCTGGAGAGGTCCTGAACTCCACAGATATACAGGTGTTTCCCGATGTCAACATCACTGAGCCTCATGTTTCACTAGAGAATCTGGTAAGGATTTTTTGTTTTTTTGTTTTTTGAGGTTGACCATTAAATTCTTGTTACATTGGTATTGAATGCCTGGTCTCTTATGGTTCCCACAGAGAAATGCTTACATGATCGCGTCTGGTGTCATCTGCATCATTTATGTTATCTGTGCCGTGGTCTTGTTCCTTGGTGTGAAAGAACGAAAAGGTAAGTGTTGGCACTATTGCAAATCAGTGGCGCCTCCAGAAATTTTTCATAGGGGTGGCCAGATGGGGCCACTTAAAATCTTGGGGTGGCACACCAAAACTATAAACCATAATTTCAGAATTGTATTCTACTGTTGTAGTAAACCGGCCTGTAGAAAACTATCAGAAAGACTTAAGGAAACTCCTACTGATATACTTTGGTTTATTGTGTTATATTTAATGTTACTAATGATATTAGTAGGACCCTACTAATATATATTATATTATATATAATGATATATATTATATAGATATGATATATATAAGGGCCCTCACCCTTCCAGATTTCCAGATACTTACATAATTGTGATGAATTTAATCCTTTTTAAGTTATTATTTTGCAGTGTAAGATTACAGTTAACACCTTTAAATATTACATTAATGTATTATGAATTTTTAATAAACTTAATGAGTGTATAAATCAGCAGCAAAAAGCAATTCTTGAAAAAATCTGCACAGTAATTTTATAAAATCTAAATATGTTAATAAAAACAAATTACTATTAGTTCTCTTATAAAATTCAATCAGGCAATCATACATTTCACAATTTTATATTTATATATGAATGTCAAGAATTCAGAAGTGCATATATAGCCTACACTACAAAGAAATAATATGCAATTAAATTATGCTTATTTTAAATGTATTGAGCAGGCTGGGTATAACAAAATATATTGGCTTTTAACAATATTTCAGTGCGCAAACCCATGATAACATGAAAAACAGAGCGCACACAGCGTGTATGCGCATCGCGGGATTCGCGGGTGCAGAATGATGTGCTCAAAGCAACATGGAGTCACAGTGTGCAGTGCTGCGCTGCATAAGTGTGCATTTAAAAGTTCACGTCACAAAGCGAAGAAATGTCGAGGGCACAAATCCTAGTGCGATTTGTTCCTTTGTTTCACAGTTTTGAATTCCAGTTATTGTCCGTTTGATGCCGATTTATAGTCCTTGTGATGTGTGTGATCTAGCAAGCACACGGTAGTGAGTCGTTTAAAAACAGCAACAAACTCCAACCAAATAAAGTAATTTTATGCAAATCTACAGCCTTTTATCTACAGATAATGCATTATAATGTGAATATATCATATTGTTGGTGCATCCATTCCAAGAGGCGCGCGCGCTGTTTGAATATGAATAGAGAATGATTGACAGCCGCAGAGGAAGGAAAACGAGTTTCCGTATACTTTAATGATGTAAACAGACTTCTTTCCCTCACATTAAGCTATGGAATGACTTCAGATGACTTTGTCACTCAAACTGCCCTGAAAAAATCGGGAGGCGCCGAAAAGCGCGCTGTTTGCATCCCTGCTTGTCAAAACGTGGCAAAGACACATAAAAAAGCTGCTGAAACCGTATACTGTAACCGTTTGGCACTTAAAAAGCACGTCACGACACATAATTCCCCGTCTTCTTTTACTAAAGAATATTTTTGACTTATTTATGAAATGCATAACTGATGCTACTAAAATTTGTACTGGCCATTGGGGTGGCCAGTGGGGTGGCCAGGAGTCGGCCAGGGGTGGCCATGGCCACCCCTGGCCACCCCCTGGTGGCGCCATTGTTGCAAATATGCCACAGTTTCAGAATTTTTTTTTTTCCTGCTTTTGATGTAATTAAACTTACACAGTCAGTAAGATTTTTTTAAATGTTTTTGAAAGAAGTCTCTTATGACAAGGCTGCATTTATTTGCAAAATACATTGTAAAAACACAATATTACTGTTTTAATTTAAAAGAATGGTTTTCTATTGAATATATTTTCAAATGTAATTATTCCTGTGATGGAAAAGCTGAATTTTCAGCATCATTACTCCAGTCTTCAGTGTCACATGATCCTTCAGAAATCCTTCTATGCTGATTTGCTGCAAGATAAACATTTCAAAAGATCAATGTTGAAAACCAGTTGAACTGCTCAATATTTTTGTGGAAACCATGATACATTACCCTTTTCAGAATTATTTATGAATAGAAAGTTCAAAAGAAAATCTTTTTTTTAACAGTTTAAAAGTCTTGACTTTTTTTATCAATTTAATCCTTGCTGAAAAAAAAAAAAAAAAAAAAAAATGTAATCATGCTGACCCCAAACTTTTGAATGATAGTGTAAAATTCATCTTTAAAGACCACGTGAAATCAAAATGTAAGGCTTACTGTTAAGCCTTTAGTCCATGCCTGTTAGCTATGAGGTCTTTTAATATGCTTGCAAAAAAGTTGACTACCACATTTAAAATTTATGCAAAGTTTAAATGCAGGAAATCGACCAAACATCACATCAGCTGACATCATGGCTTTGATGTATTTTTTCTTAAGGGGAACTATCACTTCACTTCAATATCTTTGACCCAACATGTGTGTAAACTCTGCTCATCAAGCAGTCTCATGCGGTTGTTTGCAGCTGTTCTTTTCTACACTGATCGGGTTACTTTGAGTCAGTAGTTGTCCCACAAGCAGAGCTCAGCTGGTCCCAGGGAAATGCCAGTGAATAAGCTTAGCAGGGTTATTAGCTTTCACAGCACAGAGAAACGTCTAAATGTGGCGCATGTTAAAAGAAGGTCATTATTGGTGTTCTCCAGAGTAGTTTATTTTGAACCAAAATATTAAGCCTTAACAAGCAGGCCTATGTGAGATGTTGTGGGGAAAAGTCCTGTCCAAGCACAGTCCTGACTTATGTGTCATGCTCATGGAACATGGATCAAGCGACTAAACAACATTTATTTTCCTGGGCGGCTTATTTTGGCAGCTAACCGACATGTACACATTGTGCGCTATTGTAAACTCTAGGTTCCCCAGTGATCTGATGTTTATTGCATTGTAGTGCCATTAATTGCCATTTGTTTGATTTGGTGCCACTTTCCATCATCTCACCTTGCCGCTCTCTTCTTTTTAACAGAGACCTGCAGGGTTAGAACTGAGCCCATGTCATTTTTCCAGGGCATTCGTATGGTTATGGGTCACGGTCCATATGCCAAGCTGGTCATGGGCTTCCTCTTCACCTCTCTGGCCTTTATGGTGAGTCCTTGCGCAAATGATTCCGGTTGAGCCGTAGTCACCAGCAGCCATTTTGGTCGTTTAAACAGTGACCGCCATAGATGAGCACTGTTAGCTTTAGCAAAACTTAACAAATAAAAGAGTTTGCCAATGTGTCTTACTATGCAGCTTATTGTGTCTATAAATATTTCTTGCAGTTTTTAGAGGGAAACTTTGCACTATTCTGTAGCTACACCCTGGGCTTTAGGAACGACTTCCAAAACATCCTGCTCGTCATTATGGTAAGCATTACAAAGGGCTCAGTCTTTTAAAATGTTTTGAATGTGCTTTTTGAATGCATTTTGACTGACAAGTGTACAAAAGGAAATAACTTAAAATGGGTCCATTATGTAATGCAGTTTGCCATTTGCGTTATACAAAATCTATTTAGGCTGTTTATTGGAGTAGACTAGTATTTATTGTATTTCTTAACCAACTTACAGCTTGCTGTTTTACCCATGAAATTCCTCTATCGCAGAAAAGTTTTCACTGTCGAGAGTATTGGATAGAAACCAGATTATTGTTTGAGGAATGAAAAGGTGTTCATCTAGTTATGGAGAACAAGAATGTCTTGTTCTTACACTTTTGTCCTTGAATGTTCAATAAGAGAGAATTATTGTAGTCATGTCAAACCCAGTCTCCTGACTTTTGTTCCCCCTGACTACAATAATCCTCTTTCAGGTACTCTGAACTGAACTATGACTGAGAATGCATGAATAGTACGTTTTCAGGCATTGTCCTTCACCTAACACTTTTCTAACAGCAGAGTTGTAATGTTGTGTTGTGTTTCATGAGGAAGCATTCTTGTTGATGGGAACCTGTGTGAACACAAAGATATCTACTTTTTCCAGATATAAAATCTTAGCCAAAGCTTTGTTTATGCGCATTATCCATCTTGCAGTGCAGTGTGTTAACTGGACTTGTAAATAGATAAATGTATGTAAGTTAACATAACTGTTAACGTTCGATGTTTGATGGCCTTCCTGTGGCTCAAACAGTAGAGCATGGGGCTTACAACGCCATGGTCGTGGGTTCGATTCCCAGGGAATTAATTCATTTTTTTTATAGTTTTAATGCAAAGTTCACTGTTGATAAATGTCTACCAAATTTATGAATGTAAATCGGGAAGAATGAATTTCTGTTAAACAGTTTGACAATTTTATTATTATTATTACTTTTTATTATAAAAAAACTGAAGCTGATTTGTAAAAATATTATAAATAGTGGTTGAGCATAAGACCGATGGACTGATATTTAGCGTTTAATTTAATTTTTATTAGGCATCGTCTGATCTAAATCCAGTTTTTTTTTTCATCTTCATTTTTTTTCATCTTTATTCATATTTTTTATTTGCATTTTTATTCTAATTTAGTAAATATACATAAGATGACAAATGTTTGTCCACCAAATCAACATGTGGTTCGACCAACATACAGAAACCCCCCCCCAAAAAACATAAAACTGGAAGTGATAGATCGGGATTCGGACCCCTGCAGAATCTGATTATTTTTTTCAGTCAATAAGTCTCTTAAAATATCACATAATTTGACCTTTTATAACAAAATAGTTCAAGCTGTAAAGTGTTTAATGCATTCATGAATTTTTTTTGTAATGATTATTTCATAGTTTTGTCATATATATACTTTTTACCTTAAAATATATGTAACTTAAAAAAATCAAGGTGTGTACACTTGCATGTATTGCTGTATTAAAAGTCTGTTGGAAATGGTATAAAAGTTGATCAAAACCAAAGGAACTTGAATAGAATGTTTTAAACAAAATTTTCAAAAGATTTTCCCTTCTTTTTTTATCCAGCACACTCATCTATTTTAATTTCCTCTATTTTAGCTCTCCGCCACACTTGCTATCCCATTTTGGCAATGGTTCCTCACGAAATTTGGCAAGAAGACGGCCGTGTATATTGGGACTACAGTAAGTATTGGCAGTGGCACACAAACCTTAACTGACCCATCGTCTTGTCATCTAACGAAAACTTTTTGATTCCCGTGACTGACTGTTAAAATTTCTCTTTACAGTCTGTGGTGCCTTTCCTGGTCTCTGTAGTCTTGGTGCCAAGCAGTCTTTATGTGACATACATTGTGTCTTTTGCGGCTGGAGTCAGTGTAGCAGCGGCTTTCCTTCTGCCCTGGTGAGTACCCGATGATTATAAAATACACAAAAAATGTGTACGCTTCCAAATTTGATGCACAGTATTCATGCATGTTTTCCTATGTGCTCAGGTCAATGCTTCCCGACGTCGTGGATGATTTTAAAGTCCAAAATCCTGATTCTCAGGGCCATGAAGCCATCTTCTACTCCTTCTATGTGTTCTTTACCAAGTTTGCATCTGGAGTCTCATTGGGAGTCTCAACTCTTAGTCTTGAGTAAGTTTCCACACACACGTACACACGAAATCCTTTTTGAAGCTATCAAGGCTGTTAAAGTTGGATTAGAGTCTGCATGATCGAATAAGCCTGTTTTTTTATTATTTACTTTTACTGTATGAGAAGAAGTCTGGCCTCCTGACCTTCAGATATAATGCGATTAGTGCCTCTCTCTTATGGGTCTTTTGACTCTGGAGGCCGTGAACCTGTAGGACAGTGTTTCATGTGAGATTCAGTGCTCAGTCATGAGGTTGGATTTATCTGAATGAACATTAATAGCATGCTAATCTCTCGTTTCTCTTTGAAACAGTTTTGCCGGCTATGTGACGAGAGGTTGCACGCAACCCGCCGAGGTCGATTTAACCTTGAAGATCCTGGTGTCTGCCGCTCCGATAGTCTTGATCATTATCGGGCTGCTAATATTCATCTCCTATCCCATCACTGAGGAAAAGAGACAAGGCAACCGAAAACTTCTTAATGAACAAAGGTAAAACCACCTATTGAATCTATCACATGTCTTGCTTAAACAAGCTAAGACAGCTCAACATTCTTGAAATATTAAAATTTACATGGTACTTTTAAAACTCTAAAGCTGATTAAATGGTATTCTTGTGCTTATTTTTTACAATATTTTTGGCTGTGACCCTTTGATTTTGCCTAACTTTGTCCCGTGGGTCTTTTTTTCAGAGAAAACGAGATCGACTCAGAAGCGGACTCCACTGAGCTCAATGTAGTTTAATAGCACCAGAACCCTTGACAGGAGATTGTGCCATGTGCGTCGGACCTACAGAGCCAAAACGAACCGAGCGGATGCTTTGAACCAACCAGGCTGCCTTATGGCTGAGAACTTCCACCCCTACACAACAGCGGATCAACTTGAATCGTAGCCTTTGCCAGCACAAGTTCAAAGTGCCTTGCCATTTCCAGTCGCAAGTGCTAATGGACGCTAGAAATGTTTCTCTGACTTGCATAAATCCGAAGGGCGGGCTTCTGTGTCTATTTGTGCTGCTCTATGGCATAGGATCTCAAAGCAAACTGACAGCTTTTGATAAGCACACATCTATACTGCACTAACAAAAAAAAACAAAAAGATCTGAGGTGGGACACGTCTACCGTAAGAAGACACTTGAAACATTTAGAAAGGTTTTTAAGGTGCTAAAACCAAAAATGCATTTCAATCATGATTTGAAAGGTACATTTTGGAAGGAATATCAGTGAAACTGTACACTACGTAAGTAATATTTGTATGTACTTTAATATTTATAAATACTTTTGTGCATCTAACTGAATATACAAACTTGAAACCATGAGACCTAAGTGGGGTTTGATTACATCAAACTTTAGAATTGCACACAAAGGGTTATTGTTTATTTCTTGTATTACTTTCCTTTGCGTACACCTTCTATTATGTTCCTTTTTATCTGTTTCTGCTCTTGTGGGGCATACAGAGCTCTTTTAGAGGGATGTGCTGAGGGATAAACGTACACATTTGGTCCCGCAACGCTTCAGATCAGAAGATCTGATTCGATTAAATTCTGGATGGATCAGCTAAAGTGTGAATGGATAGTACAGCTGACAACAGAGGCAATTAACCAGCAGGATGCCATCAGAGTGAGTGGGGTTAAAATGCTTCGTCTGAGGTGAACAAGATTATTTAAGTATTTATTACGTTTGTTTTAAATCATATGTTGGTTTGATTACGTATGTTTCTTCCCTCTTCCTTAATTTATCTTGTTTAAGGGTCTCGGTCAGTAAAATAAGGGCAATTAGAATAGTTGTCACTGCTGAATTATGTCTAATATGCCATTAATTCCTATGGAAAAGCCAATCAATGTGTTTTATAGGTGACACTGCTGTTTGTTTAGTTGTTAAATTAATGTGATTTCTGCCTGCTCTGTTCGTTTAGTCGGTGTCCTTTTGTTTTTCTGTATTGTAGTTCTCAAAAGTGCTTTTATTATTGTATAGTAATAATAAATGTCAGTTCTCTGCCTGTAAATTTGGTGTCAAAGATTTGAATGCCCAGTGTTTCCCTACCATGTGATGTGATATATGTACATAGACCAGCAGAAAATATGTACTTTTTATTTTCTATCTGGGGAAAATGGATTTACTTGTAAATAACATTTGTGTGAAGTGCCGTATGTTATACATATGTACATATGATGATGCACATTGAAATTTCATCAGTGCATTTTTTTTTTGGGATGTTAATACTGTTGTTTTACACCTGTCAGAGTATTGTATTGAGGCATCTGTGACATTTCTTTATGGTTTTCATTGACACCAGTTTGTGGTGATATTTTGATATTTCCATATTCTGGTATCAAAAATGACAGTTATTGTATATAATAAATGTGCTGATGTTTGTACATAGATTTTTTTTTTTTTTTGGGGATGGAATTGTTATAAATGTAGTTGTTTAAAGGAAATGTTACAAAAATGTCTGTTAATAAATACCACATTAATATTCAAGGATCATTTCGTTTTTTCTTCAGGGTTACTCTTACGAAAATTAACCTTGGTTTTTACTACAAATACGACCAACAAACCATGGTTCTTGTTGTTTAACCACGGTAACCATAAATAAACTATTAACTACGCTAACCATAATTTAACCCATATTTGTGGTAAAACTTGTTCTACAAAAATCCGCCAAAAACACGTTAGGCTACTACACTTTTACTATAGTCACCATGTTTACACCTAATCTCTTCATAATAAAGTATGAAAACATATAGAGAGAAAGAGGTTGCACAATATGTGGCATATTTCTGTAATTTTTCTGTGTGACAATGACAATTTCATTTATTTATTTGACAAATCGTAGGCAACCTCAAAATCGCAAAATTAGATTTGTACGCTCTAATAAAGATACACCTCAGTCTCATTATTCCGTCATAAATTGTCAATTTTGGTTCTGAAAGAGATCATTGACTGCGGTATCTGATAATTTGTAAAGTAAAGGTCAGTAGCCTAATCCTAAAAATATTTTAATTAAAAAATGAGAAGCACGAAAAAAAGTCGGAGCGCCCCCTGATGGATACAGACAGCTATTGCAATGGATTGCAGCTCGTTGTTCTTCAGTCGATTACTCTTCCTGGTGATGAATAGCTGGGCAATTGATTGTTCAGAGCTGACGCAACACTACATTACAAAAAATATTTCGGAAAAAGAAAAAAAAGCTCAATAATATATATTTAGTTAGATATATACAATATATTCGACAGATATACATCCAAATAATTGTATTTAAATGATTGATGATGTTAACCTTTATTCACTGACATGTCTGATGGGGCTTTTATTATGAAATACTTGATGAAATCTCATTGCAACCGGAAAAGCCTGTCACCGGCACACACGCTTCTCAGCAACCGCCGGTGAGCTTTTTTATTTTAGATGTGATCTTTTATAATCTAATATTTACTGACATTACAAGGTAATTATTACATTTTATACCGATTTATTGCCTGCTTTGTAGTGCTTCCATCACTCCTTGAAATGGATATTAGACAGCTCATCCTCAGCTATTCAATCATAACGCACGTCACTTTTTTTTAAAGCCAGGTCTAAATAACAACTGCTCTTTGAAAATAACTCTCGCTGCCACCAGAATCACAAGTAGAATTTATCTTCGTTATTGACCTGTCTTTTACTTAAATCTGAACAGAAGCAGCAGACACCATGGGAGAGCAGCTGAGCCCTGATGAGAAGTTCCAGCTCATCACCAGGAACCTTCAGGTGAAAATTAATAGAGCAGTATATGGAATTTTCTGTTTGCTTTGAGATTCTTAAATCCTCAAAACATATTTAACACTCGAAATAGCATGTCAAAAGAGCTGTTTTTGTTTTGTTATTTCTGTTATTGTTTTGAAGAGTTTCATTTGAAAGGTTTCTGATTTCATTTTTACATGTGCTATCAGTTGTATGGAGTCCCAAACTGGCAGACAAAAAGTAAAACCAATAAATAAATATATACCGGTATGTAAAAAAAAAAAGAAAAAAAAAAGTAATGTAATAGGAAAATAAATAAAGGAATAAATGTTTTATTTAATTAAATAATATAATAGTTTTGTTTAATTGAATTCAATTTAATCCTGAATTTATTTTTGTATTACTTTTTGTTTTACTTTCTGCATGTACTTTTAAATTTATTTGTATTCTCTTTAACTGATATTTATTAAATATTTTTTGTTTCCATTTAGTTTTATATTTATTTATTTTTTTATTTATGAGTTTATTTTATTGTTATATTTATTTATTCTCACATTTTAGGGAGGGCAAATTAATGTACAGTATTAATTAAAATGGAAATAAATACACAAGGGAATAAATAAATATAAAAATAATTGGAAGAACAAATAAATAAATCAATACAGAAAATAAAAAGTAATTAAAAAAAATAAATTCTGGATTACATATCATCCATCCATCCCATACTTACTGTTTCTGCCACTGTTGTTTTCAAAGGAGGTTCTTGGTGAGGAGAGGTTGAAGGAGATCCTGAAGGAGAGGGAATTGAAGGTTTACTGGGGAACAGCGACCACAGGCAAACCCCATGTGGCTTACTTTGTCCCCATGTCAAAGATCGCTGACTTCCTGAAGGCGGGCTGCGAGGTTTGACTTTGCCATTCTGTATTGGTTCTGAATTACTGTTGTCCACATATAAGCACTTATCTCTGGTGTGTATACCTATTTGTGTTTTTGCTCTATAGGTGACCATCCTCTTTGCTGATCTCCATGCCTACCTAGACAACATGAAGGCTCCCTGGGAGCTGCTGGAGCTCAGGGTGAAGTACTATGAGCAGGTCATTAAGGCTATGTTGGAGAGCATTGGAGTTCCCCTTGACAAACTCAAATTTGTCAAAGGCACAGACTTTCAGCTCAGCAGGTAAACACTCCTCTTCGTTTAAATACTGTATTTCAAAGAACTACATTGGATGATAATCGACCAAGAACATGTTTTTTATAGATGTTCCAAGCATTGTACCGGGAAATAGTTTTTGCTAGGGGTGTAACGGTACACAAAAGTCACGGTTCAGTAAGTACCTCGATTTTGGGGTCACGGTTCGATATGAGTTCGGTACAACAGAAAAAAGCAACAAATCCCCAATGCTAGGTTTGTTTCATTTATTTTGAACAGAAAGTTGTGGAAATTACAGTTTGTTCCACCTAGCGGCATTTAGTTTCCCCTGAGGTAGATGGTACAGTACAGCCTCCTTTAGTGTATTACATTTACATTTGGCAGACGCTTTTATCCAAAGCGACTTACATTGCATTTCAAGATACACATTTACATTCTTATCAATTCTTTTTGTATATTATAAATGTAAATATTTAGTACTAAGCAGTAAACAGAATGCACTCTCGCATAGAACGGAGTTGGGAGAAGGGACCCTAAGCCTTTCCCAGCCTTGCTTTATCTTTAGATACCCTGCTGTCCTTACTGATGAGACTGCCCAGATAGGTAAAATCTTCCACAAACTCAAGTGGCTCCTCATTAACAAGGATGGGTGCTGTGGGGATGGAGTTGACACACATCACTTGTGTTTTAGAAGTGTTGATACTGAGCCCAAATTGTCTGGCAAAGTTGTTCAGCCTAACAGTTTTAGCCTGCATGTTGTACTGGTTGGTTGATAGGAGAGCAAGATCGTTTTTCCTGCTGTGGTGGTTAGCAAACAATGTTGCATTACCACGTGCGCCCCCTTCTGGATTGTAGTGTGGATCGCCTGTGACTGACTGTATTCGTCGTCTGACTGTATGCACAGAATACTGATGTCCGTACTGTGATGGTTCGGGATGATTACATGTACCGTTACACCCATATTCATACATTATGAATGAATATTAAAAAAAGTAAATGCAAATTACAATGTCTTTGTATGGTTAATCTATAATAGAGAGTACACTCTGGATGTTTACCGACTGTCATCCGTGGTCACTGAACATGATGCAAAGAAAGCAGGGGCTGAGGTGGTCAAACAGGTCGAGCATCCTCTTCTGAGTGGTCTGCTGTATCCTGGACTACAGGTATGCAGATTGTCTTTTGCTAATGAAATAATTTTTTGTAATAATCCTTCACAATATTTTTACTGCATTTTTGATCACATGAATGTATTCAGTAATTTTGGGTACTTCGTACTCCTATTTAAACCTACATTTTGTAAATAGTGGATGACCTTTTGGTGTTCTGTTTATTATTCTGATTTGCGGCCTATTCCAGACACTTGATATTGTTTTTTATTTCCGTCAGGCACTGGATGAGGAATTTTTAAAAGTAGATGCTCAGTTTGGGGGTGTGGATCAGAGGAAGATCTTTACATTAGCAGAGAAGGTACATTTGATTATTTATTTATTTTTTACTTAATTTGCAGTACTTCTTATACACTGTATTTTACTTTAGTGTGCCAGTAGGAAATAGAAAATCTCACTGTATTATTACAATATTTAGAATTTGATATTTCCACTGGCACACTAAAGCAAAACATAAGTAACGGTCTTAAAACAAATGTTTTTCTGAAGCATCTAATATGCCTAGACTGGGATAGGCAAGGGGTGGACAGAATAATCAGGCTTTCTACCAAGCTATTGTACTGTTTTGATGACTGATCCCCATAAATATGTGTGTGGGCATATGGCGTAATTGATAGGTATATTTTCGTTGTTGTTTTTTTTCTTCTTCTTTTGCAGTACCTGCCCTCACTTGGGTACACCAAACGTATCCACATGATGAACCCAATGGTTCCTGGACTGACCGGGGGCAAGATGAGCTCCTCTGAGGAGGTACGCTACCATCTACAACTTTGAAGATTCATATAATCAAAGAATCCTATTGATTCGATGGGATGGGATAGTGGCTTATGCTGTTGAATGTCGTATTGATTCAACATTCTCAAACTTTCATGTCTGATATCAGGAATCCAAGATTGACCTGTTGGATAAGAGCCAAGAGGTGAAGAAGAAGCTAAAGAAGGCATTCTGTGAGCCTGGCAATGTTGAGAATAATGGCATTCTGTCCTTCGTCAAGCATGTGCTTTTCCCGCTGCATTCAGGTGAGCTCAGGCACAAAAAAAAAATCTTTAGAAAATGTAAACATCTAGTTAAGTGGTTAATGACTTGTTCTTTATTTCAGAGTTTGTGATTAAAAGAGATCCAAAGTGGGGAGGCGACAAAGTCTACACTGACTATGAGGAAGTGGAGAAGGACTTTGCTGCAGAGGTATCTGAACAGTCCTTATCTTTTCTATTTCATGTACAAATAACACGTTTACATAAATTCATCATATGTTGACCCCTGCACTGCTTGTACCTGCAGCAAATCCATCCTGGTGACCTGAAGGCGTCAGTAGAGTTGGCTCTTAACAAGCTGTTGGACCCCATTAGGAAGAAGTTTGAAACCCCAGAGTTGAGGAAACTGACAACATCAGCTTACCCAGAGCCCTCTAAAAACAGTGAGTGAAAATACAGTCTAAAAACATTTAGGACACAATCATCGACCATTGTGATCCCATTTAACATTAAAAAACAAATTGGAGCTTCTTCAAGCTTTCGAATGAGTTTTAGGAAAAGGTAAAAATGTGCACATTTACACAGTTTGATTGTCATTGCTTCACAGAAGGAGGAGCGAAGGGCAACCCTAAACAAACCGCAGATGAGGAGGAGGTCATCCCATCCAGATTGGACATCAGAGTAGGCAAAGTCATCAGTGTAGAAAAGGTAGAGATAAGTTTACGATTTATTTTTCCAATAAGAGGATGTTTGAATAACCCTTTTTTCTTTACCTGTTAGCATCCAGATGCAGAGTCGCTATATTTAGAGAAGATTGATGTGGGGGAGGAACAGCCACGGACTGTAGTGAGTGGACTGGTGGCCTACATCTCCCAGGAGCAGCTTCAGGACCGTCTTGTAGTGTTGCTATGCAACCTAAAGCCTCAGAAAATGAGAGGGATTGAATCCCAAGCCATGCTGCTCTGTGCTTCAATGTTAGTAAGGCTGATACACCCTAATTTGACTATTTTATTCAATCAATAAAGATTTTCTTATAGTAAAAGTCATCTTGTCTTGATCTTTCTGAATGTGATGGCCTTCAGTGAGGGAGAGCCCAGGAAAGTGGAGCCTTTGGATCCACCAGAAGGATCAGCACCAGGAGACCGTGTTTTTGTAGAAGGTTATGAATCAGGCAAACCAGATGATGAATTGAAACCAAAGAAAAAGGTGTTTGAGAAGTTACAGGTATGTGAGTTTTATATTTTTGTACTTAAAAACTCATTATGGTATCACTGTGTCTTATTTTTGGTTGTATGTTTATTTGTCTGATCTCTTCAGGTGGATCTGAAGATCTCAGGCGAGAATGTTGCACAATGGAAAGAGCAAAATCTGATGAGCAAACTAGGACAGATCACCTGTAAAACACTGAAAGGTGGAAATATTAGCTAGACAGTCTTCACCATTTTTCTCAAAATCTTCAAAGCTTGAGTTTCGATGACAACCCAATATTCCCATGACAATTACACAGGGTCAGGTATTACTCATCATAGCCATCAAAAACTGCTACCTGATGGAAATACAAATGGCTTACAATGCCATTATTGAATTTTTACTGTTTAATTTATCCATGTCAACCTGTAAATGATATAATAGAACACAATTACTGGAGCAGAATACATATGGTATCGTCTGTGCTTTATATTGCATGTATTGCCGTTCAAGATGTTTTACGCTTTAAGTACTGCAGTAAATAATCTCATGCTCATTTGTTATAATGACAAATTAAGAATCTTCCAGGAGTTCATCTGTTGTCCTCAAACTCAGGTCTTCCTGTGGTGCCAGTCTCCAGTCTGACAATTTTAACTATTTTACCATTAATGAAAACGGTTCAGACATGAACAATCTATATACATAATAAACTGTGATGGGTAAATATTTTAGGATAAGTTTAGCTTGGTTCACAGGGAAACACCTCAAATTTCATGCAATGTAATATTCAGAACTCATCTGATGTTAACTAAACGCATTGAAATAAACAAAGATGATTCATAACCATTTTTCTTTATGGAAATGATGATGGAAATGTCTTCAAATGTACCTTTGCAGTTTTTGTCATGATCTGTTGAAAAGAGATATTTATATATATATTAACCTGAAAATGAAAGGTTGGGAGTCTATTTAAAAAAAAAGTCACCATGTAAACATTAAGAATTAATTCTTGATTAAAGGATATGGGAACTATAACTCGATTGCGTATTTTGCTGTACTGAAAACAGCAGCTTTACCAGAGAACATGAAAAGGTTTTCTCTTCTGATGAAGGAATATTTACACGGCATACATTAATCAGACAAACAAAATATATGGTGGAATGGGAGGTGTATACTGTGTGTAATGTTTGTATTTGTATGTCCAAGGAATTTAAAAACAGTCAAAACAGGGTAAATCTATAAATATCTTTTAATGCATATTTATTTTTAAAACAGAAACAGTGTTGTAATTCTATTCACTCCATTGGAAGTAAATAGTTACTAAATTATATGTATATACTGTATATTTTTACATCAATTTTAGAGGGACCGTCAGTCAATACTTTTACTAATTTGCTGGTTCCAACAAAAATGCAGCATTTAGCTTACAAAGTGCTTTAATCTAATGAAAAGTAAATATATAAATGTTTTGTATGTTATATTCAGCCATGGTCAGCATACTTCAGAATTCATAAAGGTAACAGATGGTTCTGTACATGTATTATTACATATTTGCTGAAAGCAAATTCTGAAAGCTGATTGCAGTAAAACTAAACCTTTAAAAAAATTGTTTGTAGAATCGACTTTCATGAAAGCTAGCAATCAATCTCTGTGCTTGAACATATTTAGATATGTCAAAATTTTAACAGGATTTGACTTTTTTTGCACCAAGCAGTGATTACTACCACTAGTGACCACTAGATGTCAGTTTAATCTTGCAGTCATTAGCTTTAATAAGTCCACAATAAACTTAAAGTGACTTTTCCCAGAGCACAGAAACTCATTTAGAAAAAACTTGAAAGTTTGTAATAAAGCTATTTAAAAAAAAAGGGGATTGGGGGAAAAAGCTTTTTGCATACATTTGAAGGCCATTATCAGGCTAAGGTTTTTAAGACAGTTGCGGTATCCATGGATCCTTGATCACAATCTCACTTGGGCTTTTATCACTTGCTTTGTCCTCTTTGTCTTTGCCAGACTGTGACTAAACAGTCCAATCAAAACTCAACTCATCCACCATGACTCTTCAACATGCAGTCTCTGTACTTCCTAAAAAAAGAAATGTAATTATAATGATAATTTACATGGTTCCATCTGTATTTCATGCACATATTGAAATAACATGTGAATGCTTCCTTACTTGGTTGCTCTTGGCTCCCTAATGATTGTGCTCGCTGGCCAGCAGGATGCACTGGATCACTTTGCCCATTAACTTCAACTCTCGTTATTTGTTTATTTGTCAAGATCTCTGTCTTATCCGGTGTTACATTTTCTGTCTTGTTGGGAGGATTTGTTCCATGCACTGGTTTCTTAGCAACAGGTGGCGGCACTTTAATTGCCTTTTTTGTTCCATTAGTAATCATCATCTTGGCTTGGTCAGAAACATGCATTATCTCAGCTGCAAGACTCTGTTTGAGGCTTGCTTGGACCTCAGGCGAAGAAGGTGTTTCAATGATAACTTTTTTTGTGCTTTTGGAGAATATAAAACTGGCTGTCGATGCAGGGGACTTATGCAAGTCACAGCCATCTGGTGTTTTAGGGGATGGCACAGGTGAACTAGCAGTGCTAGTTGAGGATAAGCGTAGATTGAGCATTTCAGGTACTCCACTGGAGGACATAGCAGCTGTCTTCATACGTATAGCCTCTTGGAGACACATGGATGGGACTGTGGCTGGAGCAGGAGAAGACTTAGGTGAGTTGGACTTCAAAGCCAAGGATTTGCGAATAGGCTTTTGTGGTGTTGCTTGACTAGTAAAACTGTGATCCTCATTTGTTGTGGTCTCAGTAATTGGTTTGCTATCATTGTTTATTTGATCTTCGCCAACATTTACAGATCGTAGTCGCACCATTTGAAGCAAGGAAGGTGTGACAAGTGGTATGTTTGCATCTTCCTTTGGAATAGGTGTGCTTTTGTGTCGACACAACAGTTCTTTGCTCCGGTTGTCTTTGTTTACAAGGCTCGGATGCCTTCGTAAGTTAACTATAGATTGGTTTTCCACTGGAAGCGTAGGTGCAAGTGGCTCATTGGAATCTGCTTGGCTTTCAGGTGATGCATGCTCTGATGAATCTTCCCCTTGTACAAGTTCATCCGGTAATAAAAAGGACATTTTAGGAGAGGCTACAGTTGTGTTTTCCATGCCAACTTGGTCCAATGAGAAGTCTGATACATTATTACAAGGCTTATCTTGTTGTCTATTCTCCACACCATTTTGTACTGTTCTTTCTGGGAGAATGGTATGTATTTTTGGTATGTAGTCTTGGTCTGGACTGCTGTCCATATCCGAGGCATTAGATGACACCAGTTCTGTATTGGATTGCTGTTCACACGATTCTTCATGGCAATTGACCGATATCTCTGAGAGAGGTTCGTGCATGAACGAAGGAGGTGGTGGGGGGAAGTCAAGTTCATCTTGTTCCTCAAACATCAAGTCAGTAGACTCTTCCATTGGTGGTGGTGGTGGAGGCCAAGAAGACTCCAGGAAAGTCACCTGTTCCTCTTTTTCTTGCTTCTGTTCCCCTTCTTCTTTAGATGGTAGTATAGACACTGAGGAGGCTGACATCTTTTTAGTAGGTGGTGGAGGAGGGTGGTGTTCTGGAGGTGGAGAAGGAGGTGGAGAAATGCCATTGACATCAGGTACTTCTATAACAAGGGTTTGCATTGGTTTATGATTCAAAAATCCCTTTACATGGCAGTTTCTTTGGATCTCCTCATTGGTTTTGTCATTCCTTGGGGAAGATGTGCTCACAATTTCACCATTTGTTTTGACTTGACAGTTTGTTTGTGAGAGCATACTTTGATCAACTTTGATAGTTGGTACCTTCGTTGTTAGAAGTGCTTGACTTCCTCTTTCCTTTTGGTCCTCTACAGTTCTCCCCCCTTGTAAACGAATAGTTTGGTTGACCTCTGCAAGAGTTTCTGGACTTTCTAGTTCATTATGTAATGTTGAGCTTCCATTATGCCTCACATCAGGAGGTTCTGTCGTTGTTTGTTCATGCACCTGTGGTGATATGGACTCATTTTTGTCTTTTACAGCTTCTTTGTTCTCTGTTTGTTCTTCAATCTTCCTTTCTTCTGTTGTCTGTGTCTTTGGGGTCATTTGTTCAAGGATTTGCATTGAATTTGCGTTTTGATTTTTACCTATTGATGACTCTTTTTGTTGTTTTTGAAGCTGATGTAACTTATGGGGGGTTGGACCTGGGCCACATAATAGTTCAAGTGTCCGTTTATTGTGAATCCAGGTTTCAGGGGGTGGGGGAGATGGGGCTTTTACCTTGGGTGGAGGGGGAATGTTGAACAGTTCCCTAAGAGCATTATTTGGGTGTGTAGGTGTTACCTTGTTTTTCACTGTTGTAAGCAGAGGGGAGCACTTCAATGGCTCTGATGGAGTGGTGTTGGTTTGAATGTCCTGATGCGCCGTATCCGATGTGACTGAAGACAGAGATGTCATTGACGAAGAGACTGAAACCACCGGTGAGCTCTGTACACCTGTTCTCTCTGGTTTTGAAGGCTTAACTCTTCTCTTTCCAGGTGAGGAGGGACTAACCTCTTTAGGGGAATGCGTAGGCGTCCCACTTTGACTTGAGTATCCACTTGAAGGAGATAAAGTCCTATCAAATTTGTTTTCACCAGATTCTCCAGTTTTCTTTGGAGATGAGTTACTTAATCTGACATGACTTCCAGTAAAAGCTTGATCAGGACTAAGTGGGCTAGATTCCACAGATGTTTGGAAATCTCTCAATGAGCTGAGCACGGAAGAATGGACAGAACTCTTCTCGTTATTGGTGGACTGATGGTCTTCCTTTGCATTGCTGAGATCTCTACCGATTTGCTCATCATTTGGTGATATATCTTTGAGATCTTTTATGTCTACACGCTCCCTAGATCTCCGCTTAAGTTTTTCATGATGCAGGGAATAGGTTCTCTGAGGCGGTGCTGGTGGTAGTTTTGTCTTCATTACCGAGAGACTACGAGAGAAGGAATTGCTGTTTCTAACATTGTCCCCTGCATCATCCATCTCCCTATGGTCCAGTCTGTGATTTGTATCTTTACTGTCAGAACTTGTCCAACTTCTTGAGCTTGTAACACTCATGTCCTTTGGGATTAAATCTGAAACATCTTTGGTGCTGTCGGCAACAAAGGTTGGTAGACACCTTCCTTTTGAAGAGATTGTCGAGGAATTGGAGACGACAGTCTCAGATGATTGCGAATGACTCTTGTTGGAACTAGCGGTAAGAGGACCTTGATTTGTCCCACCTCCAGACCGTGAAGAAGCTGGGCTAGCTGATGCTAAACTATTCTTGCTGACTGTACTGGCACTGCGCCGGCTGTGATCATGATTAATTTCAATGATATCTATTGCAGCAGGCAGAACTGCATTTGGAATAATCTTGGATAAATACGTTGCCTGTGGTGAAATGGACATAACGGGACCTTGAGGCTCATGCAGGAAATAGGAAGTGGTCATCCTTGGCACAGCAAGAGATTTAGGCCTCTGTGTAGGGCATGCTCCTAGACCAAGCTTTCGGTTTAACTCATCTTGATAGACTGAATGGATGTGGTTTATTAGGAACTCCTCATCTCTTGATGTCTGAAGAACCTCAATGTTCTGCAGGTGTACACGAGCCCCTTCGTGATTTACTAAAGGGAGCTCTCCATCAGTTGTCGGGATGACAACTGTGCCAGATGAATCATCTTCATCACGTTCTCTATTTGGAAGCTGCTGCAGTATAGTTCCTCTTGCCATATCTTAAGTAGAAAAAAAAGCAAATTAATGTAATTCTTCTATTTTTGGCTGAATAGCTGTGTAATCTCATATACTTGTCAAAGTTGCTGTTTAAGGAGTGTCATTCTCAAAAACCTGATTTTAAAAAGAAATCTGACAATAACATAGTTTTACATGCCCAATTCTCTTTGAACTTGCTGTGGTATGCCCATGATAGTTGTTCTTCTACTTCTCCTCTTGGTCTTGTCCAGTCTTTTAACCGGGTTCAAGGGCTTAAATGTGGAACCTAAAGTGAGTGATAGATCAAACGGAGATTTAATACAAAAAAATGTCATGCCATTCTCTTCAGTTGTTTTTAGATTTAATATGAAGTCGTATTCAAAGTAATGGCAGTTTTGGCGAGGGTTTTGTCCTAAAAATAGGCTGAAAAATGGAGGGTCGTCTTATATTCAGGGTCATCTTATATTCGAGTGGAGGAATCGATTGATAGCCTTTTTCTCCTGCACCGTCGACTGATGAGAGCGCCGAGGATCTCGATGCGGCGTGGACGCGTATGGAAAAAACGAGCGTGTCGCTTTCATTATGAGCGGGCGCCTACATTTGAAATAACGAACTTAAGAGCGCAAAAGATACGATATGTTAACAGGGGGGGGGGGGGGGGGGGGGGGTCTCTGCTCGCTTGTCTCCGTCCGCTCTGGCATCCTCTGTGAACGGCGCTTTTTCTTGCGCGGCTCGAGCAGAGGGAGAGAGAGAGAGCGGGAGCCGGATCGTCGTCGAAAACGGTCAGACGACCCCACAGGGTGGTTAAATCCATCCCGTCGCACACAGGGCAGCAGTCATGGCCAGTCAGGAAGCGCATATGTGCCGGTCTACGCCGACGAGCGGGCCTCTACACGAGGCACAGGTGATGCGAGGCATTTGGAACAACGCCTCGGAAATTTGCTCTTAAAATTATTTTCTGTTGAAAACCACAGTGTCTTTCCACAAAAATCTATTTTTCCCCAAAAATAAGTCTGGAAAATTGGGGGTCGTCTTATATTCAAGGTCGTCTTATATTCGGGTATATACGGTAATTTTGACAAATGAATGGTTTTGTCTTTGTATTGCTATACCACACATTAGAGGAAAAAATAGGTAATATGTGTCACTAAGCATGGCTTATTTTAAGACCTTCTTAAAGTCAGCATTCTATACCTTGACGTGTAAGCACTGGATGCGAGGAGACTGCTGAGACAGTCGACACTGAATTGACAGAGTGCCCAGCAGTGCTATCAGTCTCAAGTGATTCATCTCTTTCTTTTGAGCTTGTGTCTTCCTCTGGCTGTCAAGAAATGGAGGTCATTGTTAGTAAGTAATCCAATAAAATGTATAACATTTATTATTATATAATTTATACATATTTGTTTGCATATTAAAGAATGACTGACGTCATGTGACTCTTCCATAAATAGGGTACAAAAACTTATTTGCAAAAAATAAGTAATTATGTAATTCCCTCATAATTACAACTAAGGCTTCTTATCATAGGTTTGATAAGAAACTTAACATTTTTTTATTAAAGTTTTATGATTGTGTCTTATGGTTTTCATTGTTATATACAGTTGAGGGGGTCAAGATCTAAGTGATGGGATTGACCAGAATTACCACTGTTGAGAGTTTAAAAACATTTTATTTGTTTAAATTTAGCTAATATTGTCTAACATCTAATAGATTTGACTACAGAATTATTATTATTTTTTTACTTCAGAGGCTTACCTCAGTCTGATCATCCCGAAAGTCCACCCCATTTTTGTGCTCTGCATGAAAGAAAGACTGAGTGAGGTGCATCAGAAAACACAGTAGTGCGTTAGAAGGCCAGAATGTGAGCAGTGGATCAAGGTTGTCATAGATCAGTACGTTTTGTGTTATTGATTTGAGCATGAGGCTCACCCTCCTGTTGTAGTATCTTCAGTCCCTCCTGGGCTTCTGTATGCAGGTCTTCCAGGTACTGTGGCCTGCTCCCTTCTATGAACACATTCTCCTGGTAGTGCTGGGAGGTTGTGTAATGTACAGTCAGCTTTCTTTGCTCATCCTGTTTGTGGCCTGCTTAAAATAGAGGGAAGGGAAAGGTATTGTTATTCACATAAAATGGTTGCAGTCTTTCCCAAAAGATTCTCCAAAATCTGGGGCAGTTGTGGCCTAAAGCCCAATTTATACTTCTGCGTCGACCTCCCGCCGTAGCTATGTAGTAGGCTGTGTGTAGCGCGCGTACCCTTCGGCGTACCCTGACGTGCACCTCTCCAAAAATGTAACAACGCATCAATTCTACGCGTACCACAAGCGCTGTGATTGGTCCGCTAGAACCGCTCCCCGGGTTTCACATGCTCCCTCTGCATGCGTAATTGCGCGTCAAGGTGGACAACGACTCAGAAGTATAAATGAAAACCAACGCGTAGACTATAGCGTAGAGGCTCCGGCGTAGGTCCGACGCAGAAGTATAAATCACCCTTTAGACATCTTTTCCTGTCGGCCACCATAACTGGCCACCGTAACTTCTGTTGGTTGCAATTCGCAACCTCACCGCTAGGTGCCGCTAAAATTTACACACTGCACTAAAAGGAAAGTTTAACTATTTCTTCCAGATCAAATCAAGATTGGTGAAGCATAAGCAGGACAGTTTTGCTAGAGGCTCAAGTCAACATCCACAGATATTCCCATAGATTATTATTTAATTCAGTATGAAATTTGAAACATGACTGAATAAAGTTTTCCACACCCCCGTTTTGTGAATGAGGTTCAATGAAAGCCTGGAAATCTGGTTGTCAAATTATCTAACTCTGCCCATTCTTTTTCTATCCAGTAGCAACACCTGCTAATGCTGGCAGCTAATTCTATTCAAATTGTTAACAGGCGTTAGCGGCACACGTTGATAGATTTCCAACATGGCAATTGACTTCACACTCATGCTGTGACCAGGCAATCCCTTCTGATCTTTAATTCCTTGAAATACCAGATTACCGTTTGCTTTGTGCCTCTGTTTAACATATGGCAGCACAAGGGCCCTTGCGTTCAAAGAAAGAAGTTGACTTTTCTTTCTTTCTTTAAATCTTAGCAATTTAATTCTGAAATATTCTAGTCAAGTACTTGTTTAGTACCCAACAATACCAAGCTTGGCTGTAATCTGAGGAACTGTGATGAATCCTCCAAATAAGGGCAATGCACCTAAATTCTAAGAAATCATGCCACAGCAGTTGTTTTGGGAAGCAGCTACTATAAAATCTGGTTTGACCCAATAGCCGCGTTTCCACTGCCGGGCTAGGGCCGGGCCAGGGCTAACAGCGAGCTGAGCCGAGCCAGTGGTCTCGGGCCTTAAGCACCGGGCTTGCGTTTCCACTGCCGGGCCAGTAGCCCCGCAGCGCTGCCCTAATCCCCGCCCCTAACACGCCTTTCTGGATCAAACGTCATACATACAACCCAACCCATTTCAGCGGATATTATGAATTTATTTATTTTTTAAGTTAGGAAGATAGCATGTATATTAACTCACCGGCCGTGGCTGCAATAGTGTCCCGATTGTCTCGCGAGTTGTCACTAACAGAGGGACGGTGACCCAACACACGTCCATCAAGTCGAACCATGGAAAAATCCTTTTCTGAGCTCCACTTTGTCCGTTGTGCGTTTTAATCGACTTGAACAATACTGCGCCCGCAACTTTTCTATTTTTTCCTGAACTTGAAGCGTTGATCGCCGCATGCTTAGCTTAGAAAGTTCAGCATCGATGTATTTAATAACTTCCTCGTTTCTTCACACGCCGTCAAATTGACGTTGTACCCTTTCTTCTGCCCAAATGCTCAGAAGAGCTTTGGAGCGATTATTTTGCGCGATATAAAAAAGTGCTTGCTTCAGATCATAACGTTCCATAACACCGATAAACTCCGCCTTTTACCTTGAGCACGCGTCTAGCCCGAGCTGGCCCGCTTTGGCCCAAGGTATTCGACGGGCCAGAAATCCTGGCCGTTGGCCCTGAGGAAGCCCCGATCAAGCCCCGGAAGTGACAGTGGAAACGCGACTGGCCCTGGCACGCACTAGCACGGCTCGGCCCTGGCCCAGCAGTGGAGACGCGGCTAATGAGAACATTCAGACTAGAAAATGCAGTAGGGTGACCTAATGTTACCTCTTATTGGTAAATGTATTCCTAAAACATGCATTACTTTAGTTAGTGTGTGACTTGCACCGAGACTCACTGTTAACTTTACAATAGGGAGAAACAGGACACTTGAGGGTGGCCTATCGTTGGACTGGGGCACTCTCAAAGGAACAGTGAGAAGCCTCAGACTTCATTGCGTACCTCCTGAGGTACTCAGGCTTAAACTACTGGCCATGAGATAACCTTTTTGATGTTTCAAAAGGCATTGCAAAATGAAGTTAATGGGAGTGTTTTAGGACTGGGACTTTCCCTTAAAAGAGATCTTCTCAGCCTCTTAGCCATTTTATGCAGATTTCTAACTGTTCACTTGGTATCAACTTTTAAGCTTTTTGTATAGAACACCCCATGGGGGTTTCAGGTGTCCTGGCACTGGCTACAGACATTGTGATACAACAGAGTCGCAACGTACACTGGCAAGTGCGCTGTATGAGTCCATTTCACAAATTACTCCCTTTTAAAGTTGTTACCATGGAATGTACCATGGAGTACTTAAAGGAATGTTACCATGTTCAATACAACATTGTTTTGTACTCGTTTCCATTTCAAGTGGATTTCAGTTAAAACATTTTTGGGGGTATGTTTTACAAATGAGAAATATTTAAGAAGCTTCACTTGTATTAACATTTTTTAAATTTTGTTAATTTTAAGAGTAATAGATGAACATGAACACTTACAAACAATGTCCCCTAGTATAAAGGTATATGGGTAAAAGCAAAAAATGAACCATATAGCAGCTCCCGCGCGTTACTCATGTATGAACGGTAAAAGTGATGGCAAGATAATAAACATAACCTTATTCTCTTTTTACTCTGTAATAAAGATCTATATCTGTATGGGAATATTATTATTATTGAGTCTGTAAATTTATGAGCATTTAATTGCACATTTTCCCTCAGTGTTCAGAAGCCACCTGTTACATATATACAGAGAGAGAACCTTGCCTCCAACAACCACATTGTCAGGACAGGTATGAATCCACAACCGCGATATATTTTTGTTTTGATGCCTATTGTGCCATTTTAAACTTCTGTATGTCTGAACTTAATGTTGTAACAAGTACATGCATACAAAGAACAGCCTTTACCTTTTTAACATCTGTTAATTCTGGAAGTCTAAATACATTAACTAAAATAATCTAGATTCGCATGGAAGAGCAAACAGTATCTTGAGAACCAGGAGAAATATTAATATTCGAAGGTCAATAATCATCTATAAATTCTTGGATCTGTCAGAATTCTTTAATCTGTCTACTCACCATTCTTCTTGAAGATTGACAACAGAGACCGAACGTTTTTACTTATAAACACCACCATGTCTGTCTTAAGATAAAGGTCCAGAGATCATTGCAGTTTGAAAGTGTCTCTTACTTAAATGATTAGAGATACACTCTTTCACCAAGCAGCATCATGACTAACTGTCCACTTCTGCAGACATGGACCAAGTGATGTCAACTAGCTGTCTCCCGTGAAGGATAATCAGGTCGGACACAATGAGATCTACTGTTTGCCACCAATCCTCCAGCTGCCCTGATCTTTCCCACCCCTCTTCATCTGTCCTCCCCCTCGCCCCGGCTTTTGTCAACATCTTACTGTGTGGTGTCCCCCAACGTGTTGGCTGTTTTCCTCCATTGTACCATACACAAACTGAACTTCTGATTTGCCTTGAAGGGGGAGCTTGGCTAAGCTGCCACCCCTAAAATCTGCTTGGAAACATGCCACACGAAGATCAGGGCATCTGCTTTACAATTTGACCCACAGTGTAGTAAAAAGGCATATATATTTGATTTATACGTTCATTTTATTTCAATTTTTTTGAAGTACACAGTGACTGTGTCTAGAATCAAACACTCCATCTAAAGTGTTTTGGTATTATAATGGTTATTTAAACTTTTTAAAGGAATTGTTTAATAAAAAATAAATAAAAAAAACTGTAAAGCACAAAAATGTTTTGAAGAAAGTGCATGCTACTCTTTCCCATACAATGTCATATTTTGACTTACTGCTGTCAAGCTCTTATTTATACAAATTATTTGCACTAAATGAATGGTTAATGTCATTGTGTAATGAACAAAAACTACCCTTTGTAAATAATTGGAATCTGTTCTGGGAGCGACCTAGGCTCTACCGTGCTGATGGCCTGCACCCCAGCAGATTCGGAGCGGCTGTTCTGTCGGACAACATCTCCAAGACGTTACACACCGTATGACTAGAAAATCAAATTCCAAATCACAGTCTTTGCTGTGCCAATTTAATTGATATAAGTAGTGTAGAATATTATATAGAAACTGTGTCTATCCCTCGTTTAGTGAGGCCAAATAATAAATCCACTGTAGGATCTAGGAAAAATCTTATTGTAATTAAACCTGAAAATCTAAATATCAGTGAACAAAAACAATTTCTAAAACTAGGTCTTCTAAACATTAGATCGCTCACACCTAAGGCGGTTATTGTAAATGAAATGGTCACAGATAATAGCTTCGATGTACTTTGCCTTACTGAAACCTGGCTTAAACCAAACGAGTATTTCGGTCTAAATGAGTCTACCCCGCCAGGATACTGTTATAAGCATGAGCCCCGTCTGATCGGTCGTGGCGGCGGTGTTGCAACAATCTATAGAGATATTATTAATGTTACTCAGAAAACAGGTCACAGGTTCAACTCGTTTGAAGTACTTGTGCTAAACGTTACGCTCTTAGATGTAAGAAATAAATCCCTATTATCTCTAGCCTTGGCTACTGTATATAGACCTCCAGGACCATATGCTGATTTCCTAAAAGAGTTTGCAGACTTTCTCTCAGATCTATTGGTCAATGCCGATAAAGCAATAATTGTTGGAGATTTTAACATACACGTAGATAACACAAATGATGCGTTAGGGACTGCGTTTACAGATTTATTAAACTCCTTTGGGGTCAAGCAGAATGTCAGTGGTCCCACTCATCGTCTAAATCATACACTAGATTTAATTATATCATATGGAACCAATCTAACCGATATAGATATTATACCGCAAAGTGACGATCTCACCGATCATCACATGGTAACTTGTATAATACGCACTGCTGAAATTTGTCATGTTGCGCCACGTTATAGACCAGGCAGAACAATCCTTCCGACCACTATAGATTCTCAAATAGCTTACCTGATCTATCTCTGCTGCTCAGTGAACCCAAACAAACAGATGAACTAGAGGAAATGACCAGCAGTTTGAGCACCATTTTCTCTAGTACATTAGATATTGTTGCACCAATTAGATCAAAAAAGGTTAGAGAGAAAACTAAAGCACCATGGTACAACAGTGCTACGCATGCTATCAAGAGAGAAACTCGTAACCTAGAGCGTAAATGGAAACAAACTAATTTAGAGGTCTTTAGAATCGCGTGGAAAGACAGTATGTCACGTTATAAAAAAGCTCTAAAAGCAGCCAGGGCTGAGCATCTCAGCAAACTAATAGAAAATAACCAAAATAATCCAAGGTTTTTATTTAACACCTAGGCTAGACTAACAAATAAACAGACATCACCCGAGCAAATTATTCCGTTACAGTATAGCTGTAATGATTTTATGAACTACTTCAATGAGAAAATAGAAAGCATCCGAAACACAATTGTAAATGTACAATCCTCTATGGTGTCTTATGATTCAGCCTCATTTATCGCCCCTCAAGAACAACTACACCGCTTTACAACTATAGGACAGGAAGAGCTAAAAAAACTTATCATTGCATCTAAACCAACAACTTGTTTATTAGATCCAATACCAACTAAATTTCTGAAAGAAGTGTTACCTATAGTGGAAGAGCCTCTTCTTAATATTATTAACTCGTCTTTATCTTTAGGTCATGTTCCAAAAATATTCAAGCTGGCAGTTATAAAACCTCTCATTAAGAAACCGCAATTAGATCCAAATAACTTAGCAAATTACAGACCGATTTCAAATCTTCCATTTATGTCTAAAATACTAGAAAAGACTGTGTCCGCTCAATTGTGCTCTTTCATGCAAGAAAATGAGATATATGAAAAATTTCAGTCAGGATTCAGACCGCATCATAGCACAGAAACTGCGCTAGTTAAAATTACAAATGATTTACTTTTAGCTTCTGACCAAGGCTGTATCTCAATATTAGTTCTACTCGATCTTAGTGCTGCGTTTGACACTATAGATCATAAAATACTCTTGGATCGACTACAAAACTACACTGGTGTTCAGGGACAGGCATTAAGCTGGTTTAGATCGTATTTATCAGACCGTTACCATTTTGTTTGTTTAAATGGGGAAAAATCGAAGATAACGTCAGTAGACTATGGAGTGCCGCAAGGATCGGTGTTAGGCCCTCTGCTATTCTCAATATATATGCTGCCACTTGGCAATATTATAAGAAAACATGGAATTAATTTCCACTGTTATGCTGATGACACTCAATTATATATTTCATCACGACCAGATGAAAATACTAACTCATCAAAATTGACAGAGTGTCTTAAAGATATAAAATGCTGGATGACGCATAATTTCCTGCTACTAAATCCAGAAAAAACGGAGGTATTACTTGTTGGTCCAAAAAACTATCCACAAAACCACTTACAATACAACTTTAATATAGAAGGATGTACTGTTACTTTATCCTCTACAGTAAAAGACCTGGGAGTTATACTAGACCACAACTTGTCTTTCGAAAATCATATTTCATATGTTACAAGAACAGCCTTTTTCCATCTTAGAAACATTGCTAAATTACGTAACATGCTATCTGTTTCTGATGCAGAAAAGTTAGTTCATGCATTCATGACCTCGAGACTAGATTACTGTAATGCTTTATTAGCTGGTTGTCCTGCATCTTCAATAAACAAGCTACAGTTAGTGCAAAATGCAGCCGCTAGAGTTCTTACTAGGTCAAGAAAATATGATCATATAACACCAATTTTATCATCTCTACACTGGTTACCTATCAAGTTCCGTATCAATTACAAAGTACTACTACTGACCTATAAAGCCCTAAATGGTTTAGCTCCTGTGTATTTAATGGACCTTCTATCGCCCTATAATCCATCGCGTTCTTTAAGATCACTAAATTCGAGGCTTCTAGTCATTCCTAGGATATCTAAGTCCACTAAAGGAGGGAGGGCGTTCTCACATTTAGCTCCTAAACTCTGGAATAGCCTTCCTGATATTGTTCGAGGCTCTGACTCGCTGTCCCAGTTCAAAACTAGATTAAAGACGCATCTCTTCAGCCAAGCATTTACATAATGCTTACCTTTTATAATACTGCTGAATCAGATCAAATGCATTTAATACTATAAAACTTGAAGAGACTGTAGGTTATCTGTATAGGTTGCATAATATTTGCAGTCATTACGTTCCTGTGTATATTGCGTGAATGACGGGTGGTTGGGCAGATATTGTGTTGCGGTAGGTAGTATGCCATACGGAACCGTTGCCACTGAAACTGCTTTAACGCACCAGTGGGGCTCGACAGCCTTAGTCAACGGGTTGGCGCGTATGGTTGGGTTGCGGAGAGATTGTGAGATTGTGGTTAGGTCTCAGCAGCAGTAGGGACGTATAGGTCAGTAAGCTGGGCTGAGTTGAGTGGGGGACGGAGGGGGGTGATTTTGGGACGCAAGAGTCACTGTCTTCATGTTTTGTCATTTACGCCTGTGTTATGGAAATCATCATTATGAACAGCAGCTACGCTAATTATTTTCCCTTTGCTTTTCTGCTGTTATCTCGGGACGTGAGTCCCGAGAAAATGGCGTTCGTCAGCTCCAGTTTGTATCCAGCCTCTCACGGAGACTTCAGATGCTCCAATCACAAAGCCTATGAAGTGACGACTCAACACGGGCGATATGGACTCTCTATGGTGGACGGCACTGATCCTCAACAACTCGTCTTAAGACCGGCGTGCATACTTGGACTTCCAAAAAATACTCTAAATGTTCCGATCCAATCTGACTTGTAATGCTGCCCGAATCATGCACTGTTCCTTCGTTGGCCAGAGGAGAACTGGCCCCCCGACTGAGTCTGGTTTCTCCCAAGGTTTTTTTCTCCATTCTGTCCCTGATGGAGTTTTGGTTCCTTGCCACTGTTGCCTTGGCTTTTGGCTTGCTTAGTTGGGGACATTTAAAATTCAATAATATTATTGATCTGCCTTACTTAAGGTGGACGTTGACGCAATATCTTTTAGAAACAAACTTTGTTATATTGTTTTCATGTTATCACTGTGAAGCGCTCTGATACAATCTGTATTGTAAAAAGCGCTATATAAATAAAGGTGACTTGACTTGACTTGACAAATATCATAAAGTGCGTGACTCAAGCACTATTTCCCAGGACTCCTGAAACCATACGATAGCCATCTGATATTATTTGAAACATGTAGGCTTCCATTTTATGCAAGAGAACAGAGTTGAACATTTTCAAACCATCGAAAATCATATGGGTTTCCATTTTTGGGGGGTTGTTTTTCTTGTGACCTTGTTGTACATCTTACATTTGTAACTGTAAGTAGCAGAGAAAAGACTGCAAGAATAGATTTAGAGTATATTGCTTTAGGCATTTATAGCAGGTGTCAGAATTAGTTCAGATTATTTCAGGTTTAGAGTAACATGAGCTACTATTTGTGTTTCATAACTCTTTAGGGGTGCAGCAGCGCTTTACCATTAAACAATTTTCCGGGCATCCCATTTCCTCACTCGCTGCTCTAGCTTTGGCACTAGAAGAGACTCAAGTGGAGTTGGCTGAGAATTATGGGCGTCACATCAAACTGAAAAAAAAGGTCACTATTTCGGCTGCAAAACTTTCACCACTTTTCCCTTCAATTCACTGAACCTTTTTGCTTGCTAAGGTAAACTTTAATATTGTTCATAACAAACCCTTGAATGCATGAATTGGTACCTCAACTTCTTTTTTCAGTCTGTCATTTAGATTGCACCCAGTCTACCAACTGCCTGTTGTCCAACACACAAAATCCCATTAATATTTATCAGGGGAGACAAAAGACACCATCTGGCACATGGTGTGAGATGAGGGTTGAAGAGGAAGCCTTTAAACCACCACCAGACCCTTGAGTTTCTTCACACTAAAGCTTTTGAGTCCCTAGAAAACAAAATGACACTGAACTGAACCCTCAGCTGACTTGGCTATTAGAAATCGGGTTTGTATGAATGCAATTCATTTGTAGTGATAGACAGTGTTTAGTATTATTTATTATATTATTAGTATGTATTAATATTTTGAAATAGCTTTTATTTTTATATTTTCATTTTTTATTTTTTTAAATATTTTTAATTCATTAATTTTAGTACTTCATCTTAAACTTATTTTCGCTTTATTGCCAGGACAAAACTGTCAATCTTTTTGAAGTTAAAAAAGTCATTTAATATTTATATTTTGTATTGTTAAATATTTCCATTATATTTTTATTAGTCTTTTTTTTAATCATGTAACATTATTGTTTGCAATGATTCTGCTCAAGGAACATCTCTCCTTAAGTTTCCTAAACATGCCCAGATTATGCACAAAAGTAAAACTAACAGATATGAGAACCAAAACTATATATATGTCACAACACGGCTGTTTGTTGCAACTCATAATACACATTTAGGTTGTTTTCCCGACTGCAGACGGATAGAGGAATATTTTTAGTTGAGAAGCTGTTGTTCTGAGTTGCTCACTGTCCTCATTTAAACCAAATATTTTTGTGTAAAGTATATAGGTACACAAGCATATAGGTACACAAGCATATATATATATATATATATATATATATATATATATATATATATATATATATATATATATATCCGGAAGGTGCGATTACGAGGAAACCACAATATGCTACAATCTTTAAATATTTACATCCACCACCCAGTGAGACTTATAAACGTGGGATTGTGTTGCTTGGCCTGGGGCTTTCAAAGGAGGGCATACTCTTTAACATTTGACTTAATCTGGGATAAAAACCAATAGAAGGTTAATGTACCTTCCAGCAGTTTTAGCTTCTATTTTCTAGATTTTTCCTTTGACAGCTTTTGCTTTGTGTTTGATCATAGGTATCTTCAACCAAACATTCAACCAAATGCATGTTAGCTATGTGTAATCTTCCATAAAATGTGTACAAATGCCTAGAAATTAGCATTATTTGTCACTATTATACACCCACAGAATTAGCTTGATTTGTATCTGCTTGACTTTTGCCAACAAGTGCCTTATTTGTTGATTTATATTTATTGAATTCTATGCAACCCCTGGTGTAGTTGGTTGTTTAAGCATGACTAACAGAATCCTGCCCCAGATATCAGACCAGAATGTCCCGTTCTGGCAATGGGTTGCTTTCATAAAACTGCCTCTGTGTTGTTTTCAAGGAATCTGACCAAACGACTGGAGGAGACGATCCTGATGTGTTAGGGCGTCTTCTCAAAGTCTCAGAAGATGATGAGGCATTTTTCCTCAGCTCTGCTCCCCTCCCCTCCTGATCATCTAATTTTAGAGCGCCCTGCAGTGCACAACCTCAAGTCATTAATGCCAGGAAGCTACAGACATGTTTATTTTCTTGGCTTTGATGGAGTTCTGTATCTGTCAGTGTTTACAAGTCTCTTGAAGCATCTATAAATCTTCTGAAACACTGTGCGAAGTGATACCCCCCCCCCCCCCCCCCCCCCCACTTGAAAGCTTCATCAATACTAATAACAATAGCATGAGGGGTTGAGAAGCATGCAGGGTTTATTCTGCAGGTGTCATGATGTTTTAAGATAGCTCTCATTCTTTCAGACACAGCTTTCCATACAGATGGAAGAAAATGAGATGACATTCTCAAGGTGTATTTTCTTTTACTAAATTTACAATGGACACAAACATTTTATTGGACACTTAAGGCACGCCTAAACGAATGAATATGTCACTGCATTACACAATAGCAAATCAAGTTTGTATTCAAGAAATACAGCGCAAGTACAGTTTTCAAGCAAGACTTATGATTTTTTTTTATATATAAACATAGACAAAGAAGTTAAAAGTACTTGGACACTTTGTGTTTGCACTTTTGGGCCATTGTATATTCCAAAATCCCATGATTTTCAAAACACTTGCACACAATCTCCACCCAAGCCTACACACTAAGGCATGTCTTATGTGTGCGTATTATTGTGTCAAATGATTGTTTATATTTCTAATAAGATATGAAATATTTGATTTCAGGAAATCTATATCGCTCTTATCCTAAACATCGTCAATCAAATTTTCAAGATGTAGAATAGATGTGTGCAAAAGAAACATATAGTCTCCAGTGACTAATGTTGTGTGTTGAATGTCAAATGTTGCTATAAAACATGTTACAGTAAAGCATATACTGATTCAATATGTTGCATCTACTAAGTTTCTACTATCATCATAACAGAGGTCACACAAGGTCGCATGGTGCTAACAAGTACAAATCCTGTGAAACACAAAGTCATGAGTAGGTACAAGTAAGTACAAGAGCTTCAGCAAATGCGTTTTTATCTGAAGTTTGCTTTGCTAATGCTATCAGTTAGGTTTAGGGTCGGCTGGAACGTTATTTTCTAACGCGATAGTACGTTAACCTTTTAGTGCCACTCTTTCATTTCATTTCCAGACTGCCTTTATACGTAAAACAGCCAACATAATAAAATTTTGCCAGATTCACGTTCTGCTTTAGATAAATCCGAACTGTTAGTGCCACTCACTAGACATTTAACTTTGAAACCTGCAAGAGGCAACATAATATTTTGAAGAAATGTTGCCACAGGCACGTTTATGGATTTAGTTATTTTACTTGTTAACAGAACCATATGAAACAGTGTACTTTCTCTCTCTGTGTGTGTGTGTGTGTGTGTGTGTGTGTGTGATATAAGACCCTGTTCAATGTGTGCAAATAATAGCATCTATTGTTTCTTTTTAATCAATAGCAGTGTTTATGTGTTCATGCCTCTGTTATTTATAACTATTCTGGATCTCAATATGGCTAACTGTTCACAATCCCTTTAAGAGGATGTGATATAAAATTAATGAAATAATAATATATACAGTATAAATTATATAATGTTTTGTGAGTTTATAAATAAAAACAGTTACTGTTACAGTTTTGTGGCCTTTAGTTGATGCTATCTCTATGCTAATGCAATATATCATTGTTCATCTGCAATCTACCCATAAACACAGTCCTTTCTCTCGTCATCTCACCTTTTTTGACTTTTACCCAGTTTAGTTTTTCCAGAGTTGTACTTGGAAGACTATTTGTCTGTTTTCAGAATCTGTTTGCAGAGCGTGACCCTGAGCAGAGTCTTTCTCTCTCTTTATCACATCTGATCATTCATTAGTGACAACATCTCCGGGCAACAATTCGTTTTGACCAAAACAATGTCAATTACATTGTCACGACAAATACAGCACAAGATTATACTGCACAGATCATTGTGCGGCTGAATCTGGACCATTCACATAATGCATTTTTTAAAAATCAAATGTTCGGAAAACATTCTCATAACATGATTTTTATGAAGCAATTTCAAAGTCTAGGAGTTGGGAATGCAGTGCAATTTAATCTAAGGTTTTGTGGTCAAAACTTCCAAGAGAGGCAAAGAACGAGACATAGAAAGTAACCCAAAAACATGTAAATATTATAGTGAATATCCTTCCACTGTGGTTAAATCAAACACATGCCGGATACAGACATTCTGAAAGGGATTTGAGTTCAGTGGTATTTTTACTCTTTAACACCACAGACGGTTGTTGTGGACAGCAATGAGTCCCATCCAAGCCTCAAAGCTTAAGCTCTTCACATAAACTTTCTAACACAGACTAAGTTCCCTCTGATTTTCAATGCATTTAAATGTCTTGATGCTTTAATTATGCCCTGAAATGCATAAGTTGCATTGCTATTTTTGACCACAACTCACTATTAAAGCCAGTCATGTGAAAACAGTTGCTGTGCTCAATGGTAAAATATTTGCAATTGTGTTCTCATGCTATCCATGATTGCTTATTTGAAAGCCATGGATGCATGACCTGTGCATGATACTGTGGATGAAACATGCTTTATTCTTTCCATTATGTAATAATTACATTAATCAAACCGAGTTCAAAACGAAGTAAACCTGGAGAATGTCTCTATTTAGTGTTTCAAAGCAGTGTTTCTTCCAAATCAGTGTAAATGTCTGGTTAGGTTCTTTAACTCCTAAGACACAATTATGTAGTTTACTGTTACTAAGCCTGTAGGGCTTTTATGATTACATTCAGTTGTGTTATACTGCAGCTGCACAGGTTCTTACCCCAGGTTTCACAACCATCATTTAACCTTTGACCCCACTGACAAAAATAGGCAGACTTGTCACATCTTGCTGAAAGTATATTTCAAACTGAAGAATGTGTGAGTGGAGCTTGTTTAAGTAAACCAAGTCAAGAGAACCCTGGTGAAAAAGAAAACACTTTAGCTTACTTTTAAAAAGAGGACATATTATGGAAATATTGTATGATGTATTTAGTGAGTGATGATTGCCACATCACTCAATAAATACACTGTGAAAATGTTATCAGCATTCCATTTGTAAGATATCATATTTTTTCCTAAAACAAGACAAACCCTGTTGAATATGGCCACACAAAGACACTATATCTGGTTTTAAGATGTTGAAATGACTGCAAACAATAGCAGTGGTGGTTTTGTAATCAACTGTTACTGTCAATCCATTTTCCCCTTCTCATTTCCGTTAAAGGGTTTGTTCACCCAAAAATGAAAATATTGTTATCATTTACTCACCCTCATTATGTTCCAAACCTGTATGAGTTTCTTCTGTTGAACACAAAATAAGATATTTTAAAGAAGGTTGGTAACCAGACAGGCGACGGTTAGCCACTGACTTCCATTTTTTCCCCTATGGAAGTCAATGGCTACCGTCAACTATTTGATTCCCAACATTCTTCAAAATATATTATTTTGTGTTCAACAGAAGAAACTCATACAGGTTTGGAACAACTTGAGAGTGAGTAAATAATAACAAAATTTTCATTTTTGGGTGAACTATTCCTTTAAGCTGCTAACCAACTTGATTTTATCACATGAATCAGAAGCTGTAAATGTGAGTTGTGTCGTGAGCACTCTAATTTGTTTGACAGGATGGCAGGCAAAGACGCCACCTGGATTCCCGCTGACGTGAACGACTGACTGAGACAACAGAAGAAGAACATCAGCATTTTAGTTGACTGAAGGAACTGCGAAGACCGTCACAATTCAGTATGAAAACTGAATTATATCAGAAGGGCCTAGGTAATGATTCAGACGTATTGACTTTATTAGTGCAATTAGAAAATAAGTATAGAGTAGTATCTGGAATCTGTCGTATCAAGTATGTGCCCTGAAATATCTTGTTTTAGATTTCTGGGTATTGAGAATTGTCAGTCTGGTGACTCAACTTTACATTAACTCTTATATTTTTTTTTAATTGAGCAAAACTTGATTTAAAAGTTACAAATCAAACACAGTCACCTTATTCTGTGTGTGTGTGTGTGTGTGTGTGTGTGTGTGTTACTTTTAAAAAGCTCCTAATGACAAAGAGCAGTTCTGTCTATGCTAATGGATATGGTGTGATTCAGATAGAGAACAGACACAGACGTTTTCTGAAAACAGACCCTACCGGGTGTTATATAAGGGCAGTCAAATTAGTTTTTGCTCCCAAAAATAAAAATCTTGTTATCATTTTCTTACTGGCATGTTGTTTACCAAGCCTGTATGACTTTCTTTGTTCATTAACACAAAAGAAAATGATTAGCCATGTTATAAGCTGCTTTATCTAAAGCTGGCTCGTCACAATTGGTCACAATATTTTCACTGAATGGAAATTAGCAGCATAATAATTCTTCGAAATATCAACTTTTGTGTTCCCCAGGAGAAAAAAAGTCATACAGGTTTGGAACGACATGAGGATGAGTAAATGATGACAGAACCTTCATTTTCGTCAAACTAGCCATCACATGATCAGCTAAATTCAACTCTAACATTGTTAATTAACATGAGTGCAGGAAATGGTTATCCATTTGCAATGCAAACTGCAGTAAACGCAGTTGGAACTAATAATGCTGCTTGGACAAGCGAGGCTTCTGATGTTATATGATGCAGCAATCTCCCATACTACTTTAATGATTTACTCAACTTACCTTCTGCATTAGGATAAACGCATCATGAGTACTTTACATCAATCTCACTGTAACACACAAGCTCTCCTCTGACACATGCAGCCACTGTGCCGCTATCACTGAAATATAATCCAGTCAATACAATCTGCTGTGGCCTTGAGAATTGCAGACACTTACATCAGACAACTTTCAAGCCTGGTCATACGCCTCCTATTTGATAAAGAATATGTGAATATTTAAAACAATCCAATTAAAATCACCAAGGCAGAAATAGCAAAATAGCACAGTTTAAGTTTGCTCTTAGAGTGTTTATTTGAGTCTATTAAGATGAAGCAGGGTATTATAGCAAACGTGAGTGTGCTTTTTCAACGCAGAATTCAAACACGAGTGTGCTTTTTACAGTGACAAACTCTTTACATTGACGTTCACAGGTAAGCAAACTAAGCGCTGGCTGGGCTAGAGAAAACCGCAGACTTCAGCCCAATGACCTATCATTAACAGAACTAGCATGAAAGCACCAGCAAGACTGATGACATAGTGTCTTAGCATCAAGTGAAAAGCTGTGGTCCGTTCCATTTTGAGGACTCACAATAGTGTTGATTGATGAACATGTTGGGTCACAATCTACATTACAATGTTCATATTACTGTGCATTTCTCATACAGGCTTGGAACAACATGATGGTGAGGTAATGATGACAGAATCTTTATTTTTGAGTGGACAATCAGTGGTTGCTAATAATGAGTAAACAAAACCAGGTATTGTATTCAAACTTGAGCAAGCCATTCTGATCCATTCATTTTGTAGTTCCACGAGAGTATTGGTATACTCCAGAACTTTTGCTGTTATCTTGTTTCTGAGCAAGTCAGACAATCAAGGTTTTCAGTGTAAAAAATACTTTTATCCCAGCTCCCATATTTTTTGTTATTTGTTGGGTGAAAAGCGAAAAATATCTGTCAAGAAGGGTTTTGGTGTTGTCTCCTTGCTGCTAATATGCTTAATCAATTTGTCTGTAATGGAGGAAATGGCTGCACCAGGCCACATTACATTCAGACACAATGGCTTTATATTGGGCCCTTTTCTATTCTGCCTGCTACCTGCTAGATGTGAGCTAAAAACACAAACCCCTGTCAAACCCCATTTCAAAATGTCTTGAAACAACCATTTTAGTACAGAAAACAGGTCGACATTGGCAGGGTTTCTTGAAAAAGTGTTTGGCGGGATCTCTCATTTGCAGCTCCAAATAATAAAGGGAATTCTCTGCTCTATGCGGAACACTGGCCAGTCTGAGAACAAATCCAATTCTGAGGTCACTGGTCTATTGGGATTAATTGGAGTATGCTCAAGAGTCTCATTAAAATAAACATTCAAAATGTTACCAATTTTTATTCTCTGTATGAAAGAATTTCTGTCCACTGACACAGATTATCCTGCTGCTGTAACTCTCTTTGGCACTGGGCTTGATTGAAGCACTTTTAACAGAAACTTCAAAGGAGGAAGGATGTGCACGCTCCCTACGCTAGTCACAGAATTCAAAGGGATTAGTTGGAGCGCTGCTCGTGGGATACTGAAAAATTGAATATCTTGGCCACCACAGCTTGTCGCAATGGAATTATTAATTACTCCACCCAACCTCTGAAACGAGTTCTAGAGTGCAGCTTCTCACCATGTTTTGTCTTAAACAGGTGGGAAGTTTGAACACAAATAGTATAAACCTGTTGGGATATTTCAACACAGATGTGTCCACACAGATGCAAAAATGTGAGATGGAGTGGAAGGGAAAAGAAAATGCAAGGTCTTGAGGCACATCTTTAAAAGTTGACCTTTTAACATGAGCCTCATATTTTTAGAGCGTCACATTTTACTCTATTTTAATATATTTAAATGTTTTATTTGATTTATTCCTGTATTCCTGAATTTTTAGCAGCCATTACTCTATCTTCAGTGACACATGATCCTTCAGAAATAGTTCTAATATGCTGATTTGGTGCTCAAGTAATATGTCTTATTATTATTATCAATGTTGAAAACAGTTGTGCCAGGATACTTTTTTAAAGTTTTTTTTGATAGATAGTAAGTTCAAAAGAACAGCATTTATTTGAAACATAAAAATGCTTTACTGTCACATCTGATTAGTTTAATTTATCCTTGCTGAATAAAAGTATTAATTTATAAAATAAAAATAAATAAAATCGTCTGAAAGGCAGTGTATTTATAAAACTGTCCACTGGCTTGTGTGAAATTGTTGTTGCAAGCATCATTTGCTCTTCATTTTGTTGCACTATTACGAGAAATGAAGTAATGAAATAGCACAGCAGGTGAATGGTATTGCGTCAATTTGAATGCACATCACGACTGCAGAAAGAGGATTTGGCACAGATAGAGGAAACCAGCTATGGTGGTCTGTCAAAATATTCACAAGATTTCATCCTTGTCAAAAATATAAGAACTAAGATGGTTAATAATGATTTTTGTTTTAGTCTATGATTATTTAATGTGACTTATTAGGGCAAGAAGTAATTTAAGATATCTGAATGAATGGGCGGCTTTGTTAAGTTTGAATACTTTAGCAATCTTCATTATTTTGTTATATTTAGTGTCTAATCTAGTTCAAATGGAACTGAAAGATTATGCATATATGTGGAAAATCAAGCAACACTTGATATGATTTTTTGTATTTTTTTGTATTACAAAGGCCCTTGAGAATTGTTTTGTTTGCTAAGGAAAATAAGTCTTATTGTGAGCTGATATATCTACATGGGAACCATCAACTGCGGATCTTAATAACTCATTTGGAGTGATAATCAATTTTATGCCCCATTACCCACCATGCTTTGATGCCATCCTACAGTGTATTTGGCACTCTGGGATCACTGCTGATGACAGGGAGTATTTCTACAGTATGTTTATTTGTGTTTATACGTACACTTATAATCTCTGACTCCCATGCAGGTATTCACATTCACATTGAAACATTAGAAATGACAGCTGTTATATATTGTATCTCATTATTGACTTTACCTTTGATATAAGTTTACAGTAGTTTTTACAGTGCAAGTTATAGATATGTTTGTGTGTTTATGCATTTTTAGCTTCAATTTAAGCTGTTAGTGTCCATTTTCTGCAATAAATTCAAGGCAGCATGCTTGCAAATTAGTTTGCAGCAACAAAAAAAGATAGTCACACATCTTATGACTCGTCCTGCATATTGTGTAAGCATCGCAAGTTATTAAAAGAGTATGACGCAAACTCTTTTCGAACTTGTTTTGACTGCTAAAATGCGATTGAAAATAAGGTTGTGTGTGGAAAATCCCACACTGGGTCCTGATGAATGTTTAGTTTGGACCACACACACAGAGTTTCTACTAAACAACAGGCTGACATCACTGCCAGAGAGGATTTCACTCAAAACAAAAGCACACCCATTCTCCTTTCTTCTTCAACTGTAATTCTGTTAGGGACTGAGATGCCTTCTTCCCGCTTTAGAGGTTACTGAAGGCCAGCATGTGGTTCTTCTTGTTTAGAATGTTCAGTTTTCTGATAGGGACAGTGAAACATTTGATCAGTGAACAAGGACACAAAGTTTAAAAAACAAAGTTTATCACCCTCTTCTCCTTTTTTCCTTCAGTGTCACAATATGCATGACCAGTTCGGGGGTGGGGGCTGAAATAGTATTTGCTTGTAGATCATCGTAATCTTAGTTTGTAACACTTTATTTCGATTGTCCACTTTAGACATTCTAATAAATACAAAGTTCTGTCATGAAACTCTAGATGGCGCAGGCTGATAGGTCCTTAACTGAATCCACTTGTAATCACATCATTCTCTATAGGGCTCAGTTGATTGATTCCTGTTGTAGCCAATGAGCTCGCTGCTCAACCTTCAAATACTTGGTCATCATTTCCTGTAGTAGTTGCAGCAAGCTTTCAGAAACCCTCCACCTTCCCCAGCTGCACCTGCATAGATCTGCAACGGGTAATTCGCGTATGCTATATTGTACAGCAGTAGCATGTTTTACTTGCTCACAGCAGCATTTTGTGTATGCATTGGCAGTAGCAAGTCCCATATTTGCTCTACAACAGCAGCAGCAATAACCAACAGCAGTAGCAAAATGGTAGATCTATTACACCAAGACCAAACATATCAACATTGTCATATTCATTACCATACCAAACACTTCGAGAGTTGCATGTCAACTACCAGTCATCAGAGTATTAGTAGACTGTCTGCTTAATAATAAGAACCTTTAAGAACCTTTAAAGAAAGTTCTGAAAGCATTCTCTGTTAGCTGGGCTTCAATATGATACATTGATTGATGTAATATGAGTATCAACTGAACAAACTGGATACAAAGTATTTGTCCAAATACAAATGTTTGCACATTTGAACAAGTGATTTCTTCTCTAATGTTCCATGCCGCACAACAGCACTGACAGATGTATTATGACAAGAGAGGTCTATAGCTCAGCCCTTCTTTTCAATGTTTCCTCTTTTGTACCCTCCCCCATTTCCCACTTGAACTGCAGCCTGGTTCACTGGGTTAACCGATCTGTCAGAGTTATGTCCAGTGTTAATCATCATTCACGTGACCATGGAGAGAGATCTAACATATTGGATTTCTTACCATGAGACCTGCTTCCGCAGCGCATGAGTTGATTCCTGCAGCTCAGGCACTGATGGGATGAGGAGGACTCATTCTCCATAATCCAACATCCATCTATCAATCTCTACCATCACTAATGGCTCAAGGACTTTGTGAGTCTTCTTTTACTCAACGGTTGAACAGTTTGTTGCGCACAAGGTGGAGCTCAGCTACAAGAACACTTATTTTTCTCTAAATATTTATTTATACAGATCGTTGACCACCGCCAACCCCTCTGTTGTGCATTCTGCCCAGTCATGCATGAGGAGAGAGACTGGTATGCTGGAATGCATTCAGATTCAGCTCTTCTGAATAAACGGCTCGATGAATGAGTAAAGCTATGCATGAAGAAAATCCAAGGAAGAGTGTCTATGTACCATGCTCAATACGGCATGGCATCCAAACATAAATTTTTACATGTGCTTTAAATAAAGTCATATATAACATTTTGTCATCACATTCATCAATGTTCATCAGTTTTACTCATTATAAGTAACATTAGGGGAAGTTGTGGCCTAATGGTTAAGTCAGACTGGTTATCTGAAGGTTGCGGGTTCGATGCTCAATACCGGCAGGAAACAACTGAATTGGCCTTGAGCAAGACACCTAACCCTGAATCGCTCCCCAGGCGCCACAGTGAATGGCTGCCCACTTCTCTGTGTGTGTGTGTTCATTACTCACTCTCCTAATGTGTGTGCACTAACTTGGATGGGTTAAATGCATAGGACAAATTCCGAGTATGGGTTGCCATACTCGGCCTTCATGTCACTTCACTTCATTACATTGAGTACTAATACAATGTTGTGAATTCTTTATGCTTTACCTATTGTCCATGTTTAAGGCATTGTTACAACGGGACTTACAGTACATATTCTGACTAGCAACTTATACGTGAATATTATGTGTGCATTTTTGTCATTTTGTGCAGTTTCAGTTGTAATACGTTTATGTTGTGTATGTATCTGATTAATCTCATCATTTAGGTTTACATGGTGCATTTGGGTGGGTTAATCAACCTGCTAGCAAACACTTCGGTTTACTGGTGTTCATTCAGGTATCATACGGGACAATCCTCGACAATATTGATATTCTTTCTAGATTTTTGTCTACAGTATATGTTTCCATTAAAATAATTTAATTTATCACCATGATGGGCATCATCTTCTATGTTTTCTTTGAGATAAAAAAGCCTTTGTTAACAAACATTATCTTCAGTGTTTTTTATTGGCAAAATTTTTTATGGCAAACAAAATGGTTATGAAAAGTTTTGTAGTATGGACCCTTCTTAAGCAGAAGTTGGGTAAACTTCTATCCACCTTATTCCTGACGAGTTTACTGCGTTTTGAATTATGGGCGGCACTTCCGGTTTGGGGAACTTCCATTCAAAAAGGCTGAAACGAATAATTTCCAATCATAAGGTTGCCCTACAAATAAAGCTGATCCGTCAGTTTGACTGGATGAGCTGTCAATTTTCCTTCATGATTTATTTTCAGACATCATGAGAATAACGTTATACTTGGTATTTTAACGTGACATGTTATAACAAGAATATCTACGGCAAGAGCTCTTTTCAGTCGCTGCTTTCTTTTCCTCATGATGATTTTTATTTTTTCCTTTGCAATCCGCTGTAAAAGTATGAAAAAGGACAACATATACGGCACATTTGTGGTCTGTTCTCCCGAATTCAATTTACGATATTCCATTAATAATTCACTGGAATGCACAAGAATCTCTGGTTATTCTCCTCAAATCCTCACGTCTCTTTCCAGGTTTGTTTTCACAGGTAAATGCAATCTATAATCTGTCAAAATGACGGAAATCACTTTGATGTAGCGTCACGTAATGCTGAAGTTAATGCACATTTTTGATTAAGGCTTGTTATACAATACAGATATATATTTGCCTACTACAGTGATATTTAACCAAAGACTCGCGCTTTTGGGGCTATTTTTGGTCTGTTGATTCTTTTAAACTTTTAAATTTCATTTTAATGCTCGATGATTGAAGGGTGAGTCGATTAATGTCATCTCATTCTGACACTTTTGTCATCGTATTGCGATCATAGAGCGAGCCTTTCACTGATTGTTTACAGCTTAACGGAAGTTACACCCATAATTCACGCAAAGCGTCATGGGGTGCAGGAATAAGGTGGATAGTGGTAAACACGAGACAACAGCAAAATACAATTTTTCTATTCCCATTTGCTCCAATAGCCACAGAAAAAGAAAAATCCATGATAGTTTTTCCACGACTTTCCAAAAGAGCAAAAATATAGATGTATAGAGATCTAAGGCCATAGAGATTGATTACAGCAGTCACGAGAGAAAGATGGCAAATTTTCCATCAGATTTCCATAGATCTGTGATGCTGATAAGTTGATAACTGTGGAAACGCATAATCACAGTATGTGAAAAGGGTCCATTGAAGTATTTTTTTCATAACACGCTGAGAAAGGGGGACATTTTAGGATTTGGACATGCTTCCTGCACACACAAATGACATTATTGCTAATAGGCTAATTTCCTCTCCATTTTCTCTACTCAGATATTTTGATGTAGGAGTCTTTGCGTCACATGAAAAGTGAAGCGCCTTACAAAGCAAGCAAGGTTGGTGAAATGTTCCACTTGAAGACATGAATCTCGTTTTTTTATTAAGGCACAACCGAAACAAGGATGAAAGGGATGTATTTGACAGGAGATTTGTTCATATCTGTGAACAGCAGCTCTTTTTAATGTGCACTTTTGATTTCATTTTCTGTTCTGTGTCTCAGCGCTGTGGCATTCCCCTGTAATTTTAAATGACAGAGAACTGACTGTCTGCCGTAAACACTCAAAGTAACAGAACCGAGCTGATGCACATTAGTACGCAAAATGACAGGTTGCACACAACAGAAAGTCGGAACGCTTAATAATAGAGCCGTGATTGCAAGGAATTTGAGGAAAACAAGCCATTATGGAAGTATGACAGGTTTACAGCATTTTCCATTTCAGTAACACTCCCAAACCTTCCCAGCCATTGAACCAACAAACAGGAACGCAGGAAGAGACACCTGGATCTCTTTCCCACCCATTCTGACAAAAGCACAACATTTCTCAGGATTCCCACACTAACAGAGGTAACTTTTTATTTTATGATGTTTCATGTGATGTATCGCATGTTGTACTTACTAGTAATAACAGCAAATAATGCATAATTACAAGTAACTAACCCTAATCCAAAACCAAACACTAACCCTAACCTATATCTAGTTAATTAATATGTCTCAGTACTTATTTGTGTAATTACACTTTAACAACGTCACCTTAAAATAGAGTGTAGCCGTAACAGAAAGCTACCAAAAAGTAGAGTGGTACTATGGTTTGTTGGAAATGTGTAGACACTAGAAATTAATAATTGAATTTATTTATTTAGTTAATTTTTTTTTAATTTTTAATAATGATATTTATAATATTATTATTCATTATTTTTTAAGAGATTGATAGATGCCCAATATGCAGGTAACCCTACTACTAGTTTTTTTTTATTTTATTTTTTTATTTTTTTACATGGATGATGATACTTCCATGGTTTGCCAAACATGCACTAAGATTAAGGGAAGTATACTTTTAAGTATCATGTATATAGCAATCATTCCGTACCATATCAAAGTACCATGCTACTATATCATCTGATACCTTTATGGTGCCATCACAGTATTATATCACATTAGTAATCGATCAATATCAGTTTTTCGGGGACAGATTATTACATTTTTACTTTGATCCCCCAATCTTAAATTTGCATGTAGTTGAGTATATGCAGTATATAAAAACACACATATACTGAAATAAATGTACAGACAAATGTGGTATACATACCACATTAAATAAGCATACTCATCAAATACAATCTAAATAAATAAAGCACAACTTAGTCTGAGTATCACACCAAGGCAAAACACTTTATCAATTGCAGTGTACAGCTTTTCCTACCTGTTTTGTATTTATCCACATGTCTAAAGTGCCAGATTGACTTGACTCTGCTAGTGTGGTGACTGCTGGTAAGGTTGGGCTTGGTATTCTTCTTGCTGTTGGAGTTCCCCATGGCATTGATCTCAGACCCCACCAGCTCTAGACTCCCCAAACCCCTGGAGATCCATATGCTTCCTTGCTCTCTCCCTCCTTCTCCCAATGCCTGTATATTCCTCTTCCCGCTTAGCGCTCCAGTTGCCGCTTCAGGGACAGATATGTCCCACTCTCTGCTGTGCTTGTGATCCCGTGTGTGTGTGTGCAGAGCGTGTGTACGAGACCCTCCCTCCTCGCCTCTGTTTTTCAGACCACACCGCTTTCAGCGATGATCAGTCACAGCTCACTCCAGCCGAATGTGAGAAAGGAGGGATATGTGCTTGCTTCAGCCACCCATGCTTGTATACACACCCAAACACACATTAAAGGACTCACACATTTGTAACGGATGCAGTTTAACTATCAGGTTTCACATATTTGAGTCTATCCTCTATTGTCTCTCGCTCTTTCCTAGGTCTGTTTTATAGATCTCACCTTAGGCAGTTCATAATTCTTTTTACACAGAAGCCTGCTTTTATTTCCTTTGCCTTCATCCAATAAAACCCACTGACTCCATCCAAGAAATGTTTTCCTAATCCGTAGGTGAGTTAATCTCATGAAAGCTGTTAAGAATTGTCCGCAGAAGAATTGTAAAAAGAAATGTATTTTTACGATAATTTAGATTGTTGGTATTGTGCCGTTATTTTAATGACAAAGTAGCACATTTCCACCATGCTCTCAATAGCCAAAATAAAATATTTGAAATGGGATACTTTAGTATTGAGCATATTTTTGGTATTTATTTGTCTTCTGTATAAAGTGGGGAGATTTAGCTGTTTAAATAGTATTACACTTTACCTTTAGGCCTATTCGCTCTTTGGTAGCATGTATTATACTGCCTTTAACTTATTATAATCATATTATTATAATTTGATTTAATTTAATTTAATATTACTGTTATTTATTTCTTTATTTATTGCACTGCGGAAATTACAATTTGTGTAGAATGTGCTGCTGAACTGTCAAAAAAAAAAGAGACATAATAAAAACGTGTACATTTTTAATCAATCTAATTTTTCTGTTTGTTTTTGTTGATTTTTGAGTAAACTTGTCCTGGATTCATCCACCCACCGCCCCCACGGTTCTATATTGAAAAGACATGACTTAGAGATCTTATATTCCACATATGTGGAAACATATAGAGATTATATATTTACTGCTGTACGAACGTAATTCAAGTTTAAACCAGACAAAAACAACTTCTGATTCAACTGCTGCACCCTCATCCCATTTCAACCATGGATATGCTAAGAACCCTGCATATTTTATCTATTATTCTGTCTTCCACCAGCATCCCTTTCTCTGTCCTATTTCTGGTGCAGTCCTCTTGTGTCACACTCTTCTTGTGTTTCCAACTTTCTCTCCCCCCAGCTTACTGTCTTTCACTCTGTCTTTTTCTGTTTCTCTCCTACCAGGTAACATAATATTTAATTCGACTCTAATCTATACCTATCTATAAGATAAGGCCCGTTTCTACTGCTCTAATTCTAACTGTCCACTTCAAAATAAACGTTTAGAAGGAAATGTACAATTAACACATTATATTTCATGAGGTTTGCTATGACTAAATATGGTATTGAAGACAGAATTACTATAGTTAATGAAAATAAACGAACGAAAACAAACGAATGATTACTCACCTGGGCTGCGTAACATGTTCACTTTTTGTGCTTCTCTTTTCCTGTTTAGTTCCTGTTTGCATTGTTTCCTTAGTTTCTCTTGTTAGTCACCATAGTGTCTCTTTTAGTCACTTGTTATCCTGATATTTATACCCCTATGTTTCAGTCCTTGTTTGTCAGTCGTTGTCTTTACATATCATGTAAATCTGTTGCGTTTTCTGTTTATACTCATCCCTGTTTGGAATTTATTTTTTAATTTTTTTCATGTTGATTATTCAAGCTATTCCTGTGAATAGATCCCCGCCTTTCCTCGTCCCTGTGTCAACGTAACAGGCTGGGCTTGCTTCTTTGATATCCCCTATTAAGGGGGCTTTTAACAAAAGTGAAAGGAACAAGCCTTCTGCTGGATTTCAGAAGAATAGGACACAGGAGAGGAAAGTTCAACACTTTTACTTGATCAATAAAAACAAAAAAATTAAACAAATGTGATGTTTATCTAAAGTATTTTTTGCTTATAGTTTAATTGGATCATCAAAGGTCAGCAGCAAAGACATTGGTTAATTGGTTAAAGTGAGATTAAATACATAAAGTATATTTGTGTCATTTAACTTAGGTTTGCGTAATATTCTTTTTATTCTTTTTGAGGAATACTGAATCTGTTTTTGTGCAACTGAGATTTTGTGCAAGTGAGATTAGAACGCATGTTCACATTTAGTCTAGAAATAACCATCACGTTCACACAGCACACACACAACGCCTCTGCACCTTAAACTCGATTTTTCTATACATGGGGCGAGAGGTGTCAGTCAATACTTGGGGAAACAACATAACTTGCGTTACTTAGGCTATTTGAAAATGTAACTTTTATATTTATAAATATAAAAATATAACTTTTGAGATTTTGTTGTAAATATAAAAGTAATGCGTAACTTTACTCGTTATTTGAAAAAAATATTTTTCATTATTACGTAACTCACATTACTTTTAATTCAGCTGAGACTTTCGTTTATTTGTTATCCCCAACACTGGTATCAATGATACTAAAATAACACTGCTTGAAGATGAAGAACATACATAAAGTATACAAATACGGTTATGATGACTTTTAGTGCAAGGCAATTTTGTTTTCCCTGTTAATTCTTTGGAAATTAAGATTTATTTATTTATTTATGTATTTTTATTCATTTATTTATTTATTTATTATTATTTATATATATATATATATATATATATATACATATATATATATATATATATATATATATATATATATATATATATATATTTTTTTTTTTTTTTTTTTTTTATGATGTAGCCGTATGTTTAAATGCAAAATATTATGCATTTGTTTGACAAAGCTGTAACTGAAGCTATAAGCTTATGCAGGGCTTTCTTTTCTGCACTACGTAATGATCTGGAAGAAAAGGAATGCCCAATGGAGATTTTAGGAGGGGAACACAGTGCCTCTGGAATGTTCTTGACCTTTTCCAGGTACCAGTTGGGCCTCCCCTTCCCTTGTTTCCTCCCCTCCATCCTCCTCTCACTGTAATCAAGAGTCCTGGCTTTACAAATACCGAAAGCTTTACAAATCATTGTTAATCAAAAACAGACAGAAAACACAGGAGGCCCCAGCAGCAGATGCAAACATAATGGAATCCTGGGAATTACGTTGTCCTCTTGTAACTTGGACGGGGAAACACTTGAATCATGCAGAAGAAAAGGGTTGTAACAAAAACTATGACGACTATTTCAATCTGAGTTCCATTACATACCAGATTCATGGTCTATGCATTGCATTTCAAACTGATCTTTGCATACATTTCTCTCTGAAACATTATCCATACATCATCTGCTATTCACACAAACAACTGAAGCAAAGATGCCACCACAACTGGTTCTGCCGAACAATCATCATTCCACTTAGAAGATCCCCATATATCAACACAAAGTTATTCAACATCACTCTTATGATGTCTGGCCATAGACCAGCTCCAGGATTAAAAATGTATTCCGTGCCAGATTTGACTAAGACAAGTAGGTCTACATTATACATCAGTTTACAGACACTTAGAAGTATAATCTGAATACCGCAAGAAGCTTTCAGAGGGCATCATCACAGACTAATGGATAGTAATGCCTTATAAATCAATGCCGACCTTATTCAGCTCCGCATTAGGCTCTTTGTACAGACTTATTCCATCGTTCTTCCCATGCGATCCAGATCATCCAGCTCATCTGAATTCTGTTGCTTCTTCCCTCTCTACCTGTGAATGTGCTCTGGGACACGCTATACTATTTCTGAGGCTTGTGATCTGAAGAGAGGAATTTCAACTGACAGTCAGAAATATAATGCCCTGAAGGTGTAGTGATATTACCAGCTTCCTTCCTGCTTCATTCATCATTGCTCCAAGTGACAAAAGTGTGTCAGTTGTTTTCATGCCATACTTCGGTTCTTCTTAGAGAAACTTTCTCTCAGCTAGAAACTTGCTTTTCTCTGTTTCCTGTTTTTCACACTGCGATTGTGAATATACAAGATTACTGAATGAACTGCTTTATTTAGACATTAGACATAGAATAACAAAAATGAAGCTGTGTTAAAATACATACTAGAACTTGATATTTTGGTAATACTTTACAATTAGGTTAAATTTTCATTAGGTTTAACATTACATTAGTTAACATGAACTAACAAACGAACAAACACTTCTAGAGCATTTATCAATCTTAGGTATTCAGCATTAACTAATAAATTATTAAAGCTAAACGTTGAATCTGTTATGATTTTTTAATGGACCTGAGCTAATAATAAACACCGAACAGTTGTTTGTTTATTAACTAACCTTAACAAAGATGAATAAATATTGTAACTGCTCATTGATGTTGGTTAATGCATTAACTAATGTTAACTAATGTGACCTTATTGAAATTCACGAATAAAGTCTGATTTATACTGAGTGAAAATATATTAAGTGTGATGTTTCTAATTGGCTTTAATATTGTCAGTGTAAGCCTATAAACAAAATATTAAAACGTGACCTGGAAAATGTTTACTTAGTACTACATTTTCTGCCCACCTTTAGAGTAATGTTAGCCTAGACATTTCTAATTACAGTGCATTTCAAGTTATTTATAATTCTAAAACAGTTTTATAACTTTTATTAATATCTTAATATTTGACAGTCTTAAAAATACATTTTGTTTTGTTTTACGCCCCCTTGTGGCCCCATGAAACAAAATACTGGTCCGACAGCTACTGTGTGTATCACTGCTCACAGTGCACAGCATCCAGAGAATAACAATTATGTATTGTTTACATGCCTATGTCTTTTAGCAGAACAATGACATTTCTTTCAGATCTTGCCAACAGGTATCATTCATTAATATCAGTAAGGATCAAGTATCCCACACAGCCCTTTAGCCTTGAGTGTATGTATACACATTTTAGCTTGGCTTCTAATTCCTTGAATTCACCACTAGCCGTAAAGACTATTCAAATTAGTTAGCAGTGTTCATGGCTCCTGTTGTCAAGGTGAACTTTCTTTTTCGTGCACCTCTAGAAATGTAACCCCCATCTGTGCATGACTAAGCATGGGTATATGTGTGGGATCCCTTTCATATGCTTGTGTCAGACAGAAGTGTGTTCAGATACATGTCAGAACTTTACCTCATGCGTCTGACACTGAATTGCTTCCAGGCAGAAGCTGAGAGGATTTTAAATATGTACGTTGTATGAAATAATGCTAAGTCTGATGTTACAGATTGAAGTACAGCATTGCACAAATATGGTGACCAGACATCCCTGTTTAAGGCCCGTTCATACAATGAATGATAACTATACAGATAACTATAACCATAACATTCTGTTTATTACAAGAGAGAGCCACAGTTATGGCATTTTCCACTTTAAATGCTTGAGCTTGTTAATGTTGTGTGGATTCTGATTGGCTGTCAATGTTTTAATCTTTCATTAGCTAAAAATTAGAATTAGAATTAGAACGATTAATAAAATGTTATAGTTATTGTTATAGTTATCACCCTTGGTCTGAACGGGCCTTTAGCTGGGACGGTCCCATTTTCACAAGGTCATGGTGTCCCAAAAATGTCTTGCTGTCAATTTCCCATTTTGGACAGGTAAATCGTACAATGCAAATCACATAGACACACTGTAAAATTTGGAAGTCTATTCTATTTGTTAAGTTCAGCTATTATGCATATTTTATGCTAAAATGATTTGATGAAATATGTCCTGACGTGAAAGTCTCATTATTATACAAACATATTAACTGTGAAAACTTGTACTTTTTAAAGGTGTCCTAGAATGGTTTTTTATATTATTTTATAATGTTTCCTGGGTTGCCCTTATAATGTTAGTATGTTTTTTAGATCAAAAATAGTCATAATTTATAAATAAAAGGCATTTTTCCCAGCCTGATTTTAGCCTCTGATTTGAACGCTCTGTTTGGCGTGTCTGCTGTGTGTAACCGGCCTCTGCTGTGATTGGCTGACATGCTTGCATATGAAATAGCTACGTATTACATGTGAAACTCTTTCGAATAATTTTACTACAGCTATTATACGTTTTTACTATTACAGCTATCGAGATTAACGAATCGTGAGATGTTTTTAAAGTATTTAGATCTATTCCCATCACATACAATGTTGCCGTGATGACTGAGCATTGAGCAAGCAGAGGACAGTCTGTTGATCGCGAGCATGAAGATCTTATCATTGCAATGCAGTTTCTGCACTCTCTCTAATGCTTTCACCAATGCAAACACGATCATGTAAATACAGTAAGAGCTTCGTTGTGCAGTGTAACGTGCGTCATTGATGTCACAACGAGTTTGGCAAGTGTCCAGATAAACTCGCGCTGTGGAAAGATTGTTCTTTGATCGCTTTCTTTATATAATTTATTCACAATTTAAATAAGTTTTTGTTTTTCATCCTACTAAAAGAAACGATATGAAGTTGACATTTTAGTCACTGGCTTGACTTACTGATGCATAAACAGTATTGAACGATTTTGAGAGAAAGATTACCTGTCTGAACTTGAACAATTACACATCAGAAAGTGTTGCTTGGTAGCTCGATCCGAGGCCAGCTCTGTATAGGCCCAAGTTGAGGAAACAGTCGTCAGTGAAATTTCCAGAGAAAATAAAATTAACCCATTGTTTCTTCAGAGGCTCGGATGAAGGAAATAAAAAATACTTTTGTGTTCATGTGTACATCCAAACACTGAGCAACTGCTATGCTTCGGCTGCGCAGTTCCGCCTGGCATTGAACATGGGCTGGCATATGCAAATTCCTGGAGTCGTACATATTAATGATCCCGACTGTTGCGTCACAGTCGGTGTTATGCGGTGCTATTTTTCAGGGGTGTTTTTCAAAAACGAGATTTAAGTAAGAAGGAGAAAACAATGGTGTTTGAGACTCACTGTATGTCATGTCCATGTACTGAACTCTTGTTATTTAACTATGCCAAGATAAATTCAATTTCACATTCTAGGGCACCTTTAAAAAATGCAATTGCCAATTTAACTGCCAAAAAAGCTAAAAGTGATGAAATGTATATGTATATATTTTAACCATATAGTAACCATAGCATATATACTCACAAATCTTAAGGGGTAGATAACATTTAAAGATGTGACTCAAAAGATATGATAATGATTCAAATGTACCAAAATGATTTTAAAAAAGTGTAATAGGCATTTTGTTCAGCATTGCTGGTTCATGCATAGACCACTGACCAGTAACTCAAACCTGCTGTCCTTGCTATTCTTTATGGTGGCAAAAAGCAAAACATAGTGAGAACATTTTGCTAAAGTTAACAGTTTTCTCTTGCACAAATCTGCAATTGTTCCGGATTTGCTGGAATATTGCCATCCTGGAATGAGGGGTGAAATCCAAGCGGCACCAAGCTGAATTCCATCCACCTGCATTCCAACAGATCCAACACTTGGCAGACACACGGACAGTTTATTTGGTGCCAGCCTACAAACGTAATTCACCTGCTCTCAGAAGGAACGGCTTGTCCTTTTCAGACTATTGTTTTAACATTGTTTCCTCCGTTTTTAATTGTTCAAGGCCATTGCAAAGCAAATCTTAGAAGCTGCACAGCCTGGATACTCATAGTGTATGTGTGTGTTCTTTGTTCCCTGCCTTCATTCCTAGCATGCCTGCTCACAGTGCCAGAGTTATGAAGAGGCTCGAGGAGGTATGAGACTCAAGGTCAAGGTGAGATGATGAGTCATGAGCCATTATAAGAACTGAAAAGAGATTCAGCAGAATTTTATCTCTGCGTCAACCAAGTGGAAGGAGACCAAGTAAAACACAAGGTATGGGAGAGCTGTCAATGGAGAGGTAATCGTGGGAGAGAGCAAAGTGTTGTGCTTAACTAAAAAAGCAGACTTAATTCTTTCACAGCTTTTTGACATGTCGAAAGTATACTTCCTTAATGCTTCTGAAATCCCGCATGGTCAGCAGTTATTTTAACTTTCGCAAGGGTATGAATAAATTCCATAATTATTTAGGAGAGCTTTGGATATCAGCCTATTTTATTAGGCCTTGAATCAAAAGATAACATGCAATCAATATGTATCCTATTTACTTTTTAAATACACTTTCTCTGTGTTATTTAGCATGAATCTTTAGTGCACATTATTCCAAATGACAAAAAAATGGTCTTGGTAATATTTCATGAAGTATAACAATTTGTTATACCTGTGAAATAACTTTCCTTTATTGTTATGAAATTGTACAATGCAGATTCCATATTAAAATTCAATTTGTCTGTTCAGACCAATATGGAGAAAACTGGAAATTCACTCTCTGACAACAGGTGGAGCTTATAGCAAAGCAGAAATGCAGTTGTTACACTGGTTACTTCGGTACACAAAGTGTATCTTTCTGTTTCTAACTCGGTAGTCATGGAGAGTCAAACAGTATTTACATGTTTTCAGTTGTTCAGATTTTTTTGTTTATCAAATAACACCAAATACAGTACAGGGACAAGAGAGCCAGTTCTAGATTCTTCCTCTGCTATCCACAGTTGCTTAGCAAAATAGTCTGTTCGTGAGCCCCACCAAGTCTTTGACAAGAACTGTCCACCGTAGGCTAGACCGTCCCATTTAACAACACAGTCCGACCTTTGCGGCCTTTGAAGTCTGAGTCCTTCGAATGATGCAGCCTTTGAATTGAGATACAGCCTTAGTGTTAACCGGCCTTAATGCCACGATTTCTCTCCTGTCATACAGCGGCACACTCCAGTCCATAGGTGGCGGAAATGCACCTTTATGTTGGTTTGCCAATTGGCTTTATGCCCAGCTGTACTACTTCCTGAACTTCAGCCAGCTCCTTGTTTCCTGTCTGCCATTATTGGGCAAACTTGATTAATTCAGGTGTGTCTGATTATTGTTGCCATGACTACTGAGGTCAGGCACACCTGAATTAATCAATTTGTCCAATAATGGCAGACAGGAAACAAGGAGCTGGCTGAAGTTCAGGAAGTAGTGCAGCTGGGCATAAAGCCAATTGCCATTAGAACATCAGCAGAAGTACATTTCTGATTTATGGCTGTATTTTGAGCTTAATGTAATTTTTGTTGATACTTTTGGGTGCTTTATTAAGCCCTAAATTCACAATGTTTTGTCACTGTATTGAATTCACCCAACCGGATATTCATTAAGTTATCTCCTTTTGTGTTGACATAATTTTCATTTTTGGGTGAACTATCCCTTTAAAGCCAAGGGTAATAAAGGTTGGAGCTCAATTTCATTAATGAATATTAACACCCCAAAAAATAAAATCAAGTGTCGCCCACAATACGGAAGTAAAATGACTTGCAGGTGCCGTATCAAATCGACTTCAACTAGTATGTACTGCTGTGCAAAGAATACATTTATTGACATAGCTATTGGATTATTCCATCTCCAATGCTATTCACAGAACTAAACAAAGAGATATGGAGGTCAAAAGGTCATGGGCCGTCTGCCATGACAACAGGAAATGTCCCCATACTGTTATCTGGCTTCACAGCAGCAACGTGTGGGTGTGTCAGCACCCCTTGTTGAAGTTGTGTGTGTTTGTCGGACAGTTGGGTGTAACCATCACGACCCAGACTGAGGTCAGAGAACTTGTTCATGACCTTGGCAGCTTCTTTTAGACTCACCTCATTCCTGTACTTTCTCTCTAGAGCCATAAACTCCCATTTCATCTATTAATGCTGTCTGAGTGCCCTTGTTTCACCACACCAACATTACGGCCACAACTGAAATAAAAAAGTCCAGCTAAGAGGTTCAGCTCTCAGATATTCTATTGAAGCTATAAAATCTTATTGCAAAGGGAAAAGCGACTTTTTATCCCACGATTTTCCCTGCTTATCTTACTTTAAAAGAGGTGTGTGAGAAGTGTGCCTTAGTCTCCCTGACAGGTTTGTGGTAATAAGAATAAGACTTAATGCTTTCTTATGTAAATGGAAAAATGCAGTGAGTGGCTGTTCATAAGCTATCAGTGAGCTGTCTGGTTGTTTTCATATAAAGGCTGGCAGAGGGTGAGAGAGCTTTTGTTGGAGTAAACGGTGAAACAAATATGTCAACAGGTGTATCGATTACTGTGAGTTACATAATGAAAACCACAAACACTGAGACACATGAGATGACTTGGCTGATTGGGACTCGTAGACAAAGAGGCACAGAAAATATGGGAAGTTAATGAAAATGCACCGCATTTCTAAACGATGTAAAAAAATATTTCCAAAAAAATATTAAGCAGCACAACTGTTTTCAACATTGATTACGGTAATAAGAAATGTTTCTTGAGCAGCAAATCAGCATGTTGGAAGGATTTCTGAAGGATCATGTGACACTGAAGACTGAAAATTGAGCTTTGCCATCACGGGAATAAATGACATTTTAAAATATATTCAAATAGAAAAGTTATTTTAAAAGGTAATACTATTTAAAAATATTACTTTTTACTGTATTTTGATCAAATGAATGCAGGCTATGCAGCCTTGGTGAGCAAGAGACTTCATTCATAAACATTAAAAAAACTTACAGACCCCACATTTTTGGACAGTAATCAACATACAGTAAATGTAAATGTGCGTCTCATGTTTGCTAAAAAAAAAAGAAAAGAAAAAAGCAGAGCTAAAAATAATGACACGTTTATTATTCAGGCTACAATTTTCTGTTCTTACTCATCATCAGACCCTTATTGAATCTGCAAAATTTTTTTCTGTGGAGCTGATGATACTAGACTCTTATTGGTAGTTGAAAGCACTATCAAATTATTTCCAAACTAATTCATTATTAAAACTGAATACACACCTGAGTTGGTAATGCGGACCATGACACAAAGCAGAGTAGCTGATACACTTCAGGGTGCATTAATATTCAATAAATTCAGCAGTCAAGAATCAATTGTCCTGCTACAGTTAGCACATGTGTGTCTATCTCAAGATATTTTTCTGCACTAAAATAATTTTGTGAGTCAAACCACTTCCTAACATCTTACAAACAGTGCAAGATGCTGTTATAGTTTTATGTGATTTCAAAGGGATTTACAACTGTAATGCAGTCAATAATACTATATAGCCACTTGAAAACATCTGGAATGCATGTCAACCAATCAGAATCAGGAATTTATTCAGTGGTCATGACATAAAAATATTTGATTACAAAATGCTGAGATTGACCAATCAGAATCAAGTCCTCCAGAGAGCTAATATAGAACTTGTCAATTACAAGTGTTCCAATTCTGTGCAAATCTGGAGAGTTTTCAGTGGAAATCTGTGGTAAAGAAATCTGTCTGTAAAGGCCTACTTATCACAATCTTCTCAGAAAAACTAAATATACTTGAAAATGTCATCATATTCCTTTATCCGGCAAGACTGTTTTCTAGAGTTTTAACCCTATGTCTATCAAAGTTTCCCATTCTGACCTTCAGTTCTTCAACCGTTCTCTGAGTTCTCTGGGCAGGGAAGCGCTCGGAACATTCAGTTACTGTCCTTTGTCACTTTGTTCTTTCGTGTTTCTGTGACGTGCGCTGCGATGTATATCAGTGTCTCCAAACGCCATTAAACATTCACATGTTCTTTATTTCACAGCTATTACGGTAGGCTCATGTTTCATTCAACCCTCCTCTGACCACAAGTCATCATTCAAGTTGGCATTCGAGATCATCGTTAACAGATGTCTGGCCTTCACAATATGAATGACCAGTTGAGTAAAATCAGCCCTGTTTTCTCCATTATGCTTGTGATAAGAGTCCCACATGTTTTTTCAACTACACGCTCTTTTGATGTAAATGAAAACTAACAATTCAAATGTTTCTTTTTGTTATACAGTATGAAAGTCACATCATGTTTTTAAGTTTTTACCATAACTTTATTACTTATTTTAGTTTCTTTTAAAATATAGATTTTATTCCTTTGCGCTTGTAGCATGCCCAGGCTTTCAGTCTTAAAATTTTGAAATCATAAAAAAATTGTGAAAAAAATAAATAAAATATTATATTTTAAAAACTATGATAAAACTGTATAAATGGAAATTAGCATTATCAAGACAAATGAGTTTTTTTTTTACCATTTTTCCCCCCAAAATGTTTTAAATGCCACCGTCATTAAAGACAATCCATATTTTTATATTTGATAGAAATAATGGCCACTTTTAGATTAGGGTCCAATACTCACTATAAACTAACTATTAACTACAACTTTTGCCTCAATAAACTCGTAATTACTGCTTATTAATCGTTAGTAATGTAGTAACGTGCAGAATAAGGCATTAACGTGCTATTTCTTTCTTTTGCTGACCACAAAAGATGTTATTTTGAAGAATATGATTAACCAAACAATTAATGGACCCCATTGACTTCCATAGTATGAAAAAATACTATGGAAGTCAATGGCTACCGTCAACTGTTTGGTTACCAACATTCTTCAAATATCTTCTTTTGTGTTCAGCAGAAGAAAGAAATTCATACAGGTTTGGAACAACTTGAGGGTGAATAAATGATGAAAGCATTTTCATTTTTGGGTGAACTATCCCTTTAAGTTTAATTAAAGACAGTAGATTTTCATGACTGTTTCTTCACACTTTGTACACTTTAAGAGAGTGCAATTTGTAATAATGTCAACTTAAGATTTACATGTAAATGTCAAATAACTATTTATTAAACTCTAGTAGTCGTGATTTAAAGTGCATGTGTTGACTAACATATAAGCACATGTAAACTTGATAATCATTAAATGTAATTTCAAATAACACTACACTTCAAAAGTTAATATATTTTAAATGTACTAATTTGCAACTTCATCATTGCAAATGTGCACAAACCCTATACTTAGGTTAGTCAAAAAGCACTCTTAAGTTCAACTATTGCATTTAATATAGCCTACATTTAAACATGCATTTACATATCCACAGGAGCACAGTTGAAGAGGCACCCAAAGCTTTCTATGACTTTAGTAGAAGTGACTCGAGACACAGAGATTCCCCTCTCTCACTCGTGTGATAAGGGATCAATGTTTAATGTGTCAATGTTTTAAGTTAGAGGGCATCCCATGCACAGTGATCTCACCCCTTAAAAAGCTTCCGGAACTGATAGAGCGCTCTGAGGGAGGGATGGACAGATAGAGGCTGAGCTCAGTCAAACAGGAATGACGCAAGGAGTTAGTGCTGCACTGTTGAGCCCCTAAGCCTAGAAATGTCCTGAATCAGGACAGCTCAACTTGTTTGGGGAAGGGCCTACAACAAGCAGGCTGCCCCAAATCACAAAGACTTACATTGAAAGAGGAACCTGAACATCTTGTAGTTGTGGGTGAGTTTTTTTTTTTTTTTTTTTTTACATGGCCACTATGTAATCACTTAGCATCGCCCTAGCAATGTCCTAACAACCAACCACCCAAGAAACTGGCTAGCCATGTGCTAAATGTGCTAGCAACCAGACACAAACACCCCCTCATATTTCTCTACATTAAATGTAATATACTTGTGAAAACGAAATGTAATGTTTTCGGAAACTGCAATTAAATGACTTTAAATTAGCTGAACTGCAATTGGTGTATTTTTGACCCACTTAAATATGACTAAAGTACACTTTTTATGTAATTTCAGTTCCATTGTCTATGTATAAAATATTATTTAATGTAATTTCTATTGAAACTTCTGTGTCTTGTATTTAAATATACTTTAATTGCACATTGATGTAGTTGCAATTTAGTACATTTAAAATATATTAACTTTAAGTGTAATATTGAATAGCACACTGCAGTTAAAATTATAATCAAAAACGTTACATGTGCTTTAGTAGGTTAGTCAACACATCACAATAAGTGATTTTGTACTTTTAAGCAAAACTTTCAATTTTACATTATTACAAAGTGCACTTTTAATAGTGTTCGTAAGTGTGTTAAGAAACAGTCATGAAAGTATACTCTGTTATTTCATTATATTAGCATTAAATTATTATTATTTTTTTAATTATACTTTTAAGATTTTAAGTACTCTACAAGTGCACATAAGTGCAGTTAAGTGCACTTTTTTCCACAAGGGAATTGGAGACTGTGAAAACAGAGATTAAAGAGATTAAAGTAAAGGCAAAAGTAAAGGGATGTAATTTTAAAAAAGCATTTCGGAAAAATACCCCCTCAGTCATCTTTCAATAACACAGCATGTCTCATCTCTCAGACCTTTCCACACTTTGGCTTTGTCTCCCTCCCATATGAAGACCTGAAAAAGCTATAAATCGTAAAGACTAGAAGACTCTGAATGGCATGTTTTTCACAGTGTAAGTCCAGCTAAAGTCCCAAGTGTCTGTTAACTCAGACTCTGGCAACTCACAGTCTACATGCTTTTTCAGTGTAACAGAGGGAGTGTGAGACTTGTGGGGGCAGGAAGAGAAAAATCTAGAATCCGAGTATTTTAAACAGTCTTCTGCCCTTCTGGTTGGACCGCTACATAAAAGTGGTCCAGCAGGTTTTAAAAGAGTCCGTGTCCAAGAGGACCTCAGGGACCGGCTTTGCAAATTTTCCCAAGACCACTTAGCTTAAAGTTTGGGAATATAATGCTGAAGTAGTGTCCATTATTGTTCATGCAATCTTGGATTCCACACAGGGTTTTATACGCAGATGTCACATGGCAGAGATCCTCAATCCTCCTCCTTGAGGTCTTCATGCAGAACAGAGTTCAGTTCCAGCACATTCTCTGTAACTTTTAGTTTATTTTTAAGGCAGCTGCTATGGTATTCTTGTGATTGTGATTCTTGTATTGCTAGTTTCAAAGGAGTTTCTGTGGATGGTTGCTAAGCTGTTGCAAGGTTTGTGCTAGGGTGTTGTTGTTGGATTATAGGGTGTTGCTAGGGTGCTCCCAGGATGTTCTGGTGGTTGCTATGGTGTTTTTAAGTGGTTTCCTGGATTTTAGGTGTAGGGTGTTGCTAGCTTGTTGTGGATGGTTGCTTGGGCAATATTAGGTTGCTAGGGCATTGCTATTGTTGTTATAAGTGGTTGCTAGGGTGTTGCAATGTGATTGCAAGGGTATTATCAGGAAGTTCTGAGTGGTTGCTAGAGTCTTTTATTGCTAGATTTTTGGTTATTTGGTTCTAGGTTATTGCTAAATTGTTGTGAATTGTTGCTAGGGTGTTGCTTAAGTAATGATTTAGCTAGTTTGTTGTGATTGTTTGCTTGGGCGATGATAGTGTGTTGCTAGGGCATTGCTAGGGAGTTCTGAGTGATTGCTAAGGTGTTGCTATGTGATTTCTGTGTTCTAGCTAGGGTGTTGCAAGTGGCTATTTAGGTGTCGATAAGAGAATTCCTACATACAACAGTCATCCGTCAACTATATATGTGTGTGTGTGTGTGTCTAAATTCACTTTTCCAAAGTGCATGGATAATACAATATGACTATTATTTAGCACTCTAACTGATACTATAGCTAAAGCATTTACCTGTGACAACACCACATAATGCCTCTGATGTGCTCGGAGACAATTCATGACACATCAACTGTGTCTTTGCAGTGGAAAAGTTGTGCCCAAAAACAAATGTGAAAAAAGGAAGGCAAAAAGCAAAAAGAAACAACAATAAACAGATCAGCCATTGCAGAGAAGACTTGTCCTTGTTATTGTAGCCTAATCCGGCTTGAATATGGGATGTCCCAGAGATAACCAGTTAAATAGTAAAAAAAAATAAAAAAAATCCATGTTCAAGGTTTGGACAGACTGGCACCAGAGAGCTTGGCTAAAATCAATCTGTATGGTATTGTGAATACTTTTAATCTATGGTATCAAAATCACACATCTTTGATTGTCATCGACTAATCCAAATCTTCAAAAACAAACCCGGTAATTTGCATTCCAACAGGTTATGAATGCCTGCATCTATAGGTACTGAAGCAGGAAAAGTCTTTGCTTACCTTTAGAGGCTTCACTACTGGCTTGAATCTGTTTGGCTGTAGCGCTCTCTCCAGATCGCACACATGGAGCTCCTGACCTAGTTTGCCCATTGCTGAGACTCCTCTTGCGTCTGCTGCCCTTGAACCAGCTAAAAGCCCGGCCCAAGGATGAACCCCGTTTCTTCTTACTGGCCTGTAGGGCCAGGATCTCAGTAATGTCCTTGGGCACCAGATCCCCTGTAGAGTTGCTCCTGGACATCCTGAGACCAATGACCACCGATCTCTGACCCAACTGCTCTTGTATTCCTCTCAAAACACCTGCCTCAATATCAAAAGTGAGAGAAACATTTCAACATTTAAATTTCTTAAAAGAAGAAGAAAAGCATGAGAAAATGTTATGTGGCTCAATGACACATAAGAGTGTAGAAGAATAAGACATTTTTTTTTAATCTAATTTAAAACATGTTTAGAAATTTGTTTTTGAAAAAAAAGTTATGTACCATTTTCTCAAAAAAAAAATCATGTGATACAGTATATATTTTTAATTAAATTACTGTCATGAATTACTGTACTACTAAACATCTGTAAGTTTTTGGGCAGTTGCACCACATGACATTTTAGAACCTGAACTAACCTTACCATGCCATAAAATCGACGAATTATCTTTTATTTTAAGAGACTTGTTGATCTTGACAGTCATGAGAGTCCTAAAATTTCTTCTTTTTTTGTATGTTGGCTGCACCACATGACTGATTTTGGTGGATGAAAGTTTTTAAAATGACAAATGAGCAAAAAAGCTTTTTTGTTCAAATGTTTTGTTTTTTTCTTCTAACAAATAACACAACTTATTCCTAACCCTACGGAAGCGTATTGCATTCACTTTAGGAAAAAAAATCTACTCTATTTTTCTAAATTAACAAGTTAATTATCTCAGAATTACGAGATCATTTTTCATGGAAAAAAGTTTTTGCTCTGTTTTTCTGAATTAACGAGTTAATTATCTCAGAATTACGAGATATTTTTTAATGAAAAAAAGTTTTTGCTCTGTTTTTCTGAATTAACGAGTTATCTCAGAATTATGAGATACATTTTTCTTGAAAAACATTTTTTTTCACTCTGTTTTTATGAATTAATGAGTTACTCATAATTTTGAGATAATTAAGTCATTAATTCAGAAAAACAGAGTAGAGTTTTTTCCTCAAGTGAATGCAATACGTTTCCGTATAACCCTAACTATTAACTACCCATAAAATCAGACAGGTTTAAAATAATGTTTAATCTACAATCTCAGTCCTAACCCAAAAATCTGTTTGGTTGTTTGGAATGTTTTTCCAGGACCAACTAGGAACAGCAATACTGATCCAGGAACATGCCCTACTTGGCAAAATCACAGTATCACAGTCTTTTTAGTATCAAAATTGCAGTATACTTGTTATAGGTTCAATCCCTCCCGAGCAAACCTGGGTCAAGGGCACAATGCGGTGATTGAACCCACAATGTTTTATACCAGCCCAGATCTTTAACCCGTACGCCACACTTCTGTGTAGTAGAAGAAATGGCCTGAAGTCAGCAGCCAGTTCAGCTACTGTGTCTATATCAGGTGTACCCATAGAAACAGGGAAATCTGAGAAAAGTTACAATTACTCCCTCTCCAAAGATGCCTGACATGTGTTTCAGACCAGGTACTTGCAAGTCCCGTTTCAGCATTTACTTGCAAATGTAGCGTCTACTGTACACCCTCATTCCCTGAACCTTTATTCTCGCTAAGCCTTCTAATCTTAGTCATGGTGTGAAAACTGGAGGTATGAGAGACAAAACAAAAGTAGAAGGGCGGGTGAAGAGTTCCTCTCTCTCTCTCTCTCTCTCTCTCTCTCTGAGGAAATATGCAGAAGTAAACTCCACTATTTGCAACTCACCCAAGAGCTTCAGCTTGATAGAACTGACCATGTATTCTGTGTTTCTCTCTCAATTATTCCCTTTTTCTTTCTCTTTGTATTGCAGAGCTGAAAGATACATCCTTAAGACACCTCATTGCTGTAATTTGACCAGAAACAAAATCTCTGGATGCAGTAACACATACACACATGTAAGAAGATACTCACAAACCCAAACTCAAACTCATCAACTTACAAAACTACAGCTTGCAGCTAAAAACAGTTGTCACATTCACAAACATTTTTACATATATAGCTACAAGTGCACAACAACGCCAGAGGGTACCTTGCTTTCCTTTCTTGCGTCCTTTTGTCCGTGTTTCTCAGTGTGTGTCTTGTCTTTGCTGCAGAGCTGTATTGTACTGTTTATTCAGCTCTTTTTGGGTGAGTTGAGCTCCATGCTGGCCAGTCCTCCCCCTCCTCGGGTCACCATTCAGCGCAGTGCGGAGAGGAACTGCAGTTCACACGTGTATTCCACCCAACTATTTCACAGTGACAAACTGGCTCCTTCCCTCCCTGACTCTCTCCTCCTCTTATCTCTCTCTCTCTCTCTCTCTCTCTCTCTCACGCTCTCACCACAACGTACACACCGTTTCCCTCCTCTCCACCTTCACTTATCACACTTAGACATTGTCTATCCACTCCTCCTGTTTCTCTTTCATGTGCACTGTTGGTTTTGCTAACGATCTCAACCTAATCAGAGGTGATGGAAAGACACTATCCTGTCCCCTGTCTTTGGTTTAGAAGCACTGGCATGGAGCCAAATGGCTGATCATTGTGTCAAACATATGAAAAACAGACAAGCTCTGCACATGCCACATGTTCATTATGAGCTACAGGTGATTTATTGGCTCTGAAACCTCGAAATTTCTCATTTTCGAATGCATTGTACTATATTGGATCATAAAAGTATTTAGAGATTTCAGACACACTTATGAAAGTATGGATTTCATTACACCAGATAACAAAAACATAATAGTATATCATTGATACTGGGTTACTCGGTTAGGAGATCTGTGTGAACTTGAGGGGAACTGACTTCATACATCCACTAAAAATCACTATCACCTTTAGACCAGCTGGTTAAAGTAAGGTCAGTTGTGAGAAAATGTCTAGGACTATTTGTTTACAGATGCCATATATTTTTATACATTGTATTCACTAAAATAGTGACATCCATATATTTTGTGAGTGTCCAAATACTTTTTGGGGGCACTGTCTACCTTAATGAGGTCTTGTAACCAATGTCACGGTTAGATGAGGGGTATATGCCAGGACTTTTCTACTTGAATAGATCTTTAACCTCTTTTAGGAACTTTCCCTTGAACTTTGATTGCTTGGTTGTCGTGAATTGGCTATTTTCGTTCTTTCGAAGCCATAGAAAGAAGGCTAAGAATAGTGGAGCTAATAGTGATGTCATATCCCGTGGGAATCGGTGGCAAGGGATCTGTTACCGGGCTCATCTGGTTTTATTTTGCATCCTGGCTGACGGTGAGTGAACTCAAGAGACGTGAGCACTGCCGCTCAGACAACATACTCTGAGATGATGTTTCCTGTCTTTTGCTAATGGTTTCATGTTTATTGTACAGGCTATATGGACTAGCATGGTATTGATTAACTTCTCATCCTACAGTTTGAGATGCATTAAATTGATCAAAAGTGACAGTGAAGACATTTATAGAGTTACAAAAAATATTTCAAATAAATTCTATTCTTTTGAACATCACGGTTTCCGCAAAAATATTGAGCAGCACAACTGTTTTCAACATTGATAATAATAAGAAATGTTTCTTAAAGCACCAAATCAGCATGTTAGAATGATTTCTGAAGGATCGTGTGCCACTGAAGACTGGAGTAATGATGCTTAAAATCCATTTTAGGAATGAATTTACAGTTTTAAAAACATTAAAAAAAAGTTTTTTTGTTTTAAATAATAGTATTTCACAATGTTAATGTTTTTATATAATACTCAAAATTATTTGTATTAGTATTTGTATCTAGCACTGTTTTGTGCATTTATAACTATTATACATTTTATTATTTACCAGTATATTTGAATGAGCTTATCTACCATTGGATATTTGATTTTTAGTATTAGCATTAATCTCAGTCTTGAATGAATTTGCTCTACCTGATTCATTCATATAGTATGCTACTGTGAAACTGTGAGGCTCCTGATTTGTCCTGTGGGATTCTTCAGAGATGTGTCAAAAGTGTCCTGTCAATATTTACCTGAGAGTCTCACAAACGATCCAATTTTAAGTTCCTTTTATCTAAAATCTAAAGAGAGACAACAAACTATCAGTGTCTTGGAAATTGCAGTATATTATTACAACAAAGAAATAAAGCCTTATTGTCTGGTACAACCCTTCATGTTTTTTTTATTTTTATGTGTTGTCGATATATTTTCCACCATGCCATGGCCATTTGCAGGAAGATTTAGTGACTTCGAATGTAAACAGAGATAAGGGAGACGTTTGTCTGGATACCAGGACGACTCAATATGATCTGTAAACACGAGACTGCTTATTCTCAAAGCTTGTTTGACTTTCTTTCTGCTTTGAAAAACACAGATGGAGAACCTCGGGCCCCTGGCCCCCTTGCTCTGGGTTGAGCCAGATATGGTCCAGTAAATCAGCGCTATCTAGGGATCACAATCTGGATCCCTTTTTCAATGGTCATGGAGTGAAGATACATGCACACTTTTTTTTTTCTCAGACAACCGCAGCTTGTATCATACATGATCATTAACCATTGCAGGACCACTGAGTTCATGTGTCCCCTCAAACAAGGCTAAAAGATGGCATGGATGTTCTTTCCTTTGCATCGTATGAGAAAGAGAGAGAGAGAGAGAGAGAGAGAGAGAGAGAGAGAGAGAGAGAGAGAGAGAGAGAGAGAGAGAGAGAGAGAGAGAGAGAGAGAGAGAGAGAGAGAGAGAGAGAGAGAGAGAGACAGAGAGAGAGAGACAGAGAGAGAGAAGACTTGTGGGGGATTGGGTGGGGTTACTGTGACTCAGACTTAAATTCCGTCCCTCCGAACACATTGAAATGTTTAAATGTTGCTATAGCAACTATGGAGATTCTCATTCTTTTGCCTTCACAAAAGCCTCAGTGTTTTGTTGTGAAAGTATGGAGCTCAGGCAGCGGGTATATTTCAAGTACTATACACAATCATTTACCACTAGAAGACACTCAACCTTGCCAGATTCTTTGATCATTGGATTGCATTGGGAAAATGGAACATTTCCTCATTCCCAACAAGATAAATCAAGCCTTACTCGTGGTTACCAAGAGTAGCTTTGTGAAAAACATTTATATTTAGTTTTAACCAAAGCAACATCCAAATGAGGAAAGTATAAGCAATTTATCATTCAGAAGCCAACAATATTATTAACTCAATTATAATGGGATGAGTTAGTTTTGTTGCTTCATGCCATGTAGTTAGCCTCCAATGAAGACGCCTCCACTTACATCCATAAGTTTCAAAACATGGATCGAAATGTAACTGATAGTGATATAGCAATGCCAATGTTATGGGTTAGATTCCCAGGCTATAGGTTCCCATGCATGAACTGATCTACAATCTACCGGTAAATCACTTCGGATAAAAGTGTGCATATCCAAATCCAAATCCAGTTATCCAAATGCATAACTGTAAATGTTAACAAATAACAAGTGTATAGAGTACATTCATCAGTGACCATGAACATTAAAGGAGTTCGGAGTTAATAATGTGGCTATAAGCTCAGCTGCAGTTCAGATGCAATCTGTGAAAGCTTGTTCCACCACAGGAGAACATGTGAGAATGAAGGTCAAGGTATGGGTTGTTAAGGTTTAACTACCCTTAGGTTCCTGTTCTGACTACTGTGATGAATATCCTAACAGTTGGTCTATGCTTTCTACCAACCAACAAGGATTCATGGTTGTCAAGGATTTTTAAAGGCCTTGAGTTGTTTTCCTCCTTCCATGTCTTCTCAAGCTGTGAAGCTCTGAAAACTGTAAAACATTTTAAAGCTGTAAAACTTTAAAACCTTAACCAGTGTTTGTTTAACAATGATTCTCTCAGATATTTGGATTTAAAGAACATGCTCATGTTCAACTCATGTAGTAAACCGGGTTAATTTCACAAGGTAGAAAGTATGTTAGTAGCATGTATCGATAAAAGGATTTAGAAAACTGTACAGGGGTGTGTATCCCGTACAACGAGAACTATGCATAGTTGAAGAAATCAACTAGTCACGAATGTTTCCCGAAACCGTACTGTCGCAAATTTGTCGGTCAACCATGCTGGTTAAGGATGTCACGCAGGTGCTGGAGAAATAACTTATTTTAATTAATCTGTTTGAGATGGAATTAATGCTAGATATTTTTGCTATAAATTACAGGACATGGCATCTAAAGACTAATTTTCATTTTCTCAGTTACATTTACATTTACATTTAGTCATTTAGCAGACGCTTTTATCCAAAGCGACTTACAATTGAGGACTAAACCAAGCGAGTCATCGTGAAGAGGCAAAAACAACGCAAGAAGTGTTCAAAATACAAAGTTCAGACATTGCTCGGAGTAGCATAAGCCAAGCAAGCCAGGATATAAAGGAATGGATTTTTTTTTAATTTTTTAAAAAAAATTTTTTTTTTTTTTTATGTTAAGTGCTCCCGGAAGAGATGAGTTTTCAGTTGCCTTTTGAATGCTGTCAGGGATTCTGCATTCCGGATGACGGTGGGGAGATCATTCCACCAGCATGGAACCGTGAATGAGAATGTCCTGGAGAGTGATTTTGTGCCCGCTGTGATGGTACCACGAGCCGTCGCTCATTGACCGATCGTAGGCTTCTGGTAGGGATGTAGACTTGTAGTAGTGAGTGGAAGTAGGAGGGGGCTGAACCTGTGGTCAATCTGTAAGCAAGCGTCAAAGCCTTGAACTTGATGCGAGCAGAGAGTGGTAGCCAGTGCAGAGAGATGAACAGAGGAGTGACGTGGGCCCTTTTGGGCTCGTTGAAGACGAGACGAGCTGCAGCATTCTGGATCATTTGTAGAGATTTAGTTGCACATGATGGAAGTCCAGCCAGAAGAGCATTGCAGTAATCAAGCCTAGAAATGACCAGGGCCTGGACGAGAAGTTGTGTTGCATGCTCAGTTAGGAAAGGTCTGATCTTCCTGATGTTGTGCATAGCAAACCTGCATGATCAAGTTGTCTTTGTAATGTGGTCAGTGAAGGTCAGCTGATCATCAAAGATTACTCCAAGATTTCTGACCGACCTTGATGGGGTGATTGAGGATGAATCTAGCTGGATAGTGAGGTTGTGCTGTAGAGACTGATTGGCAGGGAGGACGAGAAGCTCAGTCTTTGCCAGGTTGAGCTGCAGGTGATGTTCCTTCATCCACGCCGAGATGTCCGCCAGACAGCTTGAGATCCGTACAGCTACTGTGGGATCATCTGGTTGAAATGAGAGGTAGAGTTGGGTGTCATCAGCATAGCAATGGTAAGAGAAACCATGTGCCTGTATGATGGGTCCCAGTGATGTGGTGTAGATGGAGAAGAGGAGCGGTCCAAGAACTGAACCCTGGGGAACCCCTGTGGTCAGCTGATGTGCTTTGGATACCTCACCTCTCCATGCGACCTTGAAGGACCTACCTGTGAGATAGGACTCAAACCAGTTGAGGGAGGTTCCAGTGATGCCCAGTGATGAGAGGGCGGACAAGAGGATCTGATGATTCACTGTGTCGAAAGCAGCAGACAGGTCCAGTAGAATGAGAACTGATGATTTGGAAGCAGCTTTTGCGATCCGCAGGGCTTCCGTGACTGACAGCAATGCAGTCTCAGTTGAATGTCCTTTCTTGAAGCCAGATTGGTTGACATCCAGCTGGTTGTTCAGAGACAGGAAAGATGATACTTGGTTAAAAGCAACACGTTCAAGTGTTTTCGCAATGAATGGTAGGAGAGAGACAGGTCTGTAGTTCTCTAGAAGTGATGTGTTTAATGTTGGTTTTTTAAGCAGAGGAGTTACCCGAGCCTGCTTAAATGCTGTAGGGAAAATGCCAGTGTGGAGGGATGAGTTGATGATGTGTGTGAGAGCTGGAAGAAGTGTGGGAGAGATGGCTTGTAGAAGGTGTGAGGGTATGGGGTCTAGAGGGCAGGTGGTAGGATGACTGGAGAGGAGAAGTTTAGATACTTCTTCCTTGGTTAGTGGAGTGAAGGAGGAGAGAAGGTTGTTGGCTGTGGGAGAGGTTAGTTTGGGTTCCTGTGTGTGTGAAGCTGAGAACTGACTGCTGATAGTTGTAGTTTTGTTAGTGAAGAAGTTAGCAAAATCATCAGCAGTTAGCGAGGAGGTGGGTGGTGGTGGAGGTGGGTAGAGGAGAGAGTTGAATGTCTTGAACAGTGAACGTGTGTTAGTGGCGCTGTTGATCTTGTTGTGGAAATATGAAGATTTTGCGGTGTGAACATCAACAGAGAAGGCAGAGAGCAGAGATTGATACCTACTGAGGTCAGATGTGTCTTTTGATTTGCGCCATTTCCTCTCCGCTGCCCTGAGCTTGGTCCGCTGTTCACGAAGAACCTCAGATAACCAGGGGTTAGAGGGAGTAGTGCGTGCTGGCCTGGAGGAGAGAGGGCAGATGTTGTCTAGAGAGGAGGTTAGGATGGAGCATAAAGTATCCGTTGCAGTATTCACATCCAGAGATGAAAAATGTGAGGGTGAGGGAAGAGAAGATGACACAGCAGAGGAAAGATGGGACGGAGAAAGTGAGCGCAGGTTTCGTCTGAAAGTAAATGGTGGGGAGGTTGGTGGAGCATGGGTGGTGAGTTGTAGATTGAAAGTAATGAGGAAATGATCTGAAACTTGGAGAGGTTTCACCAAAATGTTATCTGTAATACAGTTGCGTGTGTAAACCAGGTCCAGTTGGTTGCCTGACTTGTGAGTACCGGTGGTGATGAGGCGTTTGAGATCAAAAGAGGCTAGGAGAGAGATGAAGTCTGTTGCATACGGTTTCGCTAGGTGGATGTTGAAATCGCCAAAGACTACAAGTGGGATGCCATCCTCAGGGAAAGAGGACAGCAACACATCCAGCTCCTCTACAAAGCTTCCCAGTTGACCTGGGGGGCGATAAATAACTACAATATGGATCTTCACGGGAGTTGTAAGTGTAATAGCATGATATTCAAATGAGTTGTTATTGCATAGAGAAGAGAGAGTTGAAAATTTCCAAGTGTTAGAAATGAGAAGACCAGTGCCCCCACCTCTCCCCGATTGCCGAGGGGTGTGAGAGAAAGAGAAGTTGTTAGAGAGAGCAGCAGGGGTTGCTGAGTCTTCTGGGCGGATCCAGGTCTCAGTCAAGCCCAAGATATTAAGAGTAGAATGAGATGCAAAGGCTGGAATGAAGTCAGCTTTATTGACTGCTGATTGACAATTCCATAGACCCATAGAAAGAGTGAGAGGTGAGTGTGAGGATAAGAGAATAGGGCGCAGATTAGCAGTATTGCGCTGCCTTCTGTGCGTGGTAAGAGAGCGTTGTCGAGAGACAACAGGAATGTGTTGAAAGCACATAATGATAATAGGAAATAAGATAAAGGTAGGAAGGGAAAGGGTTAAGAAGATACTTTAAGTGCCTTGCAGGTGTCCTTGCTCGGTGGAGTCGCGCAGGTAGAGTCGCAGGTCTTTACCCGAGTCGGTCTTAACACGAGGAGGCTGAACACGAGCGCTGACTGCTTCCGCTGACGCTTCCGCGACAGCGCGCACACTACATAGATATAATGCTATCAATCGCCTGAGTGAGGACAGCTGTGGTAGCCCTTGCAATTAGCACAGCGAAAGCAAATATCCCGAGAATGGCCCAAATCGAAACTAGCTGTTATGAACAGCAATACTTAAGTGCTACAATAACAACCAGACTACAACCCTTAAGACGGCAGATATTCAAAATAGGAACGTGTCTAATTAAATTAAAGATATTTAGTGAAAATAAAAATTACAAATAAGCAAAGAATCGAAAATAGCCCTACTTACTTGACAGTTATTTTGCTTTATTTCCAGATTTAATCATAGGCTCGTTCTAGAGCACGTACGCACATGCAAACTCTTCCAAAATGACGCTTTAAATCTCTTGACAAACTAAAAGACGTGAATTACATTTGATATATTCTAAATAAAAGATATAGATTACTAAATGTCAGCTAGTTTATTTTGCTAAAGATGATGATATATTAACCCCACACGTCATGCAAACAAGAAACTATGCTTCTGCAGAGCTGTCTTTCCAACCACACAAATTTGCAATGCTGTTAGCGAACGTTCGTGGGAACTATGGTTACGGGAAACACTGACTCGTTGAACTTTGCGACCATAGTTGGCTAACGATGCTTTTGGGAAACGCACCTTCAATTATCAAATGTTTTTGCTAAAGAATTCATGTAAATGCATTGAAAAAATATGAGCTTTACATATTAAAGTAATTCATCAAATATAAAACTGTCAACAGCTGTAGCTTGTAGAAAAACAAGAATCAAAAGTGATTCCTAAATCTATAAAACTTCTATTTGGCACCCAGTTTCTATTGTAAAATTTATTGTGAATCCCTGTAGCATGTTAGCAGTAACAACTCCAAAACAAGCCTCCTTTACACAGGTGCTTTTCGTAAATCTCACCACTCTCATGGATGGGAGCTGAGGCAACAGCCAGGAAATCCCGCCTGTCGACTGGGTTAAGCCCTCTTCTCCCATTGTATTATCCCTCTCTCCCTCTCTTTGTCCTCTGCAGACTGGATTTCCTTCTGTACCAGCTGCACAGTCAGTGACACTATCGCAAATACACAAAATCAAACAAACCAACCAACCAACCAACCACATGAGTGGACACAACATACAAACACGCACAAATTAAGCTGTACAATAACAATGAGATAATTCACAAAAAAAATTAAATTGTGCTATTTACTCAACTTTATATTGTTCCAAACTAAATGTTTATACTGCTCTTTTCCATACAGCAAAATAATACAGTGACCAAAGGCTGAGGCGGCATGAATATTTTATTTATATAAGGCTACAACAATATTCTATTATTCCAAATATTTTTATAAAATATTCCACAATTCTATGTCGTTCAACTGAAAAAAAAAAGGAAGCTGTGATGACTAAATTAAAATTTTGGGGTGAACTATCTCTTTAAGACATAAACTACAGTAAAGGTACAGACACTAACACACAAAAGACTAATACTTTGTGATCTTTTGTTGCGCTTATGCAGTCAAGCCAAACCCCAGCAGGTACCAGACAAGTGCTCTAGTTCCACAACTTTAGCCCTAATGAGACTCACATAGTTTCAGTGTACACTCATTACTCTGTTATAAGAATCATGGAGAAAGTACATCTTGGCAAGCGTCCCCATTTTTTTAATCTCCTTCATTAAGCCAGAGTTCCAGAATGAAACGCATGGAGAGTTTCAATTAGATTCTGGCCTGTGATGAGACACTTTGATTTAGAGGCTTCTGTGCCTTCATGCCTCTGTCTTTAATAAGGCAATGATGTGCCAAGCTCCCAGAGCATCACAGATTTAACACTTTAATACAAGTGCTCAATTAATTCACCAGTCTTCCAGTGGCTGGATGGATCAGGTGCGCAGACTGTTTCCTAAACAGTCCAGCATGCATGATCCATCCTTCTTTAGACTCTGAAATACTCTACACACAGAAAATTAGGCCAACTGACTGTAGAAAATGTGTAAAATGACAATTATCATATTATAAAACACAAACTGTAAAGTCAAGTGAAATATTTGTTGTTTCTTCAGTTAGCTTGCAAGCTAACAAGATAGCTGACTAGCTTTGTACACTGCTAGCCGATTAGCTTGCCTTTCATACAAGTAGCTGATTAGCCTTATATTTTTAGCACTGACTGCTAGCCAATAAGCCTGCTAGCTTACATTTACATTTATGCATGTAGCAGACACTTTTATCCAAAGCGACTTACAATAGACAAACAAATTACCACTGCTAATAGATAAAGGTATTTTGATTGTTTAGAAGATAGCATAATAATTTATGTTTTTGAACATAGAAAATGTTTCTGTGGGGGGAACAGAATCTTGCATGACACCTCCATTGTGTCTTTAAACGTCACCTTTTACAATAAACTTGGAAATGAACCCTGTTTTACCTTTGTAAGCAAAAGGGTGAGTTTCGAACAGTTCCAATTTTTTTTTTTTTTTTTAATACTTCTAAAAATTCCCTAATAACTGATACTCAAAATCGAATTTTAACACTAGCTACAGCAGAATATATTAAAGGGGTCAAGACATGGTTTTTTGTTTTGTTTTATTATGTTCCCTTATGTGCAATTATAGTATTACTATAGTTTTTTGTACAAAAAAACTTTTAAAAAATAGTGATTTATGACCTTTTCCCACCCTGTTTCTCCCCCTCTGATTCAAACAGTCTGTTTTGGAGGTGTTTCCCCTTTAATAGTTCAGTGTTAACACCCATTGTTATGATTGGCTAACGTCAGTGCTGCTTATGCATAAATTATTAACGTTAATCATTTTGTATCACATGTAGGCTACACAATGCTCCGCCAATTCATCGTGTCAATTTTCAATTGATTTTGATTCATATGCGCGAGGGAGAGAGAGAGGGAGAGTAAGACAGTTTGAAGGCGCGCGCGCGGCCGGGGTGCTCTCTCTCTCTCTCTCTCTCTCTCTCTCTCTCTCTCTCTCTCTCTCTCTCTTGTCGTTCTTTCAGTAACATGCGCCCTGTCACACTCATCTACATCACTCACCGAACAAATAACGGCTTTGGGGGGCTGCATATGCTGCAAATAAACTGCATCCAACTGCTTTCCCTGACGTCTGGATCCTTCGGCAGCTAGGGCTGTAGTCAAGACCACCTTTGTCGAGTCCAAGACAAGAGCAAGACCAGGACTAGTCGAGTCCAAGTCAAGACCAAGTCCAAAGAGGTTAGAGTCCAAGACAAGACCGAGTCCAAAAAGGTTAGAGTCCGAGTCAAGACCGAGTCCAGGACAGGAAAAAAAGTCTTGACATTATGACATTAAATGACAATCATTTTGGGTTATTATTTGTTGATCTAAAAGCAAAAACAGTGTCACAACACCCAGGATTTTTAAGTATAGACATTCCCCTTGATATCATATAATCTTATAATCTAAAGAAAAAAGAATGATGACATATCATAATAGCAGTGTTCGAACTGATACAAACACCAACCCACTACTATTACCACTGCTAGGTACTAGTAGCCTACTGAGCATTTGAGCAACTAAATGACAATATAGCTTCACTCCAGTAAAATATATCTGTGGTAATTAACCAAACTTTTATTTTGACGGGTCTGAGTGTATCTGACAATGAAATGCTGAAGATAAACGTGTACTTGAGTATGTGTAGTACATGAACCTGCGGCACTCACTTGCAGAGACTCGCTGAACAATCAGATTTGATAGCAGTCTTTAATATTCAGAGTGACTAGTCAATATAGCAATTTCATATTATGATTGGGAGTGAATAGACAGATCTGTTATTTCAGCTATGCGGCGGTATTGCAGTAGCAAATAGTAGAAAAGAAATCACACACGCGCAGGTCGTACTTGTCAATGACGGGTACTACAATCTGCGGTAATCTGCGGAGGTTTCTGTAGAAGTCTGCGGGTGCATACTACAATAATACGTTACTGGGAACATAAAAAAGACACCTGGACTCGGTCGAGACCAAAAGCCATATTTGGCAAGACCAGTGGCCGAGACCGAGACAAGTCCGAGTCCGAATACCAGCGAGTCCGAGACAAGTCCGAGACCATAGAAAAACGGTCTCGAGTCCAAGACCGGACTCGAGTACTACAGCCCTGTCGGCAGCATTCAAACATGTTGTTTGTCCACAGCCAGAAACAGCACATCGGTGTGGCATCGCAGTCATCTTATAAACAGACCCCCTCGCTGCACTTCAACGCATGCGATGATGTCAAATTAGGCGTAGTTGTCTTGCGCTGGAGGCGGTCATATGCAAACAACTGGTACGTCACTTCGTACCGTGACGTCACTAAGTTCAAAGGATCTAGAACGAGCTGTATTTAGAGCTTGATTAAATAAATGGTTCGTTTATAATGGGGAGGACGTCTTAAGCTATGAAACTTGCAGGAGGTTTTAATGGTACAAAGACCTCTTAAATACCAAAAGATCAAGGCAAATTTGGTTTCTCATGTCATGACCCCTTTAAGGGGGGGTTGATTATGATTTCACTTTTCTAACTTTAGTTAGTGTGTAATGTTGCTATTTGAGCATAAACAACATCTGCAAAATTACAACGCTATTCAAAAGAAAAGGAAGATATTTGCTTTTAAAGAAATCTTTTTTTCAGGACTACAACAAACAGCTGGTAGGGACTACACAACATTCCTCCCGGGTTAGTGACATCACCAACCTTAAAATGTACATAAACCCCGCCCCCAAGAACACGCAGTCCATGATGAGAAGAGGAGGAGTTGTTGTAGTAGAGCACATTTGTGAGTCTGCTCAAGCAGTCGTATCCGTCTTTTCCACATGCTATACAGTACGTAGCACAAATGCAATAGCATGCCACTCTGTAGGCATCTTACAACAGTTTCCACATTAACGATTTATAGATAATCATGACAGAATATGCTAATCAATGACTTGATGATAGTTAACTCCACATCAGCAACATAACCACTAGTTAACTAACCATTCAGAAACGTTCTGTTGCATTCTTCATGTTGTCACTTCCTCTTGAGTCTCTCCATCATTGTCCGACTCCAGTTTTAAAAATAAAAGGCAGAACAGTTTCTGACATTTTAGTGCTTGTCTGTGTGAGGTAATAGCATAGACAGTAAAAGAAATGGACACAGCGACCCCATAGATTTCAACGGAGAAAGTTGAAGCCCATAAAAGCACTCACTTCCTGATAGCCAAGCGCACTGCGCAGGCTCAAACTGAGCTTGACGACGTAGATGTCCCGTGAGCAACCGTTCTGACCTTCTAGTAGCTGTGCCGAGACAAATCTGAATTGAAATCTGAAACAAATCTGTTGTTGAAATATTTTGTCCCGTTGCTTTTATGAACTCTCTATCTATGGGCTTCTCCCTTGACTTTATGCCTCCGTGTCCACCCGATAGCCTCATAGACAGTAAACGATTGCCTACGAGCTTCTACTTCTGTCTATACGGTAATTTCTCTACTGTGCGACAGAGCGTCCCGTGGTTATGACGCAATCGTTAGCCTATTTTTACAAAAACGGCTTCTACGGGACCATAACATAAGATACAAAGTAATGGAGCCTTTTATCCATTGTCCCGTTTCTTAAGAAATAAATAATGGACAAACTGAGTCTTTGGACGCCTCAGATGTAAAGTTATTCGCTGTCAAAGTGACGCCAAAATGAATGGGAGTCAATGGGATGCTATCAGTAGGTGATAGCCAGCTACAATGGCGGCCCCCAGAGGAAGCGTCTCAGGTTACGACTGTAACCATAGTTCCCTGAGAAAGGGAACGAGACGATGCGTCAATGACGCTTTGGGAACGCCCCCAGCGTGAATGCGTCTGAAGCATCTATGTCAACTAGTCCAATGGAAAGAATGAGCGTCACGGGCAGGTGACGTCATGACCAGGAAGGGATAAAAGCACATCCGGTACAAACCGGCATTAGCTTCGAAAAATTGCCGAAGCAAGCCGATCACAGGGATGCAGGAAGTATGGCAGGGTGATGCATCGTCTCGTTCCCTTTCTCAGGGAACTATGGTTACAGTCGTGACCTGAGACGTTCCCTTTCGAGGGAACTCGCGATGCGTCAATGACGCTTTGGGAACGAGAATACCCAAAACGCCAGACTTTCAAATGCCTGAGTGTCAGCCTGTTGTCACACTGCACCAAGCACCTGGGACCCTGGGGCAGCATCCAGGTCCAAGCTGTAAAACCTCACGAATGTGAGCGGTAATCCCCGCCGCATCACAAACGTCTTGGAGAGAACTCCAGATAATAAGCTTAGAAGCCATACTCCTGGTGGAATGAGCCCTGACCACCAAATGGTTGGCCAGAGGACTCACAAGCAAGAAGAATAGTCACAACTATCTATTGCTCAATAGGTTGGATTTTTCCGAAGAGAAGTCCAATGAACATAAGTGTCCAGTGCTCGCACTGGGCACAGGAGGTTCAGCTTTTCCTGGTCCGAAAAACGGGGGAGGACAGAGACCTGCAGCACAATAGGCCTCGGAATAAAGGTAGGCACCTTAGGAACATACCTATGTTTGGGGTAAGATTGCCTTGGCCATCCCCGGTGCACTCAAGGCAGGTGGGGACCGAAAGGGCCTGAAGGTCTCGACTCTTAGAGGGACGAAATAGCTAGCAGAAAAGGGTCTTAAAAGAAAGGAACTTCTCTGAGACCAAATCTAAGGGCTCGAAGGGAGCCCCAGATAGGCCTTCTAGAACTATTGCAAGGTCCCAAGCCGGCACCTTAGTGCAAGTTGCAGGCCTCAGCCTCAAAGTGCCACGAAGGAAACGAGTGATCAGGGGGTCTCAACCCAAAAATCTACTACCCACCCGGGAGTGGAAAGCCGCAATGGCCGCCACATATACCTAAAGCGTGGAAGGACATAGACCTGATACAAAGCGTTCTTGCAGAAACTCGAATACTGTGTTTACTGAACAGTTAACCGGATCCCACTGACGCTGGTACCACCAAGAAGTGAAACACTCTCGAAATAGTGAATATAGTTTCCTCGTAGCGGGAGCTCTGGAGCTTAGAATGGTCTCAACAACCTCAGTTGAGAGACCACTCTATATGAGTTGGGCCCCCTCAGAGGCCAAACCCACAGTTTCCAAATCTCCTGCCGGGGGTGCAATATTGCATCCCCTGCCTGAGACAGAAGGTCTCTCCTGATCGGGACCTCCAAGGGAGGGCCGTCGAGGAGAAGAATTAGGTCCGCAAACCAAATTCGGCTCAGCCAGGGTGGTGCTACTAGCAATAGGCTTATTCCATCCTGGCGGATTCACTCCAGAACTCCTGGGAGCAGAGCAACAGGGGCAATGCGTACAGACGTAGCCTCGGATACGTCTGCACCATAGCATCCAGCCCCGAGGGGGCTGGTTGAGTGAGGGATAACCAGAGTGGACAGTGCGTCGTATGCTGAGACGAGAACAGATCCACTTTGCCTGGCCGTAAAACTCCCATATTTGCTCCACCGCCTCGGGGTGGAGTCCCCTGGCCTCAGCCCCTGCCTCGACAGGGTGTCTGCTCCAATATTCTGGCCCCCTGGAATATACACTGCCCTCAGGCGGGGCCAGAGCTGCATCTACGTGCTTCGTGAATGTGCGGGGTGATAGAGCTAGACCGAAAGGAAGTGCCTGATAATGGTGTTCTTTGCCTCAAAGAAAACCTCAGGAACCTCCTGTGCTGAGGGAGGATGGAGATATGGAAGTATTTTAGATCTATCGTGACAAACCATTCCTCGGATCTGATTTGAGTCATGATCTGTTCGAGTGTCAGCATCTTGGACTTGAGTTCCAGCACCAAACACTCAAACAGACGAAGATCTAGTATGTGACACAGCTCTTCATCCTTTTTTGGAACAATGAGATAACGACTGTAAAGACCCGACGCAATGTCGGGTGAGCACACCTGCTCTATAGCTTTTTTTGCTAACAGGGCCTTTACCTCTTGCTCCATTACCAGAACCTGCTCGGAATGCACTAATGTGAGCAACACCCCGTTGTAGCCTGGAGGACGAGAACCAAATCTGCCTCTAACTACTAACTGCAGGACCCATAGAGATATATTTGGCAGTAGCTTCCACGCTGCCCGAAAATCTACCAAGGGAACCAGCCCCTCGAGGCTGGCCTCTGGTGTAATCAAGACAGCCAGTTCGGGGACCTGAAGCATACTGGCAGGAACCCCCGAACTGATCGTTTTCGAACCCCCCTCAGAGGGCGCAAGTCCGACGCAATGTCGAGTTGACGCTGCGCCAGAAGCTCGCTTGGAGACCGCTGCGCCCCGAGCACCAAGGGTGGCGGGGTTGGCAGAACGGTCCCCTGAGGGCACCGAGATGGAAAGGGCACCGTATAATGAGGTGTACACCGTTCCACCCCGGTTGGGGCTGCCCTCACTGGTTTAGTGAGAGAAACCGACGCCTTCAGGGTCGATACTGAACCGGGAGACAGATAGCTCGCAAGCGTCTGTTCTAACCGGGGTATTGCCCCATAGCCATACTCTCTTAACCCCCAAATATACTGAATATACATGAATGTGGGGGCTAAAAGACAAGATGAGTAAGGCTTTTTCCATGATCTAGACAGCTCGCTGTGCAGATCGGGAAAAATGGAAGGCCCCGTGATGGAGGTGAAAAAATAGAGGGAAGGAAACTCGTTTAATTTTTTTTTTTTTTTTAAACGAGTGCCCCCTTATTACTGCTGGCCATTAAATATTTAATTTATCTACAGCCTTAGTAAACACCTCCACCAGCTTTTATTATTATTATATATATATTTTTTATATATATATATATATTCATTTTATTTTATATATAATATAAACTATTATATATATATATATATATATATATATATATATATATATATATATATTTCTCATACACTGGGGAAAGAGATGGCAAATCCACTTCCTCCATGATTGTGTCACTTTCAATGCCCAGCATATCTACCTCCTCGGAGATAGAGCACTGAAGCATTGGTCTCTCTCCCCGGGCGGAAGTAACCGCGGCGCGGGCTTCCGAGACCGGAGAGAGAGCAATGGATCCCTCGGGAAAGGGAGGAAAAAAGATCCTCGGACCCGTCTCCACCCCCGTAAAGAGATCCATTTGCGATCCCTAGGAATGCATTCTCCGGGCTGCCTCGGCAACGCGGGTCCTGCAGCCTGAGAACCGCGAACCTGAACATTTTCCTCGAAAAGTGACAGGCGGGAGCGGAGCATGCGAAGCGAGAGCTTCTCACAATGTTGGCAAACAGCCCCCTCGAAGGCTGATACCGCATGCTCTACTCCCAAACGCAACACACAAAGCTTGTGTGTGTCCCTACTCGTTAAATAGCGCGAGCAGGGAGAACACAGAGTTTGTGCAATTGTTTAGTTTCCATAGTGTTTAAATATATATATATCAGACAGACAACAGTAAATATGACGGACAGTATGACACAGATCGCTTGCTGAGGCAACAGAAGCTAATGCCGGTTTGCACCGGATGTGCTTTTATCCCTTCCTGGTCATGACGTCACCCGCCCGTGACGCTCATTCTTTCCATTGGAATAGTTGACATAGATGCTTCAGACGCATTCACGCTGGAGGCGTTCCCAAAGCGGCATTGACGCATCGCAAGTTCCCTCGAAAGGGAACTTCAGTTTCCGGCGGATGGATTACCCCCTTGGGGTAATAGGAGCTGCTAACACACAAGCTCTTGAAGCTCCACCCTTTGTGCCGGGAGCAGCAGCTCATTTGCATTTAAAGGGACACACGTGTTTTTACTGACCCTCAAAAAGGAACAACTTTAACATTCTGTAAAAAAAGATCTGTGGGGTATTTTGAGCTAAAACTTCACATACACACTCTGGGGACAACAGAGACTTATTTTACATATTGTAAAAAGGGGCATTATACCACCCCTTTAATATAACCAAATCTGTAATCATATAATGATCTGCAAACAATATAGGGAACAAATTCCATGTTCACAAGCATGTGTAAGCACGATTTTGAGCCATCTGACCACTTCCAGGTTGGAGGAGAACATCTGGCTGGATGCTCTGAGTCTGAGGCAGTATATGCCTACAGAGCCAAACCAATGACTCACAGAAATGTGGCTCTGACAAGAAACCACTGCTTGAAGGCAGGACACAAAAGAGCTCCAACCCCACCCTATTCATAACATCTGCCACAGACAGACAATCAGAGAGATACGTCTGAAATCACTGTTTACTAAAGACAAAAAACTGCAAAGATACATTTAGATGTGATACTATTACAGAGATTACTGTCAATAAATATATGTATTGTTTGTCTTTCTTTTTATTTCTTGTTTATGGCTCTTTGCTGAGTTTATGGTTTTTGAGAAGGGTCAGACAGACAGACAAGCTAAATCATTACCCTTTCATTCTGTTTGCTCCGTTCAGAAACTGGCACAGGTCCAGGCATGATGTTTGGTCTCCTTCTTTTTTCCTACTCTACTTAGGAGACATGCTGAGAGGCCAAATGTCCTGAAATTCCTGGACTTTGCTCCATTTGCACAACAAAAAAAGAACATGAAAAGATAGAAATCATTGTTTTTATGTCAGTTTTTCTTCCCAGGCCTAAAAATAAGAGCCTGGAAAACAGAGATTTTGGAAGATTTAATTATGGGCTACACTAAAGAATCTTGAACATACAATAGGTTCTTTTCGACACTGGAGGTCTACAAAAACTCAGCTTGGAGTTGTCAGAATACAGATGAGTAAAACCTGGGGAGAAAGTGGACAGAATATTCCCATGCTTTGGCTTTTCAGCGCTCCGCTGGGCATTATGTGGTTGAGCATCCCAGTAAACACATGGATGCTTTTGTGTGTCACTCTTTCCATTCTGTTATTCATTTATGCTTTACTGGATCCATATTTAAATGCTGGTTGCCTGAAATATTCCCTAAAGTGCCATGATTTGATGATTCTGCATATTAACTCCTCTTAAAAATTTTATAAATACAATGACACAAAAATGTCTTAGCTTGTAGATTCATTAAAATCTTAAAACGTAAAAAAATAAAAAAATAAAAAAATAAAGACCTTGGCCTAACAAGAAGACCACTGCAACAAAATTATTTTATATATGGACTTTTATGGTCTAGCTAGGATTAATTACATTGTTGGTCCGTAACACATTTTTAAAACCATTTTACACAACATCAACAGATAGATTTGGTTTTGAGAACAAAACTGCAGTAGTTACCCAATCTTTGGGTGTTACACGTCATGTCCATCCTGAGGTCAGGAGTCTGAAAGGACATTTGCTTTGCAGTAGTTTGCAATCTACTGCTGCATCTGCTAATCCTGTGTTTATGCTATTACCTTAACAGCAGGTTACAACACAAAATGAAAGGCCACTTTTGTAATATAAACCTCTTGTTAGCAAGAGGACATCCTTCAGTGTGTATACTTGTCAGAGAACGAGGCAAACAGTCTCACATTAATGTTTGACCCTTTGAAGGAGCAATACGTTTTTATTTATTTTGTTATTTTAACACCAGCTGTATTTGTAGCCACGTATTGAACTGAAAACTATGCATGTATTAGGAGATGTCTGTTATAGCCCTGACTCTATTGTTTTGGTGCATGGACCCGTTTCACAAACCAAAATTGCATTTAACACAATCTCCATGTAGGCTGTGAAGGCTGTCAATTCCCTTTATAGCTTATCAGGGCAGAAGCCATTGGGGAAAACTGTCAACCAATAGGGGTATAACCAGGCTTTTATTTGTCCAGTCCATTATTTGATTCCTGTCAGAGTTAATGGACTTTGCTAGTTAATGGACTGCTTCAATATTTCAAATTCTTTAAACTTATGCTTCTCACATTATCTACACACTGATAAGAAGCATTTACACATTCTTGAAACAGCGTAAATGTGTTATATAGTCCTGTTCAAGTAATTTAAAGTAAAAAAAACAAGCCATTATCAACATTACATCTTCCAGATAAAATGTGGAATGTTAAGTGTCAGCTATTTTGAAAAATACCATCAACTCTAATCTCTCTTTTCATTTTAGTTTAAATCTTCAATCTCATTTTATACTCCTCTTTCTGAATCAGGTGTCAGGGGGTTGATCCGACTGAGGCTGACCCATCCTCTAGAATTCCCTCTTACACAATCACCATCAAATATCAGCTGTCATGAGTCATTTTATTACTGCAGTGAAAATGGCTGCACTAAAATCCCAGCAGATAGTTTTTGATTATGCTAGCTGACCGTCTGGAGTGTTGACCTCATCCACGTCCTCTGAAATAAATTGAGGAGAGATGGAGAACATAATTCTCTCCAGATCGTATTGATCCGCTCATCTCCAACATTTTTTGAAGTCCAAGACTTCTATGTCCATTTATGGTAAAACCTACTAACCAAACTAGCTTTTTAGTTTGATCCATGTCCCATTATTACTAGAACCCAAAGCATTCCAGCTTAAATTGTATGTACGCAGTTAATGTATAGTTTGTCTCTTCAGAAATCAACATCATACAAGTGCCCTAGCAGGTGTATGTTGTTAAGAAATATGTGGGTTTTTAAAAAATATAAAAATGAAAAGTGAAGCTTAAAAGAAACAAGTCATACTGGCAGGTTGATCTGCTTCATTTGTAACCCACACAAACAATATCATGGGAGAGTTATCTGATGCTTGAGAATGTTCTCATGGCAGTTCAGGCTGTTATTTTCAGACAGGGAAGGTTGTTTATTAGCCATCTTTCCTTTTCATGATACTTATGCCTCAACATTGAGCTGCAGAGTGAGACGTGTGCTTGTGAAAAGCATGCTTTACCACACAGAGTCAGACAATCTTAAAATGTTTGAGATAAGCAAAGATTTTCTTTGTGATAAAAGATAGACAGAAATAGACAGCCAATAAACAAAAAATCCCAATGCTCGACTGATACCACAGGCAGACTTTCTCAAAAGTGTCATATAAAGTTATGGACACTCATTTCAGTTAATATTGCAATGTTCACCAGGTAAGCACAATCTTGTGTTTTTTTTCAGGAGGTCTGAAACAACACTGCAACATCTGATCATGTGCACTGGAGTCCAAAGGTCTTAGACCACAGCTTTAAGTTTTAAGATTACAATGATATTTGTAATCTGTTTGGCCTATTGACACTCACTGTTATGTACTTCGTTACACATATTGACGCAGTAAAGCCCCGTAGAGCAGTAGTGACCTTTTAGTCAAACACTGGACGTGGAGCGGCATACCAAAATATTTAACTTTCCGCACCCCTAGACCAGAGGCTTCCTTTCTGGTTATACAGAGATAGAGGGAAGGAAATGATTGATGGAAAACAGGTTAGGAGTCACAGTCGTCTACAGTACATCTAAAACATACATATAGTTTAGGGAAATAATGGGTTAAGTCTTTCTCATTACTATCTGTGTAAGTGTTTAACTATAAGAATGGCAGAATCCATTCAATGTCTCTTCTAGTACAGTATCTACAGTGTCAATGGTTACGGTGTTTAATGTATCCATTTATTTACTGAGCAAACCTGTAATTGGAAGGCCACACATGGGAAAGGCTTGGGATTTTTATTACACTATTTGGAATTATTGGTAGTGTTTGCAAAGGCTGATTCACTATTTTAGGCCCACAGTAATGCACTGAAGAAAAATGGGCAGCTTATCAAAAAGCTATTATGAAGAGGCAGTACACTACAACAACAAAACAAGTCTGATTTGTGATGTGAAACTCATTCCAAATGAGGCTGTATTGTAGAGGGCATTTCATTGTTACCAATAATCTTAACAAGCTGATCTAATCAGAGTGAACAAAACTGTTGGACACTGTTTCCAATGGCCATTACCAGGTTCAGTCAGCTCAGGCATCACTCAGCACTGCTTTATTACACAGCTCAAGTACCTCTGCATTCCTCAGAGCGGGGGCTTATTATTATTAACCTGTCTTTCTGCAAGGGAGAAAGCCTTGGGCAGATGTGCATCAAAATAGTATGAAAAAAAAAAGAGACCTTGAATGTTTCTTTTAGGTCCCCATAAGATGACCAATTCAATAAAGATTGAATTCATAAAGAGAAACCAGATACTCTGTATCTGGCATCATTGCTAGGTAAGGAGGTTATATAGCGCCTCCATGTGGTTCTAAAAGAAACACAGCTGAGCAAATGTAGGATTTCAATTACAGAAAAGCCAGAGACATGTCACTATAGAAAATGTTATTCACACTACTCTTAACCCTGGATTATCTTTTTTTAATCCAAAATAATCAGTCCTAAACTAAACTAAGTTTTTATAATCACACAAACTTTCACAAATTTAGTGTCTGAGGGTTAAAAATGGCAATCCTTAACACTCTTACGCATTTTCCTTTATTTATTTGTTTTGTAGAGCACTTTGCATGGTCATTTCCACAGATGGAGAACCAGTTAAATGGGGACTCACCACTGGATTCTAGTGTCAATCATTATGTCTCCCAGTGTCTATAAAGTCCCCCTGTGGTAAATATCAAGCTTTCAATGTCGTTTATATGTGGTGGTTTTAACGTGCTTTAAGACAAACCATGTGCAAATGCATAAGTCAACACCATTGCTGAGTATTTTCTCCTTAAAACTGCAGTGAACCAAAGACAGTTTCAAAAACGTGGTTTGAAATCGCTGGTGTTTCTCACGTCACAAACTACCTTGTAATCAATCATGTCAACGTGTGATCGTCAACGAGTGGATCTCTGAGCTGGTGTGAGTGAGTGAAGGCAGGGCTAATTTGCATATTCATAGAACCGTGTATACTTACTAAATGAGGCAAGGGTGTAGAGTTACATTCACGAATTGTTTTTCAAGGAAAAAAACGTTTAAAGTCATTTTAGTGATCAAAGGTGAGTTTTAAGGGATAAAATGATTGACGGGAAGCCGTTAGTTTCTTCAGTTCATTGTCCGGTATCATCTTTATTTCATGTGGTTGTGTATTCGTTTTCTCATGCAATCTTTTCTGTGTATCTTTGTGGATTAATAAAGAATTGTTTGTTCGAATTCCCCTGCGTCATGCGATTACTACAACCACCAGTGTGTGACAACTGGCAAACTGGCTGTATATGCAATAAAAACACAATTTCTTTTTTTTTTAAATCACTACGTGAATTGCTTGAAAAGCTATGTGACTAGAAGATGGGTTGTTGTGGTGTTCGCTTTTTCCAAAAACTTCAACACCCATAATGCACTTTTGATTTCGTTTTTTTGACAACTGTCCGTGGGCGGGAACACAAAAAATGTGGAAGTTCAATCTGTTGTTTAAACAAAAGCTTAGCTTTCAAAAGTTCGCCAGACGATGCAAAATTATGCTTTGTTGACAAATAAATGGGGATATGGGTGCAGGTAACACAGAGAAAGAGTACACGTTTACACTACATTTACACTAAAAAAAGTTGCTTCCTTAAATGTTTAAGAACAATCAACTTGGATGTTTAAGTCATTTCAACTTAAATTATATTAAACTGACTTGAGCCTCTTCGGTCAAAAATGACCGAAAACTTTTACGTTTTGAAATTTATTTATTTTTTGCTTCATCAGAATGGGATGACACTTGGTGACTTTTGTCGCATTAGCTAGCCTATGTGAACATACAAAAAAATCATGGACATGATTTGGATGTGTTAAAGGGTCGTAAAAAAAAAAGTCACACTTGGCTCCTTCGCGGTGACCGACATAGGAAATGAATGGGAAATCCAGAAAAACACGAAAACTCTGAGAAACTTTTGGTGGTGCAAACTACAAATCAGCCACTGTGCAGAAAAAAGTGCACAGCAATGAAGGGGTGACACTCTAAAATATCAAGAGTGCAAATTAGACACCCACGCACGCACTCTCTCACACACACACACACACACACACACACACACTTTATTGATTTTTTTAAATAAAATCAATAAATGAAAAAAAAAATACAAAAGAGACTCCCTCTCGCTCACACACGCACACACAACAAGCATGCACGCATGCACACACACACACACACATTCCAGGCCAGTCACAGAATCAATCAATCAGTCCCTTATTTTGTTAGATTTTTTTATTATTAAATACTGAGTAACAAAAAAGCTTTCAATGTCTTCCCATTTCCAACCAAATATTATAGTTTGATTGTAATCATAATGCAAAACCTGATTCTTATCTAAAAAATATATATATATATCTAAACCTTGACAAAAAGTAGTCTTTTAGAATGTCTAAATATATATCTAAATGCAAAACCTAATAAAATTAAGAATCTAAAAAAACAATGGGAATCAAAAAGCATCTCTATATACAGTATGTATAAATGGAGCTATACAGATGGTTACAGGACATTACACAAGTATTAATTTTTTTAACGCCTCCAGATGGCACTTTTCTTACTTCAAAAAATGGATTTTAAAGGCCTCCACTCCACTTTTAATGTGAAATATTGCATTTATTGAAATAAATATATATATATATTAATTCTAATGGGAAAAATAGCTCATAAAACTTTTATAAATATTGCATATCATAAAATCCCTTCAAAAGTCTAAATAATAATACAAAATTATTATTGAACAAAAATATAGTACATTGGTTTTCCTAAAAAACTTTTGACCGCGATGGAGCCAAGTGTGACCCCTAAATGAAGAGGACCAGAGGGTTAAAAATTTGTTGAATCTTGTATAACTTATGTAAAAAAAGTTGAAAAATGCTTTACTTATTTTGATGAGTTAAAGCAATGTAAAAACATATGCTGTCATAACATATTTATCATATAATTTTTTACAGTGTATAACATTGTCACAATAGATGGTTGAGAAGTGGTGAATACATTGTTTTTAAAAACTCCAGTAGATTAATTTGGCCAATAAACAATAAGGATTTTGAAATAGCACACTGATCATGTATTTAAAAATTCTTCCAGTATGTCGTTATCTGGGTTTAAATATTTTGTTAAGCCTATCAATTTATCAATTAAAATGGCTCCCTCAAAATATCTAACCTGTACAAACTTACTGATCTGTGAAATGTCGATTTAAATCTGTGACATCTATTTAAAGCAGCTGGGAAACTCAGCAGGTATGGAGGGAATTTGGGGCCGTAGGCTCTTCTAAACAAACACTCACTTCTTATATCTCACTGTCTAAAACGACTCACTTGGAGCTTTCAGTTCCCACTTGATTTCAATCCTGTCTATGCTTGATGAGAACCCAGCTTTCAGGTCATTCCTAAATGTAGGTCAGTGCCGTTAGGAAACTACAAAAGTGATGACAACTTTTCACAAGCACCTCCCCGTGGTTCATATTGGTGACTGCGGCATGTCACTCTAGTGCGCCCACTCCTTTTGAATTCTTTTGCTGTGTCATGTCCATGTGCGGACCCTACACTTGCCACCCATTGGATACTGATCCTATTTATTTGCATACAATTGTCTCTTTGCTGTCCTATTGGTTCCAGTAAGCAGGTCACCCCCCAGAGGACCTCATGATTCTTGATTAGCTGGAGTTGGTGCTGTATGTGCTCATGTTTCGTCCCCCTTCTGTTTATTAATAAATGTAAACAGATTAAATGTTGCCTGGGAGACCTGTGGCATATGTTTAAACTCGGTCAGAGAGAGGCCAGACTACCTCTGTCCTGTTTTCATGTTCAGCTGGCTACCAGCTCTTCAGTTGGGGTTCACTTCATGGTTATTGTCCTGGAACCTTGTTATCTGAGTCAAGTTGAGGTGAGTTGATAAATTTATATAGTTTCTCAAAGTTTTTTGATGTTTACATTGGCACAGTATCATAGCTACTAGCTATACATAGCTATTTAGACTTGCCATATCACTACCTGCTCACTGCACAGTGCCTGCGTGGTATTTCTTTCACACATTGTTATTATTGGCGATAGTTTCAAGAGTCTGGAAAGCTGGAGGAAAAGTATTAATTGAAGACAAATGCTATCTACTTTGCCTTGATTACAGTTATTAGTCTCCTGAAAACAACATGCAAAATGCTAATATGTCATACTGTAACATGTTTTAAGTAAACACGTTAAAGGAATGAGCAGTTGTTCGAGATGGGGAGTTTTTTGTGATCATTGGCACTGGTGGAATGTGCTCTGTCTGTTCCTGCTGCCAGTGTCTGCAGCAGCTGCTCTCTGTGTCCCACTGAGACTGGCATAAGAAATACCAGCCCTGTATAGCTAGAAGATGGTGAATGGGCATTTCTAGATACTAAAATCATACACTGAAAAGAAATTGGTGTAGAAACTCCAATAAATTACTAGTAAATTTCACACTTAATTACAAAGTAGTAGCATATTAAATGAAACATTACATTTTGAAGTAGAAAAGACTGAAATAGTATTACTTGAACACACTTTTTATTCTTTACAACTATGAAAAGTAAGTTTTTTACAGTGCTGAGTCCGGGCAAAGTTAATCTGAAAAAAATGGATTCCTCTTTTTGTTGATTGACAACATTTTGATAAAGATGCGTATGTTTACATTTGATTAACTTCCTGCTTATTACATGTCCGCCAGATGCAAAGGCATTTATGTACCAATGTGTACATGTTCTTTACAACTGATCAAAGGTCCACTCGCCGATGTTAATCTAAGCTTTTCATACGAACGCTCTCTATAAGTGTGTTCATGATCAGTCAGCTGTTCGACAAGTTTATGCAGCTGTCCCTCAATGACGCATTAGCTTCAGATTTCCTCTCACCATCCTTAGCATCCCTCAGGAATCACAGTTCACGAAGAACATTGTACAATCATAAATGAACTTAATGGCTAACCACAAGACTTTTCACCTAATACATTTACATAGGTCAACATATAAAATGGAGGATCAAGAAATGAACTTTGAGCAAGCTTATGGACCTCTATCGGAGACAGAAAGAACATTTGATCCCTTATTTATTGAAGAGGAAGATGAAGACTACTTTGAGGATTGCTTGGAAGAGATCCAGGCTGCTCTAACTCTTCCTGAAGAGTCCATGCCTTATTCACAAAAATGCAGAAAAGCTTTGCAAGCTGAGTTTAATGGACTTATGCAACAGATGTTGGCACAGCTAGATGTTTTTGATGCAGCACATCCAACCACATCTGCACCACTGGAGATATTTTCAGAAACAGAGAACAAAATGGACAAGAATGGATTCACAAAAACAATCAAGTTTGAAGAGACGTGCCTTCTAGAGAAAGAGCAAACTGTGTTGGAGGTCGAAAATGATGCTGCAGGGGTCCCTGTCGAGGCAAGGCCTGAGTTGTCTGCCACCATGGAATTACAAAAGCTCAGAGCAGTATTTGAGAGCTGTATTGAGGAGGTGGGCCAGTTGGAGCGCAGAAGGGATGAGTTGGTTCAGGAGCTTCTGGAGCTAGAGGAGCCCATGGCCCAAGAGCTGCAGACTGTAAGGGAAGCTCTGGGGGAGGAACAAGGCCTCCTGTCCAAAGTCAGACTGGAGAGACAGAGCCTGCAGGAGGAGGCGCAAATGACTAAGAAACGCCTGTTCATAGCGGCTCGAGACTGTACACAGAGACAAGTAGAGCTTGAATTACAACAGAAAGAGGTGGAGCAGCTCAACCAAGCTCAGGTAGTGTTCAACAAACCAGACTGGTGCGAATGCATTCAAACTGCTCCAGAAAAGATGTAGATTATTTTATTCAACTTAACTATGATTTTTATCAACTACAAAGAGGACTTACAAATGTAGTTTAAAACTTTGTAGCAAAAGGACAGTAGGCACTGTAGCCAGGTGTTAATTATAAAGTAAGGTGAGGTTTTTTTGGGGGGCCTTTCCAGTCAGGCCATATATATATATATATATATATATATATATATATATATATATATATTAGGTCCATAACCATCATAACGTCCCCCCCCACCAAACCCAACCCAACCCAACCCCACCCCCAATATTTAGAAATGACCAAATTGTCAAACCCACTACCCCTTAATATTTTAGATTGTGTTTTGCTGCTCTCCATGACACACCACTCTGTTTGTTGTTAGGATCACAAAAAAATGTTTAAGTTACAAAAGTTTGGCTGGTTTTCTTTACCACTCTAACTGCGCTCGTCAATCTCAAAAAAAGAATCGAATTGGCCAGTCAAATCAAAGAAGCAGGGCCATACTGTTCACAGAACAGGAGTGCAAATTCTAACACGACAATGTGAAAGAGTAGATGGTAAGATCTAAGTCACTCGCTAAACATTATTTGACAACTGTTTTACGATAGAAATGTTCAGTGACCGACAGTAACATCCAGTGAAGCAAACTACTCAACCTTTTTATGAAATGTCACCGTTTTGAATTGAAAATATGCTATTATTTGCATGATTCATGTAATTCATAACTGAATGTGAAAAGACAGTTTTTACGTTTTTTATTACATTAGAGTAGATATGAATTAGATTGAATGTGTGCATATTTTAAAATAAATTTTACATTTTAAATTTAAAAATTTAGAATACTTCAGAACTGTAATAGACCCTGAACTTTAACCGTTCTTATATCTTTTTCTTAATTCCCTTAAATTAAATTTAATACTTTAATTTAAAGTTAAAATGTACCCCCCCCCCCCCCCCCCCCCCCCCCACACACACCACACACACACACTCGCACCCACCCCCCACACACAAAACTTCACGCAAGTAAACAAAAAAAACAACAACTTTAGTCCCCCCAATATGTTAAAGACTATAGTTATGGCCTTGATAAATATTATTTTGTATTTATTTTTTAAAATTTATGCAATACATTCAAGTTAAGGTATTCCATCCTGCATTCACAAAATCAGGAGGAGCTGAAGTCCCTTGCTGTTAAGATGACTGAGGAGATCACCAAGATTCATTCAGATCACCAAAGCCACCTGCAGGAAATGCAGAAGCAGCAGAACCTCACTCAAGAATCCAGCAAGAGGAAGACCCGCTCATATGTGACTCAAGGACGACGGGCCTCTTGTGACCTACAGCAGTACCTGCATGGTGGGATAAAAGCTCTGGAGGAGTTTTACGAACCCCGGTTAGAATCCCTGTTAAAGAGACGGGAGGTCACCATGGATGCTCTCGGTAAGGCTAAAGAGCAGTGCCTGGAGATGAGAGCCCAGTTAGGACCACTGAGACAAGAAGAGCAGGCGCTGAGACTCCAGAGAACTTGTCTGGAGGAGAGGATCCGACTAATGGAGATACAGAGGAGGGAAAATGTGGAACAATATCGGGTGTGTAATTTTCATTGATTTTACATTTTTAGATTGCATAGTACTGACGGTTCAATGTTCTTCATTCAGGAGACGGTGGACATCTTAGAGGAGAACATCAGAGAACTGAAAACTCAGCTCAAGATCCAGATAAAGAAGAGTGAAGAATTGGAGATGCTGAAGAAAAGCATGGCCAAAGAGCTGTTCTTCTACAGGCAAGTAGCCTACAAGCACCCTTTAAAGGACAGTTTCTCATTGCACACTGCAAAGTAATTTAAGGGGAAATTAATATTACACAATGCACCAAATCAAGTGACAAAAACTATCTCTCCCATCTTAATGTGATTTGTCCTAACCAGATTCTAGGTTTCTCACTCAGTTGCACTTTGCTGGATAGCCCCGCCCACAAAGATATATTATTTATCCAAAAGCATACTCATGTATGAAAAATCTGGCTGGCTGTAATCATAATGCATTTCCACTTTCAATGTGAACAGATAAAAGACTTTTACTTATATCTGGAAACTGGTTGCATTGCATCTGGTTTGGACATGGTGTTAGATGGCATATCTATGTATATTTTTATATCTATAGGCCTATTTTAAATATCCTTTATTGTTTTACAGAGAGCGTGTAGAGGGTCCTCACAAGCAAGAGAACAGTGTGGTGGTGGAAAAAACCTAATGAACTCATGTTTGCTATTAATTATCTCATTAGTTATGTTAAATGCTTTTGATATATTGGTTTCATAGTTTAATCCAAATAACCTGTATTCTCATAAACAATCACCAAAACAATAACCACAATTTACTGAAGACTTAAGTCAATGTTCTCTGCAAACCATTTTTTCTTTAAAGTTCTCTGAACACCAGGACCAAGCAAGTCAGATATCCAGATCTTTATCTGACATGAATGTACTTAAAACAGTGTTTTTTTTTATTGTTTATAAGAGGGAATAAGGCTCTTATATCCAGTGGTGCCTGTGAATTAAGTGCTTTCTTTTATAAGTAAGTGAAGTGAGCAAAACAAGGACTTATTTGGGCACCGTAAGAAAGCTCTATAAACATACCAACAGCATGATGGTGAGAACGTTTAGATAAGGGACTATGAGAAGATGAATTAAGTGCTTTGTTGATTTAAGGTGTCTTGTTAATAAGATCTGAGATAAACGTAAGAATTAGAGATTGTTTATATGACTTGTACCTATCGCGGATCGAGTACAAGGATACAAACTGTCAGTGACAGGGGGCATGTTTTTTTTGTTTTGTTTTTTAAATAAGACTGAAGAAGAACCTAGTTCAAGACATTGATTATTAAAAATCTAGATAATGACAAAATTAAATAGTATTTTGTTGAGGAACACTGGCTTTTGTTCAATCATTTTGTTGGCTTTTATGTGTGAAACAAATTCCTCCAAGAAAAGTATTTTTGGGCGTTTTCACTTCAACGTAAATATGGCACTGTTCATGCATCAAGTGATCCAATTGCAAATGATCAGGCAAGATAGATTATTGTTTATACCTATCCAGCTCAAATGCAGCCATCTCTGCTGATTTCCAACTTATTTCAAACTTGAATAACTTGCACTTTACATACTTAAATACATATAAATGTTGCCTTGCCAATGCTTTACTATTGTTTTTATACACTGACTTTTAAATAAGTAAAAAACTTACAGTACTCAAAAGGACAATTTCCGTTTTCTTTTTTACATCCCTGTACAAGCCAAAAAAAAAAAAAAAAAATACTGGGAAATATTACCTGATTTTATCTGATACAATGGCCGTTAAATACAATGACTTAATACAACATTATTTTGATGGTCCCTTTAACACATACTGTTGACTAGAAGTAACGTTTCACCTAGATTTCAACTAACTCTCATCAGAATGTTAGTAGAGGTAGTGAACTGGTAGGGTTAAAATAAGTTGACACGTAGTTGCAAAGTTACTTAGTCACAGATATTAAGAGTTCGCAGATATTAAGCACACGGTCTACTAATGGTTAGTTGACGTGTAGTTGCATTGTTACTAATGGTCAATAGAATGTTCTAAAGGGAACCATCAAAATAAAGTGTTACCCATTATAGTTTTTAATATCCTTTCGAATTAAAGCCAATAATTGACTGAGGTAAAAGGGTCTTACCTCAAAAAACGCACCATTCCCGTCAGTACCTGTGCACGCGCGGCTGCAGTGAAGCGCGAAAACAAAGCAGAGAAGCCCACACACAAACAGGCAGCCCGCCTAAACTCACGCCAATGGCAGGCAGTCAACTTTTTGATTGTCTAACACACGTGGGTCAGTCAAAATTATTTTTAGTGCAAGTGAAATTTTTCGAATTTTGTGACTTCATGAGATTTATCTAAAAGACATTCAGTATTTAAAACCGTAAATCTTGCAAAAGCTATGCACCAACATTTAAAATAAATTGTATCAACAAAAACAGTTTATTCATAATGTTCTGTACAAAGGTATGGACATACAGGAGAAAGACACTGAAAAGTCACAATATTAAAGACATTAAACACCACTTGACCGATACATGAAGCTCAAAGTAAAAAGAGTACACAAGAGCTTAAGTTATCAATACACCTAGCCATGTAATTGAACGGATGCTTAAATGGAAAAAAGAATTTGTCGGACAAGTTAAAAAATAATCTAAAGAGCATCAACATTGTACCACTGCACTCTGGCCACAATTTACTACACACCTGTATACACTTTTCGGAGATTAAGTAATACTTTAAGTATACTTAAACTGCAAGGAAATCCACGAGACACTGGTGGGTGAGATGGGTCATTTGTCTCACATTCTGATATTGACCAATGATCAACCGACATTTTTCTTAGAAAAATACTCTATTAACATAGTAGAAAATGCCTGGTGGGGAAAGTGTCAATTCTTCCTTTTCCATTACTTAGGGGAGAGTTCTTCACGTGTATAGACAGTTTTTAGAAGAGTTTTGTCTTATGCTGAGAGTGAGGTGATGTAAAGAGCTGTTTTATCCCTGAACCTCAGTGTCTGCTGCCCCCTCTGGGTCCTCGTCATTGTAGATGTTCTCAGCCTAAATAAACCAAAAGAAATGCACATTAATAACTGAACTGCAAACACTAGAAAGGTCATGCTAACAATTAAACAAGAAACTCTTTCCACATTAATATAATAATATCCAGATTAAGAGGTGGCATATACTTTGTCAGAGAGAAACAAAAAAACAGCCTACATCATGACTGAACGGTTTATTGCAGAGGTGCTGATGCTAAACTCAAAGTTGAAAGAAATAGGCTTAAATGCCTCACCATCTGCCAGACTTGCATGATGTTGTCCTCAGACACTGAGCAAATCACCCACGGTTCATTTGGATTCCAGGAGAAGTCAGAGATCTTGGCTGTATGGCCTCCATGGATAAACTGAATAAAAAAAGTTATCAATAACATGTGAATAACATGACCTCATATAGCAGTATAATGATAACTAATCAAAATATACACATTTAAAATAAAAACTTAACCACATCACTACTCACCAGCAGCTCCGGAGGTCCATCCTCTGCATCTTCTGGCGACTGTTCCTCTCCGATTTTACTGTACAAACCCCCCCAAGGTATTCTTATTAGCAGTGTGAAAAGACCCGTATGATAAAGTAGTTCACATTTAGTGGTAGTCGTGAGTAGGGCTGGGTATCGTAACAAAATGTTCGATACCGGTTCCTGAACGATACTTTTTTCTATACCAATTTTATGTAACCAGTTTTAACAATATAACGTTACCTAATTTTTCAGTTTGTTGACTTTTTTACACTCATATTTTGAGTATGTAAAAAAGCACCAATGCTAAAGTTTTCTATGTTTCCTAATTATATAACATGTATTCTTTACTTCAATGAGCTCATTGTTTCTGCCTTAACTTAATGCATTGTTTAACAATGAACTTGAATGAAAATTTATTGAAATGCATTACACTGTCACCTCTGAAAACAGATCACTCTAAATTGTAATTTAGGCACATGCATTTTCTGTAAAGCTGCTTTAAAACGATATGTATTGTGAAAAATGCTATACAAATAAATGTGAATTAAATTAAATATAGGCTACTGGGGGGCGGGATATACATCTCGCGCTCAGCACACATGAAGCTTGCCGCAAAGCACTGGCAAAAGTAATGATTATAAATGTGTCGGGAAACAATAGCAAGGAGATATTTTAATTGTTTATTAATGAACAAGTGTTTACTAATGGTGTTCACTGTTCAAACCGAACACCACAGACAATCATGCTGCATGATTGTTTCACTGACGTTGACGAGATTAACCTCTTAGGTACCGAAATTTGGTACAGAAAAACAAGACATGTTTCGATACTTGGTAGTAGAGGCAATTCGGTCGGTACCTAAAAAGTACCGAACTCTGTACCCAGCCCTAGTCGTGAGTAAATGGAAAGTGAGACAACCTACCTGAGATCCCAAACATTGAGTCTCCTGTCTGTTCCACTGGAGGCCAGGATGGTCTCATTATGAGGTGACCACTGAACCTGTGGACACATTTCAAGAATTCATGTTATCATACTCAGTTTATACCTTTAACAATTCTATCTGCAATGAAGACAAAAAGGGAGATGATACCTGGAAGATTTCATCTTTGTGCGACTCAAATGAGTGAAGTTTCAGCTTGAGGTTTCGTAGATCCCACAATGCAACAGTCTGTGAGGGACAAATAAAATCAAAACTTAGAAGTCTAAATAGCGATGCACATTTATAGAGTATTCACAAGTGCAAGAGAACCAAATGCTGATTGTAGCTCTCACTTTGTCAGCAGAACCAGTGGCCAGAATGAATTCGCTGTATGGGTTGAAGGACAAACAGTTGACCTCTGCAGTGTGGGCATCTACCGCATGACTGGGTTTGGACGTGTTATTGGACCGCGTGTCCCAACTAAAGGAAGAGGAAATAGGTTAAAATACTCCTCACATTAAATAACCACAGACTGAACAGTTAAATATCCTTTTAAAATTACATTTTGTGCTAAAAGACATTAAGAGTACAGTAACAAACAGGAAGACAAAAAGTACTTGCATCATAAGCTTCTGGTCATCTGCAACAGACCCAAAGAGAGACTCGTGCAGCAGGTGCCAGGACACGTCCTCCACAACAGCAGTGTGACCAGTGAAAATGGTCTTGGCGTCCACTATTTTCCCCTCCTTTGGCACTGTGCTGATGTCCCACAGACAGATGGTCTGCAGAGAAACAGAAGAACTTATAGGAGCATGCACAAAAAGCAAGATCCTCTACATCAGGTTACCAACCTTTCTTGCGAGTCAAACCCTTATGACCTAAAACATTTATTTAGAGATTGATTTTTTCCAATTTAATTTAGCATCGGCTAAATCTAGGGTACATAAAAGCATTGAGTAATACCTGAACCCCAAACAGTTTGCAAATATACAGCTTAAGTCAGCATATAATTAAGTCAATGATAGTGAGAGTTAGGGGTGGTGGGAAAAAAATCGATTCTTAGATGCATCACAAGGACGTGGATTATTCTGAATCGAATCACAAATGTCGAACATCGATTACCTAAATGATAATTGATAACGTAATATTGACGGAACGCAAAAGGCGCCTGGACAGTCTGTGGCGTGCAGCTGTGCACATAACAGAGACGCATGATGGTTGAGCGAGAAATCTGACCGGCACCCTCTGCATTCAAATCTAGCATAATGTTGGCTTCTATGAAGTTGAAGGGAAAAGGGACCTGGACAAGAGCCACACTTTATGCAAGTAGGGCTCCAGACTGCGACCAAATGGGTGACAAGAGGTCACACTGGTGCGACCACCACGTTGTCCAATTGATAAGAGCTGCAACTTGTGTTACATATGAGAAACATCAAACGAAACGAAAGTGAAACGAAACTGCGCTATTCGTTTGAGCTGAACGTTTAGCGCAACGCGAGCTCAGAACAGGTTTACTTGTGGGCCTATCTCAATCAAGCGACACTTATTACACAGCGCTGGGTGATCCAGTGAGAAAGCGTTTGAATTCACCGCATAATTCTGTTATAAACCACACGTCAGATCAAACAGCGCTGACGTGGAAACCATGACAACCTTAAAAGCTTCCACCCAACTCGGAAAATACAAACTCTATCGCAATATTTATTTACAAATCACTTTAATTTGTTTAATTAATAAAATAAATTGAAAGTAAATTCATTATGGATCATTACAAATACTTTGCTTTAAAAGTAACAAGTAGTCACACAGTGAGAAAAAAGAAAATCTGTATAGAAAAAAAGATGCATCGATAATCGTTTTATCATTGCAGCCCTCTGAATCGTAATCAAATCGTGAGGTGCCTAGAGATTCCCACCCCTAGTGAGTACAAATGTCTTACGTGGTCATCAGATGCACTTAGCAGACAGCCACTCAGGTTGGGATTCCAGGACAGACCATAACCTTCTTTCTGATGGCCCCTCAGACGCAGGTCAGGAGTGCACTCTCCAGAGGGGTCTACAGAGGCACAGGAGAATACAAATTTCGAGAGAAAAAAATCAATTATAATATCGGCTAGGGGAGTGCACGAATATTCGAATTTTCGAATATTCAATCTGTAATTATTATTAGAAAAATTAAATCCTATTTTAATTTTACTATGTCGCTTTGCTGGCCGTAAATGCAGTGAATCCATGATAAATCCCAAGCACTAGCTCGCAGTAATAATTAAATGCACTGGGTGGCGCTGTGGAGTGTGTTAACAAGTTGTGTGTATTTGATCACATAATGTTGTCGTCTGCCTCGTGAAGTTTGGAATTACTTACTATCTTACTAAATGATCTTACAAAATGGAATTACTTTTGATCAAATTAATTAATTAATCTGAGTTATAATATCATCACCACAATGAGAAATGACATGAAATCCAAACAGTCGAATGAGGAAAGACAGCTGTCCAACACTGCATCACGACTGCAGGTAAGCGCAGCTGGACCCCGCGTGATCCGAGATAACTTATCTAATAGCAAAATGATTTTGAGACACATACTTCCTTTTGTTGAGGGAGACTGGTTTAAGAACAGAAAACGCAAAGTGCTGTTAGAAACTTAGAACACCATTATCTTTGTGTCTCTGAAGCGTCTGTCAGCGCAGCGCCTTTTCTCACTCGAGCATAAATTGCTGGCGGCGCCCCTGCATGTGGATGTTATTGTTTTTCTCAACATAAACGTCAAACAATATAAACACGATAATCATATGCTGACTCGAGAGTGTTCTGTACGATATCTGGTGCAATCTGCTTTATTAGGCGTTTTTTTTTCCGTTCGCGCTGCTTGAGTATGCTTTTGTTTTTTATATTTTTTGTTAACACATAGGCCTACTGTTAATGTTTTCAACTAAAATAAAACTTTAACATATATTGTAAGCTTGTTGTGTATATTGCCTAATCGTAAACTTGTTCAGAAATGGTAAAAAAAAAAAAAAAAAAAAAAAAAAAAAAACGTCTTTTTCGTTAAACGTCATTTAAATAAACAAATATTCGATTTTTATGAGCCCGAATATTCGAATGCAATATTTTTGAAAAATGCCCATCCCTAATATCGGCCGCCATGGTAAATTCTTTACACATCGGTATCGTTCCGATGTCAAAATAGGGCTGATGTGAACAGGCGATAATCATTCCTGTGTATTTGACGTGTGTAGATGTGACTGTGGGGGCGGGGATGTTTGCTTTTGCACGAGCGCATACATTACGAGCGCAAGTCCTGTCAGTTTAAACATCAAGCGCAAGACTGGAACTTGCACACTGTTTTCTGTCAGCCTTACTAAGGCGTATTTTTGTCCCGCCAAATTCTTATTTGACCGGTGAGTGATATATGAGTGATGATGACTGACTGCTGCGCTTGTTTAACTGAGAGAACGAGCAGAGAGAGAGAAAGCCCCGGTCACGTGCACTCTCACCGTCTTCAAACTGTCTTGCTCTCTCTCCCTCCCTCGCGCATATTAATGAATTGAGTTGACTGAATATCTTTGAGAATACACAATGGTAAAAGGTCAGAAGACCAATGTTTTTTTTCTTCTGAACTACCATTGGTTGTGAATTGTGCTAAAACAACGTTGCCTTATCTTCTCTGAAAAGCTTTCCACACATTCAGATGACAAACAAAAATCTATCTAGTGATGAAATGTTTTCTGTGTTGAGACAAATCTTGTGCGATGTCCTAAACTCCCTGGATAATCACACGTGTGCCGTGGTCCGTTAATGACACGTCCGATTCGCGAACTAATGACTCCTTTGAACCGATTCACTTTAATGAATGGTTAAAACAACTGATCTGTCCAACCAGTCCTTCCAGAAAAACGCAGGGTTTTTTTTTTTTTATTGTTGCGGGCAAAAGTCCTTGATTATGCGGCCCGTTTTCTTTAAAAATGCGATGGAACATGCAGGATAATTATGCAATTTTATGCGATGAAATTGTGGGAACTTGCAAAAACTGCAGTTTGATGAAAAAGAGAAAAAAAGTGATTCCCACAACACCCTGTTCTCACAAGGCTACTACCTTAATGTAAAGAGTCATTTCTTATTACTTCCTATGATAAGCAAGCATAAACATCACAGAAAGTGCTGGGAATATTTAATTTCTCATCTTGTTTTATTGCAGACTGTAACGAGTGGAAATAAGGTGTGGCCCCTTTAAGAGCAGCGCGCTCCCTGTTGAACTGTCTGCAGTATTATATTGTATGTGCCATGCGCCTCGAACACCACATGTGTGCGGGTAATTTCTGTTTGATGCTACTTCTTTTATCTTATTTTGTTTATTAAGTAACGATGTGGACGGTAGAACGTGTGACAGACAGTTATACGAGTTCGATTTGGGAATAAAGTGCGAGTTGTGAGATGCCAATCGCCTCCGTGAGTCTGTCTGGCCTCTGCAATAACTTCAGGTGTGAGCTATCCCTATTTTTCTTCCCGACACAACGCGTTACAAGACCTTAATAAACACATCAAACTTACAAATAGGGATGCACGATGATATCGGGACAACATCGGAATCGGCCGATAAAAGCTTAAAATGGCCATCATCGGCATCGGCCGATATGAATATTTCTGCCGATGAGCCTTGCCGATAGGGTGGCGTGTTTCCTAAGCGCACGTGACGACCGCGAACAAAGCATGAGCGCCAGCAACTTAAACTTCCAACTAGGGGTGTGCGTCTCACGGTTTTTGATCATGGACGATTAAAATGTCTCCACGATCTGCTTTTGAAGAAAAATCATAGTATCGAGCATTCTATCAGTTCAATTCTGGCGCCTTCATCTCAACATACTGTACAACGCGACGTACATTCACATCACATCACATGTAAACGCAGAAGTAGAGTTACACTCACAGGACACCGCAATTCACAAAAGTTCATTATTTGCATGTGCGTCAAAGTCTTGCTAGGTAAACATATCATTCACGTGCTGATGCGCTGTTCTAACATCCGCTTTTCTGAGCGCGTTACACCCGACGCTCACAGGAACTAAAAGCCCGTCACAGCGCCTGCATACTGGACTTATCTTTCGAGTCTTATTGCGCTGATACTGTCAAATACACATAAGGTTTACATAAACAAAGTTGGTTATGTCTAAAGTGAAAGCAAACAGAGAAAATCTGCTTGTCAAATGCGTATATATTAGACGCGTCGCATGCAGCTCTTAAAGAGACAGTAATAATATGCTGCCGCTTGTCCTTAAAGAGATACTGCACCCAGAAATACAAATTCTGTCATTATTTACTCACTCTCATGTTGTTCCAAACCTGTATTCATTTCTTTCTTGTGCTTAAATATACTATGGAAGTCACTGGAGTACAGGAACTGTTTGGTTAGCCACATTCTTCCAAATAACTTATTTTCAACAGAAGAAAGAAACTTGAGAGAGTAAATGATGACAATTTAAATTTTTGGGAGAACTATCCCGTTAATGTTAATAAAACAACAAAACAGAGGAAATCACTCACTGCTCTTGACTGAGAACTTTAATAGAAGCTTTAATAAGCTTTTTTTTGCGCAAAAAAATACACAAATATATCGGTATCGGGCAAAATTAGTTTGAAAATATCGGCATATCGAATATCGGCCAAAATCCAATATCGTGCATCCCTACTTACAAAACATTGATAAGTCAAACAAGTTCTGTAGCTTTACTAAAGGAATATGCTACAACTTCTGTAAAATTGAATAAATGAAAATAAAGTGTGCTCCTGTTTTACAGCTTTTCGATGATGTCACGTCGCGTAATTGCGTCACTTCATAACGTTCCCTTGAAAACAGGGGGAAACGGCTGCTCTCGTGAGAAGCAAACGCAACATTTTTCAACTTTCTGATAAGATATATGTGACTTTTTGCAACGAAAATGCGAGGATTATGAAATCATGCAAGCCCCGCATATTTTGCACGGAAATCGGCAATTTATGCAGCAAAAGTGCGGCGTATTTGAAAAAAATGCGGCCCCCACATGAATATGCGGACTTTGGCTGATTATGCACTAAATCATGCGATCGCATAATCGCGTTTTTCTGGAGGGACTGGTCCAACACTGAACTCAAGAGACATAAATCGGAAACACTTTACAATAAGGTTCCATTAATTAAAGTCTAGTTAACTACATTAGTTAACATTCTATTAATATTAGTTTCTATGCGGATTTACTCCATGACAAAACCACCCCGGTCATTCTAGAATGATTCATTCTTTCCAAATAGAGCTTCAAGCCATCTGGTGAAATTGTTTTTATATCGCAATGTCATTTTTTACCAATATCGTGCAGCCCTAATCCTCGCTATGTGTTTTCTATACAGAGATATCGACATCGGTAAATATCGGTATTGGCCATAACAGCAATATTAATATCGGTTATCGGCCACAATTTTCACATCGGTGCATCACTAATAAATATATATATATATAGACATCGGACGCCTTCACACAACTGACTCGACAAGAAGCTTGGAGATTAGGAATAAGAGTTAAGTCTCCCATTATCATGCTTTCCCTAAAAAAAGTTATTTTTTTTAAAGTCATGAAATTAAGAATTTATTCTCATTTTAGTTTAGGCATTTTTAGTGCTTTGGTATACCTTAGCTGTTAAACAGTTCGCATTTTGCATGGCGTCTTTAAAGCATTGCCTCTCAATACATTCAGATGGACGTCTTTGGCAATTGTGTTTTTCTATGTTAAAATATGAACAAAATGTTTCTAGCTCATACCAGGTTTGGAGGGGTGTTTGGTGTAGTCAAAGACCAGCACATCACTAGTGGGAGTCTTGGTGGCAATGATGCAGGGGTTCTGTGGCATGTAGCGAGCCCTGTTAACCTCTCCCTCGTGATTAATCTTGATTTCAATCTCTATCTTGCCACTCACCGAGCCAAAACCACCAAATTCTATAAACAAACAGAGAACAAAAGTGTGATAACTTGTCATAAGTACATAGGTGGAGATTATGCATTCAAATATTAGTTTATGAAGTATGAAGTATATATATTAGTATATGAAGACTACACATCTTCATATATGATAAAGGGACTCACCTCCTTTTTCACTGTCATAATGTGAGGCATCAAACTGGGCATCATCATTGGGAAGCTGGACGCTGGCAATAACCAAGTGATTCTGCTCATCAGAGGTATGTGTGCCGAGAACCAGGCGGTGCACACTAAAATCCTTCCCTTCAGGTCTGTGAAACATGACAAGTATGAATGTTATTTACAATGACTTTTATAAAAATGTATACATAATCTCTACCCACACAGTATTCATTTTCTGCTATTCTTAAAACAAAAGAGAAGAAAGCCACCTAAACATTAAAAAGATAATTTGAAGCCCCACCAAATAACCAATTCACAATACTTCAAACTAGGGCTCCGACAACTAATCAAAATCGATAATGAAGATCATCGACGAGTTTCATTGATTAATAAGCACACAGAAAACATCTGCCAGTCATGTAATTGCCCAGCCATGATTACATTACTATGGACAAAACGCATGTGGAAAACCAAAGAGGATGCAGAGTAAGCTGCTTCAGGAAGTGCTTGACCCAAGTTGTCCTAAACATGAGACCGTGTCATTAAGCACTTCAAACGAAAGCAAAGTTTAAAATAGGTGTGAACCAGAAGTTGTGACCAACTTGAGTATTGTGACGTATTTTCCAAGTGAAATGGAATATTGAATTAGAAAAATAGAGGGTGTGGCTTAGAAAAGTAGGCATTCCATTAAAGTTGTTCCGATTCCGATACTAGTATCGGAAATGCCGCCGATACCAATAAAAATGCTGGCATTGGTATCGGCGAATACTCCTTCCCATGTACCGATCCGATAATATGTTCTTAATATGCACGCTAGCTTTGCATAACGCCGCAAATCGGAGATCAATTCTTCTTCGCTGCTCTAAACAGTGGTTGCTTGTGGCGACACAGGAAGTTGTGCTGTTGCCACAAGCAACCACTGTTTAGAGCAGCGAAGAGGAAAACACGCGTGCGCGATAGCAGTATGTCCGCGCTGTTTAGCAGTATTTCAGACTGGACCAACCAGCCAGGAAAACGGCGACATGTCTCATTTGCCATACTGCAATTTCGAGGGGTGGAACAAGTATTAGCAACTTCAACACGAGTAACTTAAAGCATTTGAAGACGCGTCACCCCGCAGAACACGATTACACAAAGGCAAGGGCAGAGAAGAATGAGCCGCGCCAGAATCAACAATCTCTGAAAGCTTCATTCAAACAAAGAGAAATATTTTCAAAAGACATGAGTGCAGCAGGCGTAATGATATGACGGAGCACCTGAAAATAGGCTACCTTCCGTCAACACAACGGAACTATTTTCAGGCGCTGCGTCATATTACGCCTGCTGCTCTCATGGTACGGCAGTAAAGTTTCTTGATTATTACGCAGGAATGAGAGTATAGTTCCTAGCCATATCAGCTTAGAAAATCACAACTTAACATTTTCCGTCGGTCTTAGTGCACGATGTAACTACAGAAGAGTCAAGTTTTAAATAGGAAAAATATCGAAACTCTCTGGTAATTTTTTTTTTAGAAATGCTAATGGTCTTGTCCACTTCAATGATGTATGCTAAGCTATGCTAAAAGTGGTACCGCCAGAACCGGAGATCGGCTGAATGGATTCAAAAACGGTAAAACTCAACAGTTTAACTCTGGGGGAGTTGTAAAATGAGCCTATTTCCAAAAAAAGTGGAGTATCCCTTTAAGTTATAATCGCGACATACCTTTATCTGCAGGAGGGATGGTGTCCTATGTATCCTCCTTTTGCAGCCACTTTGAGTCCACATTTTTTGCAAATTAGATTATCCTCAAGGACAACCACGCTTTTTTCCTACAAAGTATTTTCATACCGGCCATAATTCGCTTCATAAGAATTCGAGGACGCTTCGCTTTCAGCTTCAGCTGGGTCTGTGTCACCTTTTTTTGTTTGTTCTCGCACCCTTCAATCAATGCAGTAGTTTCCGGAGTGTGATTTTTTTTTGCTCCCTTGTAGCCGATTATTATTTTTTTACTCAGTAACGGATATGATTTCAAATGTAGCGAAGTACAATACTTCAAACAAAACGTACTTTAGTAAAAGTACAGATTTTAAAAACTACTTAAAAAAGTAGAAGTACACAAAACAACTACTCAATTACATAACGCGAGTAAATGTAATTCGTTACTTTCCACCTCTGCTTATCTGTAAATGTTAGAAAGCCATGCGAGTAGGCCTATTTCTATTTTGCATAAAGGCTTGCCCTGACAAAGAGGGTCTACGTTAAGCTTCACAGTGAATGCGCAATTATTCTTGTTAGAAAATAAATATGAGTTTAAAAATCTACATGTCACACAAGTAATTGTATTTTCTGAGAGCAGTAAGCCTAAAGGGCTATTAAAATGGAGTAATAAATGTAATGTTCGGATGAGTGAATGTTTTCCTCCAACCTCATACCAGTAAATTTAGTCTGTACTTTTGTTATTATTCATTATTTTAAATGAGTGATTTTTACTTTAAAATGGTAGGAATCAGTATTTCAGGGTTTAATTGCACATAAATACATTCACTTTATTTGTATTCATTTCAGATTGTTTGCAGGACAACATTGGACAGAATGTAAAAAAAATTGTGAATATTTTTACTGTGTGAATACTATTTTTTTCTCCATCCGATTAATCAAGAAATAATCGACAGTTTAAGCGCTTATCAAAATATTGCCTAGTTTCAGCTCTTTTTTTAAAGCTGATGACAGTAACTTAGTTGTGAATGTGTTAACTTACCTGGTGACATCTGGCAACCATTGAGCAGTAAGACTGGGCCACTCCAGAGCGTGAGTCATAACCAGATCGTAAAGAAACGGAGTGTTTTTCTTCCATATTTTATATTCTTCATTTATCACTCTCTCCTCCACCGCGTCATCAAATGCAGCTGTAACAAAAAAGGGGCGGGAAAACAAGATGAGATATGTCAAAACGCCTTCAATGCGACGTGAATATGTAACTGTTAAGGTCATTAAGTCGTTCATATTTTCTACCCCAACTGCTGTGCGACAAGTTACTTTACGTATAATCTATTAGCATCACCATTCTAAGATGAAGATGCAATTAATATTGTCCAATTTTATAGACAAACTCTATGGAAAACGACTTAAATTAATAACATAGCCCAACATTTTGCATTTAGAATCAGATAGAGGAGCAAAAAAACTCAAAACAACTCTGAAAGATTCAAGAAAAAAGCGACGCATAACATTAATGTACATACTTCAACTTAAAAACTAAAACTAGCCGAAGCTAATAATTCGGCGCTATTTCACCTAAACTATTAGCAAAGCTCTTTAGTTACTTTCCAACATGTTGTTCCCATCACAAAATAATGGATTTATACCGAATTACAGTTCATGTGTGCTCATAAACTCTAGAGTGAAAACTGTATTGATGTAGCAAAGACTGTGTCGTTATGGCGGGATTCGGCCTGCCCAGAAAACACACCAACACCTCAGCTGCCGCTACCGGCTTCATTTAACCGGTCGCCGCTAAAAGAGAGTCCACCGGATGCACGAAACCATACTAACCTTCTTTATCAGCCATAACGACTCGACAGACAGCTATCACTCGTAAACTGAACCGATAACAAGATACCGGTGTAGTTTCCTCTGGAGTGCAGGATGCTCTTTGTCTCGCGCCGGCGTGCACGTTCGCGCCAACTCGGACAGACACAGCAGAGCACGCGCCACCAATGAGCGGAGAGAAGAAGACCGGCTTCTTCTGCAGAGGAGGCTGATCGCACACTACAACCATTATGCTGCCCTCTGTTGATACCACGCGACAAAACGAATATAATTAATTTTTTTACAGTGTTTGTATAATGTAACAGTATTGAGATTTTAATGGTATTAACAAATTATCAAAATTGATAATACAAAAAATACAATAGTGTTTGCAATATTTTTTTTTTTTACAGTATGCATGCATATTATTTAACAGTATTGATACTCGAATAATAATTGAGAATAATGATACAATACAAAAAACAAAAGTGAAACAACCCATCAAATTACAGTAATTAAACTATTAAGGGAAAATATGTTTATTCGCCTAAAATTTTCAAAATTGTCTTTGCCCTAAAACTGGCTTATTTATGCAAATTAAAAGGTTATTGAGGATTACTCAGAAACATTTTTTTAAAAAGCAATTCATTTTACGGAAATAAAATGTAATCTTCTGTGAGTTGATTTTAGTTTTCTAATGCATGTGAAGTCTATAAAGTAATTTAATCAAATAATAATCACATTTATAATTCTCTCCATGTTAATGTTGAAAACAAATGACTCAATATGCGAGTGAGACAGACATAGTGAAGTCCTTGACATAATTAGCAGGATTTAGGGAAGTAATTAATAAAGTCCTAATCAATATGCAAGTTTGCAAAGACATTCATGTTTATTCATTTGGCAGATTTTTTTCTCCAAAGCGACTTACAAATGGGGAGATGAAGAGAAATCATACAAATTAAAAGAGACAAATTCTTGAAACAGAGTACATATAAAACACCTTTTATTCATAAAACGATTCAAAGCAGTCCCATACGACATATACACGTGTCTTTTCAAACAAAAACAAAAATCAATTGCACGAAACTAATGTGTGACTGTGCAGTACCTGAACGGTATTAATATAAAATCCATGTTAAAGTGTTTGTTATTAAAGGCTGTCTATATGTAGCTCCTGGCACTCTTTTCCTAGTGTTCAGAAGCTTTTCCCTGGATTGGGCAGTGTATGTGACTTTCTCTCTCTGAACACAAATGTAGCGAACATGGAGCCTAAATAAATACGCACTAAAAAGCTGGTCATAGAGAGTTGAGAGTGTAACGCCTATAAAATCTTCAGGATCCTCAAGATTATCAGTCTTCTTCCCCCTCTGACTCAGACTCTGTGAAATTAAGAAATCATTTGATTGATTTACATTTCGTATGGCAGAGGTTATTTTTTATCTAATATAATTCCTCACCTTCCTCCGCATTCTGAAGCCACTCCACAAATTTCTTCATTTGCTCCAGAAATATGCTTTTTCCTTTGGCAGCATGGGCTTCTTTGTACCATTTTAAAATGGCCTCCTCACTAAGGACATCAGCTATGGATTGAGAAACAGATGCCATATCTTATATTACATGCCAATAATATATAATTGAATCACTGATCAGGTGGGACATGGGTACCTTTATAGAAGAGCACCACTATTTTGGAGAAGGATTTCATGAAGTGGATGTTGTCATAACAGTACTCCTGAATCTTGAGCAGTAAGACCAGCTCTGATTGGCCCTGAGTACTGAACACAGCCAGGAGAGGTGCATAGTGCTATAGGAAAAGCAGTAATGAATATAGTAATATTATATTATCCCACAGCTCTCTCTCTAAGAAATTAAACGTATAACACATACAATTCATAAAAAAAAGCATATATAATGTTTGTAAACAAAAACAGTGGGTGTCATTCACTAACCGTGCGTACACCACATACATTTGCGAGTGAAATCTGCATACAAATGGTTTTCACGAACAAATCATGATTCAATAAATCAACTTTCTTTCTAAAATTCAATCTCAATTTACGAAAAATATGTAGGAGCAACTTAAACCACATGTTCATATGGAGATGGTTTGCGTGCGTTTTATGCAAATTATTAACTTTTGCCATGGTTGCTCATTTAAAACAAGGTTAAGAACAAATGCATATATGCACATGTTGTGAATTATGCAGAATTTTTTGTAAGAAGCTCTCCTGTGCATATAAATACGAATAATTCAAACAGTTATTAGTGAATGAGATCCATTGAATTTCAGACAGACAAAGTGGCTTTGAGTAGCTCTACACTACATCAAAAATAGAAATCTGTCAACTTAATATGTATGCTATGACCAGCTGCAACAGACTCTTCCAGTGTAGACAGCTTCATTGATTATAACTGAAGCTATTAAGTGGTAAGCATTCATAAAAAAAAGTGCAGACATAGCGCAAGAATTAAAAAAATAAAAAGATGAAGTATAGCTACAAAACTCACTCGCATTTAAATGATAATTTAATTGCAATGCGTGTATAGATATGAGCATTACAAACAGTGTGGCATTAGAAAGTCAGTGTTGATACTGTGCCTTCAGGTGTTTGAGGGCCTGCTCGGTGACCAGCTCCTCTTTCTTGTTCCATTCAACATCATTCATGAGGCAAGTCCACAGTAAGCCAATCACAGCCTGCTCCTGAAGATCATTCTTTTTCATTTCCTCTTTCACATACACCACGATCTGTACACAATTCACAACAGAAAAACGTTTTAAACATTTAAAAACTTTAGTGTGTGATGTAGCTGTTGAGCATGAAAAAGGTCTGCAAAGCCTCTCCCCCCTTGCTAACGATACTTTTGGAAAATGCACCCCAGAGGAATACTGACAGACTGGGAAGAGAGGTGCTGCAACAATGTAAAATGTGAAAAATAAGGTGTTTTATTGAACAGTAAAGCATGAAAACCTATTGTAGTAAACCCCAAAAACAAAATCAAGACTTTGTAAAAGAGCATGATATGGCCTATTTAAGTTTTTTTTTTGTTTTTTTTTTGTAAATTTCTAGATCCTGAAGCCAATTCAGTTGAGAAGCACTGATCTATAACGTTTAATGTGTGTGAATGGGAGAAGCAGGATGCACCTCTCTGATGGGACACTGTTGAGACAGGCGTTCCTGCAGCTCTTTCTGAAGTTCCTTGCGTGTACCCAGAGACTGTTGGACGCGCAGGAATTCTGACAGCTCTTTCAATCCTGCATCAGTGAAGTACTTTGAGAAGTGCTCCACATTCTGCTTATTGGCAGGGAAAAGTTCCTGGAGTCAGAGCCGATTACACAATTAGATTCATTACAGGAGGAACCTTTAACTTACTAAGACTCAAGGTCAAGTGTGTCATTATTCCAATGTTAAAATACTTTCTCATTTCCCAGCTTGATTTCAATGGAAGTTGAGGAAAGTGTTTGAGAAAACGTGTTTGAAAACCGTTGTTGTTTTTAATATTCTGTTTGGTGGCACATACATGATACACTTCACCTTTAAGCATCAACACTGTGGTAAACAAAATCTTGAGTTTAAACCCACCAATTTAAAAAATACTACCGTTTAAAAGTTTGGGGCGAGTGAGATCTTGTTACAAAATATTTTTATTTTAAATAAATGCTTTAAATGCAAAAAATGTATATTCATAAAATTACAGGAGTTATTTTAAACAGTAATAACATTTCAGAATATTACTGTTTCCTGTAAATTTGGATTAAATAAATGCAGCCTTGGGGAGCATACAACACTTATAACATTAAAAAAAATATTACCATCCCCAAAATTTTAAAGCTAGTGTGTGTGTGTGTGTGTTTACTACCTGTGACTGAATACCAAAACCTTTGCTTTACAGATATCTGCATTGATTTGTGTTGTACTGTGTGTGCACATCAAGGTCATGAGTGAGTTTAGAGGCGTTAAGGCACATGTCTGCCAGGTGATGAACATCTCCATGGAAACAATTTATCTGCATAATGGTTCATTATCTCCTCATAATTTTCAGAGGTTAATGAATTCAGAATCAAAACTGATGAGAGAAACGGATAAGCAGCAAGCATCATACCAGGAGTTTCTTATCCAGGTTGGCTTTTCTGAGGGCAGATGTCACAGCATTAGCATCCTTCTCTGCTATCCAAGCTTTAAACATCTTCACCGCAAAAGAGGCTGATATTCCTACGAACCAGAGAGTGGGGGGAAAAAGCAGACTCCATAATACATTTTTTAAATAGTCACATGAAGAATTTGCTCCTTATGCAAATCAATTCTGAATTCTCTTTAAGAGGAAGAAGACATAAAAGCACAGACCTTCTTTGACAAGGTTATCGCTGAAGAGGCTGGTGAGGATAGGTGGCGGCAGTGTGCCGTTGGCCAACAGGACGCCTGTTAGCATGGCTAGTTTGGTCTGCTCGGACTCAGTGAAGGCCTTCAGGAAGAGAAGCAGCTACGCAGGGATAAGAAATATGAATCAAAACATACTGTATATCAGCCTATTTGGCCCGCAGCAATACCATGAATATTGAACTACATTGGCATCATGTTTGGTTGTCCTGCAGTGGTGTATTTTTCATATGCGAGACAACATCCTCCGCAGTAAAAAACATTACTGATAATAGTTACCTTTTTGATTTCCTCTTCAAAGGTCTTCTCCAGATATTTGTACCTTCTGATAAGTTTATTAAACACCTGTATATAGACATAATGATCCATCAGTAATAGCATTTTGTATAATAATAATAATAATTAATAAAAATTATAATTATTATAAAAATGTTTGATGTATGCATGCATTACTGTGCAAATTAATATTTTATCGAAAACTATTATTATTATTCCTCATGATATGACCCCTTCATGGACGAAAACACTGGAAACAAGAACACACTTTCAAGGGCGCAGTGGTTGATGATGGAGAGACATTGTAATCCAAGGGATTATTATGAAGTGACAGTATAAATAGTATACTGGTTCGACCAAGGGGATTTGGGTACTAAGTACATCTGATGCAATTTTGAAACCGGATTCCCCGCCTCCCTGCCACCTTGGTATCGGCTGCTCATTTTTCATTTACAAAAATGGAAAAAAGCATCTCATTGAACACAGTAAAAAGGGGTGTTCACCTGAGCATAGCTGCGAACAGCAGTGTGGTTTTCCTCCGCCTTGAACACGCAGTGCTCCGTCACCTTGGTCTTGTCCACATCGTCAATGCGCGTTCCCCCGGGAGCTGAGACAGGGAAAGTGAGGTTACAGGTTAATCCTGTAAATCCTTTGAGAACACAGCGTTAACAAATTGTTAACCCTTACTGAGAAAATCTCACTGCCTACTTCACACTTATAATTGAGAAGAATTGCTAGAATGCATGATTCATCCTGTATCATGTGCTGCAATTGCAATGTTTACAGTTTTGTTCGTTATGTATAAATGTATATTATACTGTACAGCTTTATTTATAAAGGGAGTGATGTAGTGTAGATTGAGTTCAGCATTAGCCGCTGTAGTACAGAGTGGATGCATTTCAAAATCATTTAATCAAATTAGGAAATAAATTTAATCACAACGTTGCTTCCACTCCAAAATAGAACATGTTTTTTCAATGTGCTCTGCACACAAAACAATGCAATGCCTTATGGTCTAATCCGCAAGTGTCCGGGTTAATACCGCACACTAGTTAACTTCAGATCCCCTTGAGAGATTAGATGATTTTTTTTTTCAGAGGTTTTTCCTCCTGTTATTATTTTATATGATGGCATAATATCACCAAATTACTAAGCAAAGACATTTTCAAAAGAACATATTTTACTTGCATAATGGACTGGACATTAAAAAGAAAAAAAATCATTAATTTCATTCATCAGGAATTGACTGGATTATGTTAAAATGTCTTCAGGACAGAGGTTTAAGAAAAAAGGACTTAATGGCATTAACCATATAGGAAAATCAGTTTCAGAGGCAGATCATTTTGCAGAAATATTATGAAGAACAATAAATTATGTGCACAAATGATCTGTTGTTCATGATAACACCAGCATTAAGAAAGTAAAAAGTACATTTTCATGTCATGTCAACTTGAAAGTAGTATAATTATCATACATGCATAATATATCCCACTATATTTTCAGAGTTTAGGGAAATCCGTCTTTGTTAATGACTTATAAGAGCAAAGGTGACGTGTAACAGGAAGTCCAGTGATACGTAACAGAGGATTTGGACTTAATCTCTATTTTAACAGAGTTAAAGGCAGCCTTCTGCTCATCAGGGCTCTAAACCGTAGATGGAGTAATCTGACTTCTGACGGGATGCTTGACCAGGGTGCTCTCCTTCCTCTCTCGTGTGCCCTCACTGCTCTGTAGGCTTTATATAGAGCCAGAGTAAACATTTTAGCTGTAATTGGGTTGACAGACACAGTCCCTTCCTGGAGACATCTATGTCCGTGCCTGAAACTGAATTTATTCTATACGGACTGAACATAATGTATCTAGTGTTTGAGAGGAAGAATGTAAACTCACTGAATTGAAGCTGTTCTCGCACAGAGGATTCCCCTGTACATACTGTATAGCAGGGTTATTATAGTTAACTGAAACTAAATCCATCAAATGAAAAAAATTTTGTTGCTGTAAATAAAATAAACATTTAACTGAAATACTAACATTTTTCTTCTAAGAAAAACTATTTTGTTTATTGACCTTGGATGCACATAAACCTATTGTAGGAGACCGCCAAAATTAAGAATCTTTAAAACGGCATAATAGGGGCACTTTAAAGTTTAATTGCTATAATCCAATTACGTGCTGTGTGAACTGCCAGCATATGTGCTTCACAACCCCTTTAAATGCATACAATTATAACACATTCGACCTTGAAAAAATCCTATAATATGCCTTCATGCTGTTCTCTACACTGGCTTCCCATATCTGCTCGAACCAAATTCAACACTCTGCTTCTGTCCCACAGAGAAGCCGCCCACTCACTCACTCTCAGCCTGCTTATGTGTAAAAGATCTGAAGATTTCCACCCGGCTGTGACAGCTCCTAGGAGACAACGAAGACGGTAAAAATCCTGTTGTGTATTCCCTGCTGTCCTCATCTTTAACCATCAATGCGATTTGTACGTTGATGGGCTGCATGGAGGTACTTCACTATAAACATTTTGATCCAAAGATGTGCTGCAAGTGTTGGAGCAACAGCCTGCTGTCCCGGGGGAGTGAGCTAATGACCTCTTATTCTGTCAATCTGCTAAAGATGGTAGTGCCTTTGTATGAGCTAACAGCACAAAGGATGGGTCAGTCGGACCTAGTCTCTATAAGTGTACACCAAGCAATTTTCTCTCCTTTACGATTGTTGCTTGTCAGATTGTACAATATGACACCAGTCGCATCTTGGATAAAAGGCAAGGCATCAATGGTCTTATGTCAAACTGTAATTTATACACGACACAAAAGTTATGTCAGTGAGTGATTCATGTCACGCTATGAGTGCCATTTTGCCTTATGACAAATTAATCCCGAAAAAATTTTCAATGCAAATTTACAAGCAACATTGCATACACAATACAAAAAAAAAAAAAAAAAAAAAAAAAAAAAAAAAAAAAAAACTGTATATGGAACGACAGCAACAACAGGCTAACATGTTCTCAGGATCTGAATGCTGAGTAATGAGCTTTCAAATCAGAGACTTGGTGTAACAGGTGTAATTGGATTTTTATGTTTATTGTCCATACTTTGAAGTACACTGTAGAATTCTATCATAAGGATATTTCCATGGGCCCTGGGTATTACCAGAGACATTAAACAGTAAGAGATAGACCACTGGAAGAAAAATGAATAGGAAAAATCCTAAAGCTCAATATGACGCTTTTAAAATGGATCCTATATTTCAGTAAAAAGAGCCTTTTGCCTTTTTGTTGAGGTTAAAGTTAAGTTATGTAACGGAAGTAGCAAAAGATATTTTTTTCCGTATTGCAATGGTTTAGTGCTCAAGACCAGACCAGTCTGAGTCCAAGACCTTTTTTTGTTTTTTGACTAGTTAAGACCAGCTCATTCAAGTCAGAGTCCAAATGCTCCTAAAAAATTTGGTCTTGTCTGGTCTCAAGTAGTGGTCGACCGATATTGGTTTTTTGATGGCCGATGCCGATATCTTATACACACACTTTATATTTATTTTAATCAATATTTAATAAATTAGAAAACAAATCTTTAAAATAAACATGATATACTTTAGATGGCAACTTCTTGAATCTGCAATCCTATTACAGTATTTTTCACAAATAAAGTAATTGTTTAAATATATATGAATAAAAAGGAAGTAAACACTGTAACAGGGCAGTCAGTAATCTGGTAATTTCGTGCGAACTGGTAATCATATTTTTTCAAATAAAGACAGGGTAACGCTAATTTTACATACAGCACACAGTGAAAACTATATGAATATGACACAGTGGGCAACTGGATATAGCACAGCATATTTGAAAAAAATAATACAAAGTAAAATATAAAAATAAATAAAAGTCCAGCTTCCAACACATCGGCCAATCAGAAAAACGTATCGGCCGATATTAAAAAAAATACCAAATATCGGCCATGGCGATATATCGGTCGACTACTAGTCTCAAGTACAACACCATATTGTGATACATTCAAGTGAAACGAAGTATCGAAAAGGAAAAAAAAATAAAAATAAACGTAGGGCTGGGGACTTGCGTTTCACCTTAAGATCGAGTTATGACGTTTTGATTACATCTTTTTTAAAATTAAATATACGCATAGGTGAGTTGTTCACAATAAGATCAATAACGCATTTAGAAAACACATAGGGTGAATTTTCATTTCATGCCAACTTTAAATGCTCAGAAGCGCATAAGCTGGACCAGCCTGAAAAACCAAAACGTTCTTTAGCATTTGAACTAAAGAAACAAAAAAATACAATACCATTACTGTAAGATTTTATTGCCAGTTTGAAATATCATTGAAACGTATATGATTAAATGTATCTCTGTATGAAGATGGTACACTTAAAATGATCTGTAATGGGGTATCACCAAAGTCATGACTCTGAAATTGGATCTACAAAACAATAACTATGCAATATTAAAGTCAACACGAAACAGAACTGATAAGTGATAATTGAATTGATAACTGAAAAGTGATCGTTTTTTCTTCACCTATTGTAACGTATAGCTGAGTGAAACGGCTTCTCAAAGAGGAAAAAAAAAATGTAGGGCAGGCTTGAATTTGATTGGATCGTTAGATGGTTGTGGTTTGCTATCACTGTGATGTCATGTGAGTGACAAGCTTTTGGACCTTCTCACCAAGCATGCTCCCAGCGATGAGGATGTCAAACAGGGTGTCGGCATAGCGACGGTAGTCTAGTCTCGACCCATTGACATCCAGAAACTTGGCTACAGCATCAAGATCACCACCTGCTTCGTTGAGGCCTTGAACAATTGTGTCTCGGAAAACCGTAGGCTCAAACTTCTCCTTTTCATCTGGAAGAGAGAAAACACAAGAAAGCCAGGGTTACCACAGCAGAGATTCAGGATTCAGAGTAGCCCCTTATAGATATAGAATAGAATATAATGATTTAATTGATTTTGAGTTGATCCTTCATTTGTATTCATCTGTAAAGAACACTTGAATACAAAGCAGGTGGTCACACACAAAAATATGCAAGCCGCACTTATACCTAACTTATGTAAATGAGTTCCCTTGCCTCGCTGCTGGCTAGGAATTCTGCTTATAGCACACGCTAAAGAACATGTTGAGTGTCTTCCTGTGAGATCTCACATTTGAAGAGCCAGTCACACCTACAGTGCAAGCCAGTGAAGCATAACACTAATGCCCTGTTGAAAACGCCCTCACATTTGTCAGTCAACAGCTATTAAGTAACGTTCCTAAGCTGTCCGCAATTTCTAACGGTGTTCACCTTTCATTCAAATAATACACCTACATGGAGAATTCAATTTAGAATTGTATAGCAAATACTGTACAATTTCTTTCTATGTTAAATCATTAAGTGTGAATTCAATTTAATTTAAGATCTAAAACTTGACTAATTTTGTTTAACCATACACTAGTTTGGGCTCAGTAAGATTTTTTTTAACCTAATACTTCTATTCAGCATGGATGCATTCAAATTATCAAAAGTGACATTAAGGAAATTTACAGTGTTACAAAATATTTCTATTTCAAATTAATGTTGTTTTTAACTTATTTAAAGAACCCTGAAAAAAAAATCAACTGTGGAATTATTTCACAATTACTGTACTGTATTTTTATCAAATGCAGCCTAGAGACCTGCGCGGGACACAATTTTCAGACCCGCTCCCGCAAAGATTTGTCATTTTTAGTCCCGCTCCCACCCGCATCTGTGATATAATGTCCCGCTCCCGCCCGCACTTTCTGTCTGACGAAAGGTCTTGGGGAAAAAAATACGTGCGCACAAAATTCCTTACCAATACTTGGTAACATATTTATTGGTAAGCCTGCATATGTTCAACCATACAAAACATTAAATATGCATCAGTAACTAACGCCAACAAAGATAAACATTAATCGGCCCAAATTCCATTAACGTGTAACATAAACAGCCATAGGCATTGCCTACACATAGGAACATTTGTAAAACGGATAATTCTTATCTACTATATTATAGACTTCACTATATCACAGGCCATTTAAACATTTAAAATGTGATCACAAAACACGAAACGAGAAGTACTTAACATCTGAAGCGCTTAGGCCTATATAGATATATATCTGAAGTAGAGGTGCTCTGTTCCTCGTCATTGCTGTCTGTTTTGAACTTGAACTAGCTTTCGAATTCGAACACGGAGCAGCGGGAAGGAATTGTCTCTAAACAAGTGTGCGTGAGATTAGGCCCCGCCCTACCCGAAAACATTCACAAGTTTGCTGCTTAAAACGTTTTTATTGCTGCCAATCCGAATCTCCCTCATTTATATATTTTACTTTACACTCATATTTAATTTGCGGGAGTGCAGCGTATCATCCCTCCCGCCCGCACCCGCAAGTGCACCTCATCATCCCGCCCGCTCCCGCAATGACCTTTCAAAATTTGTCCCGCGCCGCACTGTTTTGCGTCGCGACCAGCGGGTCCCGCGGGACTCCCGCGGGAGTGCAGACCTCTATTGCAGCCTTGGTGATCATAAAAATAAAATTAAAACAACTACAAAAATAAACTAAATTAAATTAAACTAATATAAATTAAAAATAAACACTTACCAACCCCAAACTTTTGAACAGTAATGCATGTAATGTTTAAATGTCTGAAACAGAACCAATTTGTAGTTGTTTTTATTTAGCCTTTTTGCCACAATAATAACAAATTATCAGTACACCACAATATGAAACAAAATAATAATAATAATAATAATATCAATCCTATGATTTTGTGACTGGAGGCACAGAAATCAGACATTTCATATAAACAGAGGATAATGCAAGGATAATGTTCTAATGCAACAGGCGATTTGTTAACTTCTGTGATTCTGTGAGATTGCAGCACTAAAATAAGGGTGTTTTTACACTTGGTCCTTTTCAGGTGTCGGAGTTTGGTTCATTTAGGGTGTGTTCACACTTATAGTTCTGTTCACTTGGTTCGGACCAAGCGTGCCGCACAAGCCCTCAAAAGTGAAGCCAAAACGTCTCGATCCCCCCCCCAGAGGCCGGTCCTAGTATAGGTCATAAACCCCGCCTCCCCATGTTATTCAACGGGACGTGAGACCAACTAAACAATTAAATTACACTTCACATATCCTTTTTCCAAAGATAGTTTCTGTCATTTACTGTAGTTTTTATCACGTTGATGTAATTTCAAGTGTTTTTTTTTTAAATAAGTTTGTTTTTAGTTAGTTATTTGATGCTATAAAAACGGTGCTGTGACATCATGATTGACAGCTGTGATTGACAGGTTCTCTGTGCGAAGTAGTCACTGAAGCACCAATGGACTTTTTTTCATAATGTTGACTATGTGGTTAGTAGCTGTATTTACCTTATTTTAACGAAGTACTGCAATCAGCAGACATCATTGGAGAGGAACGGAGCAGACAGAGGCCACTTAAGAAAAGTGCAGGGGCGTGTGCTTGCGATTGATTCTGCGAGAGTGAGGGCGGGGCCTTGATTTCGCGGCTTTACTTCCTGCTCACGACTGCGCATGACTGGTCCCGAAAACGCAAGTGCGCAGACTCAAGTTCCAAGATGTCAGCGCCATATCGAGACACTGGCGGCTTCAGTTCTCTCCTATGGAAAAGAGCGAAGGGGCGTCGTCCATATTTTTTACAGTCTATGGTTCAGACCAAAAAAAAAAAACATTTAGTCCTGGTCCTCTTAGCGTTCAGATTGGCATTTTTAACACCGAACCTAAAGATACTGAACCTAAAGGCATAGGGATATGTTCACAACCTGATTGGTCGGCTTTAATTATGTATTGTCTATTTTGAGACGAAACTTACCGAACATCCAAAACAATTCTGTGTGCTGGGATAAATGCATTCGTTGTATGTGCATAGCTTACATATGATGGTATTTTGACCAGCTGAGAACTCGTGAAGAGTTTATAACCGTCCAAACAGCGGCAGGGATCCCTCGGTCTCACACAAATGAAGATCTGCTGCGAGGAGATGCGGATCTGATGCATGTAACGAACTGTGATGGCAACATCAAGACTATGAAAAAACAGGTATGACCAGCTTTTCAGGGGTCTCAGTCCACTTGTTTGCTGCGCACCAGGGCTCATATAGCAGCGTTCACACTTATTCAAATGAACGAGCAATGGTTTTCGTTTTAATCGAACCAAACATGGCAAGTGTGAACACACACTTAAAGAGGACTCAAGTGTGAAAATACCCTAAAATAGCCAGATGACAGGGTCTGAACTGTTCTCAGTACTATTGTATGAGACATGAAGTACACAGTAGAACAAGCTATTATTGGAACATGAATTGAGACCCTACATTGCTGAGTGAGCGTCTGCAACATGTGTGGTCATTTCTACAGCGCGTGTGCGTTTCTGTATGTGTACGAATATTAAAAACAATTGTACACTTTCCCCACAGACTTTCATTGTAAGCGCATAACTGTCAACATTTTTCTCTGTTATTATAAATTAAAATTATTTTCTGTGGTAATCAACATCATGCCACATGTATTTGACCTGGAATTTTAAAATAAACTAAGAGGTAGAATGTGAAATATTGGGATAAAAAGTGACTCACCCCTTTTCCGGGTCTTAAACCGCTGGCCTGTAAGCACTGGCTTCTGTTGCTTACCGGTATTCATAAAAGTCCTTTACAAACAGGAAGACAAAATACATTCAAATAAGCAACAAAAACATCAAGGTAATTTTTGACGTACAGTTGAACCATGATAACTATACAGTATGTCCAATCCAAAAGACATTAATACTGAACTATTGAGGAGAATCCATGAACTCCAACTGTTGGACCTGAATATGTTTAGTTATTTCAATAATCATGACACCGAAACAGACATTGACCCGGACAATAATTGTTTTTCTTCTGCTAATATTAATTGCAGGTATTATACTAATGCACAGTATAATACTAACTTGATTACAAAGGGTAAATTGTCTATTATCCATTTCAACAGTCGAAGTATGTACTCCAATTACAGTGAAATACGTGATTACTTAGAGTCATTTATTCATCCTTTTATTGTCATAGCAATATCCAAAACTTGGTTTAAAGATGACAAACGAATCAACTTTGAAATAAATGACTATGTCCTCAACTACATCAACAGACAAAACAAGACGGGAGGTGGCGTTGCACTGTATGTCCATAAAACAATACATTTTTCAATAGTAAATAGCCTGTCAATAGCACTTGATAATGTCCTGGAGTGTGTAACTATTGAACTAAAAAATTAAAAGCAAAAGAATATTATTATAAGCTGTGTCTATAGGTCACCTGGATCAGGTGTAGACTTATTCAATGAATGGATGGTGAAATTGTTTTCTGAAGATATAAATAAGCCCTTATTTGTATGTGGGGACTTCAATATTGACCTTCTGAACTCAAACAACCACAAACCTACCTGTGAATTTGTTGATAGGATGTATAGTATGTCCTTATTTCCATCCATCACAAAGCCTAGTAGGATTACCTCTCACAGTGCAACTTTAATTGATAACATCTTTACTAACAACCTTTTAAACAAAACAGTTAATGGTCTATTGATCTGTGATATCACTGACCACTTACCAGTCTTTACTATATGACTGTAATGTTTCTAAACATATTAAAACTTGCAATGTGAATTATAGACGAGTACGAACTGAGGAAGCTATTAATTTATATAATAAAGAATTAAGGTTACAAGATTGGAATACTATTTATGGAGAGATGCAGACTGATGTGGCTTACAATAATTTTATAGAAATATTTACTTCCTTGTACAACAAGCACTGTCCCATCAGAGTATTTAGTAAACCGAAAAAAAAAATCTAAAATGCCCTTGGATTTCCAAAGGCCTGCAGAATGCATGTAAGAAAAAAAAAAACCTCTATAAATTGTTTGTTAAATCGAAAACCAAAGAAGCTGAGGACAGATACAAGCTGTACAAAAATAAATTGACAGCTATAATGAGAATGGCGAAAAAACTTTATTATGAAAAACTATTAATTGCTAATAAATCTAACATAAAAAGAACCTGGGCAGTATTAAATAGTGTTATTAAGCAAGGATCGAATATAACGGATTATCCTGAATATTTTGTTGACTCTAATGGAGAAAACATTGATATGAATAAATTAGTAAACGATTTCAATAATTTCTTTGTAAATGTTGGTCCTGATTTAGCAGCTAAAATTCCTAACCAAGAATTGAAGTTGAACACTGAAAGAAATGACTGTTTCCTTTGCAGCGCCTCGTACGCATTTAACGGTTCTGGTACGCACTATACGCAGGCGTTCGCGCTAGTCTTCAAAAGAGCAGCAGGTAACGTTAAAGCTAACACGGAAAATTACATTTATCCTACGATCACCATGCTACTCTAAAAGTTGCGGCAGCATGCAAGTTATTCTTAACTATAATAAAAGTATAACTCGATTTCAGACGCATTCTGAGTGACAATGTCATTCGTTTTTATCCAAGGAATAAAAGTGCAAGGGGAAATACATCTAGTTAAATTAAATCTTAAGTTCATGTCCAACTCTAAATTGTAAGGAACTTATATATTTGATTTCATAGCAAAGCTTTACAATAAGGTTCATTTGTTCATTACTCATGTTTGAACTAACATGAACTAACCATGAGCAACACATTTGTTACTGTATCTTAGTTAAGAATACAACTGTTAATTGTTTATTCATGTTATGTCACAGTCAGTGCATTAACTAATGATAACAAATACAACTTTTGATTTTAAAGTTTTAGTAAATGCTGAAATTAATATTAACTAAGATTAATAAATGCTGTAGAAGTGCAGTTCATTATTAGCTAATGCTAACTAATTTAACTAATGAAACCTTATTGTAAAGTGTTACTGATTCATGATAGCTAACACTGTCTTTCATACATATAATACATACATTAAATTTACAACATCAACAAAACAAAAAATTAATTTTACACAATTACCTTCTTGATTCTCACTGTTTTGTTTGGTAAAATAAATAATATTTAGTAATATTATCATCATTTACCTATTTTCATTTGATGTGTTATGGAGTCTAATAATTGTAAAAACCTATTTTCTTAGAATGCCAAGGATGCAGCCAAAGAAAGCATCCCTCTCACAAGTTGACTGAAAAGAGAGAATAAAAATGCAGGTACTGTTAAATTAAATTTTTAAAAAAATTAGTGCCTTTTTTGGTCCCTCCGCCCCTGCCCCTGAGGAGGTCTGTGCACCCCACTGATTCAGACCCAACAGATCTACTTCGATGGCCATAATTGACGCCACAGAAGAAATATCGAAGCCTCTAACAAACAAAAAACATGCAATAGGAATTTTTATAGATTTTAAAAAAAGCTTTTGATACCATTAATCATGATATATTACTTAAGAAATTAGAACGATATGGAATACGAGGAGTTGCTGGGAAATGGGTGAAAAGTTATCTGAGCGACAGAGTACAGTTTGTTCAAATGGGTGAGTTCTCTTCTGGATGTCTTGACATTGCTTGTGGTGTCCCGCAGGGGTCAGTAGTGGGCCCCAAATTATTTAATTTATATATTGATGATATTTTCATTGTTTCTCAATTGGTTAAATGTGTATTGTACGCTGATGATACAAATATTTTCTATAGTAACGATAGTTTGGAGCGACTGATTAGCGTTATAAACAAAGAACTAAGTCAATTTAAAAAATGGATGGAAAGTAATAAATTATCATTAAACCTAGATAAATCCAAAGTGATGTTTTTTGGAAAGTATCAAGCTGATTCGCAGAAATGGTTGAGACAGATGGAGTACACATTGAAAATGTTCAGGACATAATTTTTTTAGGTGTAACGATAGACAACAAGCTAAGTTGGAATGCCCACATCAGACATATAACAACTAAAGTCTCCAAAAGCCTTGCCATAATAAGTAGAGTTAAGCATATCCTTTGATTGATTATATTTTATTTCATTCATGGATATTTCCATTAACTTACTTCATCATTCTCATTTATGTAACTTATAAAACCATGATGAAAAGGAGGCAGGATGAAGAATATCTTATATCCTTGATTATAATGCACTCCATACCCTGTATTGTGCTTTAATACAGCCATATCTAACCTACTGTGTAGAGGTATGGGGCAATAATTACAAAAATGTAATACAGTCACTTTTTTTGCTACAGAAAAGAGCTAGCCGCCTATTTCGAACACACAAATCCTCTCTTTCTCAAATCAAAGCTACTAAAAATGAAGGATCTTGTAAAATTATATAATGCACAGTTCATGTTCAAAGCGTATCACTATTTATTACCTGTGAACATTCAAAATATGTTTTCTCGTAAGGAGCTGTCGTACAGTTTGAGAGTATTTGGAAACTTTGTGGTCCCAATGGCGGGTTCCACCAGGAGGAGTTTCTCTATGTCTGTTTGTGGGGTTACTTTGTGGAATAATCTGGGGCTTGAATTAAAGCAGTGTCAAGGCATTCACAATTTCAAACGTCTTTACAAACGAAAGGTCTGGTTCCATTACAATGACAATGAGGTTTGATTGTTTTCATGTTGTGTGGATTGTTGGATTAGTTGTTATTTATTTACCCTTGTGGTATTCCGTCTACCATTGTTGGTAGTTGTTCGTCATTATGTACTCTTGTGGTATTCCATCTACCATTGTTGGTATTTGATAATCATTGTTATGTACCCTTGTGGTATTTCGTCTACCATTGTTGGTATTTGATAATCATTGTTACCTGTGGATAATCATTGTTACCTGTGGAAATATCTGTATATTATTAATATGTATGGTATGAATGTTTGGTTTTGACTTGTGCAACCACTGTTCCTAAATGAGGTATTATTATTACTATTATTATTATTCTTTTTTTTTATATATATATTATTTTCTCTTTGAGATTATTGATGAAGGAAGCAGCCATTATTTGTTTGTATAAATTCTTTGATAGATTGGGGTGGGGTTTAATAAGTTTTACTTCTTCCCACTCCATTTTCAAGCATAAGTGTATAATTTGTTATTATTGTGTATCTTTTCTGTTGTCACACTATTTTGCTTAAAAAAAAAAAAAAAAAATAGATGACCCATTTTGTGTGCTATGATAGATCCATTATTGAAAAAGCCAGATGCCCCACAAAACAAAACAATGAAACAACAACTCCTGACGCTTCTTCCTACACTACACCCTCCCATCATCACACACCTTGTTTACATAGTGCACTGTACAAGGTGGAAAATAGCTAGTGATCCAAAGCTCATCCAAAGCTCGAGTGCACCAGCAAGCCTTTCGCTGCCCTGTTCTAAATATAGAGGGGCTCATCCCCGACAGTGTAAACTTCAGTCACCCAAGCCTGGGACACGTGTCGTATTACAGAAAGGACATGTCTGATCACCGCTTACAGCCCTGTGTTTGTGTGTGTACACAAGCAAACTCGCAAAGTACACACATGTGCAAACATATACACAAACAAAAATCATAATTTTCCATTAGCTGCCTCAACAACTTATTGACACTCAAACTATGCAGATCTACAAAACAATGTGGGGTAAATAAAGGCGCTTGTTATTAGCTCTGAACTACCAGTGCATTACCAGCAAAAATAAATAAATAAATAAAATATTAATAATAATTCCTTGATGTTATCATCCAGTTATGGCATTTTAATTAAACATTTGAATAATTTGTCTAAATAAACAAGATGCATGGATGAATTGTTCACAACAGGATCTATATCCTGCATGTATTGAACATTGTTATTGCAAATTCTGCTGATATGAATATGCACCATGGTATAGTTGTCACCAAGGTAGTGAAGGTACCAAGGTCTGAATTGCAAGAATAATTTGTGATGGTCTTAGAAACATTAGTTACATTGGACATTAATATAATATATTGGTTAAATAAATCCTATTGTAAACATAGTAATAAGGTTTCATTTTGAAATTCAGTAGAAAAGAAAGAAAGAAAGATCTTTAAATAAACTACCATTCAAAAGTTTGGGGTCAGTAAGAATCTTTGGAAGAAATTAATACTTATTCAGCAAGGGTGCATTCAATTGATTACAGGTGTCAGTAAAGACAAAGTACAAATTTTACAATATTTCAAATAAATGCTCATTTGAATTTTCTATTCATCAAATAATCCTAAATTAAAATGCATCACTTTTCCACAAAAATATTTGTGTTTCTCTCATTATAAGAATAGCTCTTGATTTGTCCTCAAAGCTGCAGCTGCATGAACTCAGTGATTTTCCATTGAAATCTGAACAATTGTATTTAAACAGCATTGTGCACCATGGCTCACTGCTTTTCTAACATTGAGTCCATTCGCGCAGCACTGAACAATATGTACTCATCATGTGCAAGTCTCGTGTGATTTATAAATGATATCAACAACCACGTTCACCAGGGATGAGCCCACAAAGGGGATGATTAAACTGATTGTCACCCACCCAAACATAATCCTTTACAACAGACAACGCAGTAAACTGCACCTAGATCAGATCAAGAAATTCCTCCCTGGACCAGTTAGAACTGGTGTCAATGGACAACTAGAAACACAGTGAGAAACTCTGTAGAGGAAGAGTCAGAGTCTGGTCTTTGATGTTTCTGTTATTTCGCTTTCTATAATAAGTGACATTCCTATTAAACAAATTAAACTAGGGACAAATATCACATAGCACCTGGCGACCACAAAAAGATGTACATGCAGACTTGTGTGTTGACATATAGCTGAATGTTTATGTTCCATTCCATGACACTCTTTAGTTAGTGTCGCAGGTCCCAATTTATAAGTGCTCCAGTGCCAAGAATAACACAGGCTATGGCATTCCTGGAAGAGAATGCAACCTGGTTATATAAAGTCGGAATGAGGTGCTAGGACAAAGCACAGGACCGAAGCTTTGATAGGATATAGTTATTATGTACTGTAAATATTACTATAAATATTGCAACAAAAAAAAAACAATCAGGCCGTGAATTGTTTCATGGGCATTCATATTTTACAAGATATATATGGACAACTGAAATCAACAATCAGAGTAAAGTATTCCAGAAAACTAGTTACATGTAAAGGCGTAATGTAATTTAATTATAAAATAAATGTAACTGTAATCCGTTACAATTACTGAGAAAAAATGTGTAATTAAAAAACAGTTGCTTATGAAAATGTTAACGATTACAAAGGGGGTTACATCTGAATATTTTCAGTAAAAGGCAAGGATATGTTGAATAATATAAATTTGTCGCTATGCCATTTAAAGGCTGTATAGCAATGCTACTCTGATGCTTTTGATTGGTTCTCTTGTTTAAATTTGCAGCGTACCATGTCTGCCAAGGACACATGCTAATTCGATAAGAGTTTTATTTTCTATTTGAGCTTATGCGTATGCTTTATTTTTAACTGTTTATTCCAAGGCATTGTTAGATGCCAGTGTTTCCTGTCAATGCTATGCAAAGTTTTTTTTAAACAGTATCATAGCTATTAAACAATTTCTTGCTATGATTTTAAATCTGTATTCAACCTCAGAATGATCTCAAAGTAAAAAGAGGTGCTAAAGTCTGATTGTGTGGTGGCTGTGCTTTAAAAATAAATGATTATTCTAAATTCAAGTGATGAAGGATTCAGAAAGTCTGACAGTAATCAGTGTTGAGTACTACTGTAAGGTAACCCTGCCTCGTTTAAATGCTTAAAAATGAATAACAAGTTGAAAACATTCATTAGAAATTTAATGTAATCAGTTACATTATAAATAATAAAGTAATTTAAATAGTTACACTACTTATTTAACTTACTAAATTACATTTAAATAGGGTAATCTGTACCCTATTACATTTCCAAAGTAACCTTCCCATAGGCTATAATTACTTTATTATAATTATTATAACGTGGGTAACCCCTTCAAAATATAGATATCACTGTCTGAGACGGAGACAGTGGCATAAATCAATTTTAGACAGGTTTGATGCACTGAAATAGCAGAAGAGTTTTGTTGTGCGCTCGTGTCAAGCAGTAAGCACAATATAATTAGGTCAAGCTGTCGACTTGTGATTCAATCAATGCACTTGTTTCACTGCTGGTACATGCAACACATACAGTTCACTTGTGATTCAATCAATGCACTTGTTTCACTGCTGGTACATGGAACACATACAGTTCACTTGTGATTCAATCAATGCACTTGTTTCACTGCTGGTACATGCAACACATACAGTTCTATAGATTTACCAATGAAGATAAACATCCTCGGATTATATACAGGCAAGTGCTTAAAAATCATTACAATAAGTAATCCGACTTCACCAGTACTTGCATGCCTCCGTCTGTTCTGTTTACAAATGTGGCATTTTGCACACGTACGTAACTATCATCCAAAATTAATCAGTTTTTCAAAACCAGGTTACGCTTTAAAAACCAAAGCTCAGAAGCTTGCTGCTCAGACGAAGCTCGGGAATATGAGGCACGAATCAGACTTGTTCTCATATTTAGGCTAATTGTAACATGTTGCATTTTGACATTCCATCATGTGATTGTACTTACCTGTCTGTGATTCTGCCTGGTGTGGTGATGATGATGATGATGATGATGTCGGGTCGAGCACAGCTTCACGCAAGTATCTCACGCGACAGTTTGAGCAAGTTAAGTACAGATGGACTGATCTACTCCTGACAGGGGTAGATTGCACGACATAAAGTACTAATGGAATAATAATACAAATATTTTTAATTAAAAAAGTAATAACATTTATTTTTAGTAAATATTTTAATGATATAGATGTTTATATGCTAAAATATTCATTATGACTCGTTCACATCGTGTCCCTCGGATATCCATCCCCCCTCCTTTTAAGCTCCATCGTGGTATGATCCGAGGACGTTTTCTATTTTTTTACATTTGAGTATTATATTATAAGGTCTGTGTTCAAAGGAAGAATTTTTTCACATCGATTATTCCTTTAATTAATAATAACTGGCTGGTGTCAAAATGTCAAGTGTGACCACTGCAAAGAAAGGTGATTTGACTTCTGAAGAGAGAGTGATGCTACAGGTGGCTGTTGCAGGTAGCCCACTGGACATTTTTAGTTTTCTTCGGTTTTTGTTTTTTGTTGTTACATTTACATTCAATGTATCTTAATGCTTGAAAATCTTGGAACAAACTTTCTATAAAACTTTAAACAGGTTATTCATTTTATTTATTTAATTGGTTGGGTGTTTGTTTATTTATTTGTTCAGCAGAACTGTTTTCAACACTGATAATAAGAAAAGTCTCTTGAGCACCAAATCAGCATATTAGAATGATTTCTGAATTACTCTAATGTGTGTGTGTGTGTGTTCACATTGAAATACAATTCACAATATTAATGTTTTACTGTATTATTTGATCAAATAAATGCAGCCTTGGTGAGCATAAGAGACTTCCTTCAAAAACATTACAAAAAATCTTACCGACCACAAACTTGAACAGTATGTACTTGTTTCATGCTAAACACGCTTTGATATTGTAGAAAGAATGGTGTAATATATGTTCACATAATCCACTTTATCTATAAACTAACCAGGGCTGCGTTTCCCAAAAGCGATCAAAAGTTGATCGTTGAAGAATTGCCACCAGTGGTCTGGTCTCTATGATCCGCTTATAGGCTTGCGATGCTAATGGGAAACGCAGCCCAGTGCAGTTAAACTTTCTGCTGGTCTTTAAACTGTATTTTACTGAATCCTAGAAAAGCATAGATAACAAAACGGTTGAAAATACCTCAATATACTACAAGTGTCTTCATAGACAGTAATTACAGTTGGTTATGCCGACTGTCTAAGTGAATAAAATGGTGTATCATCATGAGTTGTCAACTTGTCCATGATACCTAATGTTTAGTTTTTAAACTCTAGACTGTGTTCTCTCAAAAGGTGATGTGCAAGAGGCCACCCAGCTGCTCAGCAATCCAAATGTGCGTGTTAACTGTCTGGATGAGGTAAGAGCATAAAGATGACATTTATGGGTAGTAATTTACAAGCCATTAAGCACCAGTTATAGCTCATTGGGATTTACCAACTGTAACACAACAAAACATAAAATCAGACATAGGGTTGTTTGCCAAACACAACCCATACTTAATGTTACTTATATTAATGTTTATGTTATTTTACTGTAGCCTTATTACTTAAACACAGTCCTTACACTGTAAATAGTGGTATTATGTGGTTGTTTTCTGATGATCAGCCCTTATATAAACAAGTGCAGTGGCTGACGGGCTGGTGAGGTGACGGCATATGTTCCGCATTGTAATTCAGGCATATGGCAGAGACTCTTGAGTGGCGGATATGTTACTTAAGGAGGTAAGAAGGTACTTAAAGAGGTGTGATAATGGATACATGCCACTAGATGTTACCTAGAGACAACGTGAGGTCTTTTTGGGGCCAGAATGGTTCGAAACAGCAGCTGATGAAGTGTGTCCCACCTGTCAAAATCAGATGTGTTGCTTGTTCACTGTGCCACCAACGGAGTCTTTCAACTTCATCCAAGGAGCAGCAAAGATTATGACTCACCCTGCTCATGTCACTCTCAACAAGTGCCAGTGTTTTGACAGAATCACCATACTGAAGACACATTTCCTGGATTTTCACAATTTGTGAAAGGGTTGAACAAGGCTAAATGTCATTTGCTTTTGAGTCATGCAGATGAAAAGATTGGCAAGAACATTTATAAAGTCTTTTCCCTCATGTCGTTTCAGTATGGCATGACCCCTCTCATGCATGTGGCCTATAAGGGCAAAGCAGACATGTGCAGACTGCTGCTGCAGCACGGAGCTGATGTCAACTGTAATGAGCATGAGTATGGTTATACTGCCCTCATGTTCGCTGGCCTCTCAGGTAAACTTGCTCATCTAGCTAGTAATGCTAACAAGTTTCATTTTATCTAACATTTATTTAACCAGCAAGGTAATTTAATTAATTTTTATGGAAGTCCTGGCATTAGGTTGCACAGCTGTCATTAATAAACCACAGAATTAAGAAATTAGAATAAGCATTAGATCAATGTCACAGTTTCTATATAGGATAAGCTAAGAAATGCAGTTTAAAAACATATATGACTTCGCAAAGAATGACAGAACACACAGGGCTTATTTAGGCAGAGTTAATAAGGTAATGAGACACAGCTGAATATAATCTAGCATAATGAGTCCAGACAGTGGGTTATGGGAAATATATACACATACATACACACATGTATGGGGGTAACACATTTTTCAAATAGGTAAGTTATTTTGTTTTTCCATTTATATTGACTGACACCTCTCCTGTCCCCATGTTGGCACTGTGTGTACTGTGTAAACATGATGGTTAGTATTGTATCCAATTCAACCATACAAATAAGCAACAATGACTTTGGATAAACATCTAATTGTGTTTTTTTTTTTTTTTTTAGTGCTGAAGTAAGAGTATTGAACTGCTGTAACACGTTATTTTCCATAATTAGTGGAAGAGTGTGTGTGTGTATAAACAGTATACCACATATATACAGTACACACACACACACACACACACACACACACACACTAACCTAAAGGATTATTAGGAACACCTGTTCAATTTCTCATTAATGCAATAATCTAATCAACCAATCACATGGATAGTTGCTTCAATGCATTTAGGGGTGTGGTCCTGGGCAAGACAATCTCCTGAACTCCAAACTGAATGTCAGAATGGGAAAGAAAGTTGATTTAAGCAATTTTGAGTGTGGCATGGTTGTTGGTGCCAGATGGGCCGATCTGAGTATTTCACAATCTGCTCAGTTACTGGGATTTTCACGCACAACCAATTCTAGGGTTTACAAAGAATGGTGTGAAAAGGGAAAAACATCCAGTATGCGGCAGTCCTGTGGGCGAAAATGCCTTGTTGATGCTAGAGCTCAGAGGAGAATGGGTCGACTGATTCAAGCTGATAGAAGAGCAACTTTGACTGAAATAACCACTCGTTACAACCGAGGTATGCAGCAAAGCATTTGTGAAGCCACAACACGCACAACCTTGAGGCGGATGGGCTACAACAGCAGAAGACCCCACCGGGTACCACTCATCTCCACTACAAATAGGAAAAAGAGGCTACAATTTGCAAGAGCTCACCAAAATTGGACAGTTGAAGACTGGAAAAATGTTGCCTGGTCTGATGAGTCTCGATTTCTGTTGAGAGTCAGAATTTGGCGTAAACAGAATGAGAACATGGATCCATCATGCCTTGTTACCACTGTGCAGGCTGGTGGTGGTGGTGTAATGGTGTGGGGGATGTTTTCTTGGCACACTTTAGGCCCCTTTGTGCCAATTGGGCATCGTTTAAATGCCACGGCCTACCTGACCATTGTTTCTGACCATGTCCACCCCTTTATGGCCACCGTGTACCCATCCTCTGATGGCTACTTCCAGCAGGATAATGCACCATGTCACAAAGCTCGAATCATTTCAAATTGGTTTCTTGAACATGATAATGAGTTCACTGTACTAAAATGGCCCCCACAGTCACCAGATCTCAACCCAATAGAGCATCTTTGGAATGTGGTGGAAAGGGAGCTTCGTGCCCTGGATGTGCATCCCACAAATCTCCATCAACTGCAAGACTGTATATATATATATATATATATAATCACATAATCCTTCTGAAATCATTCTGATATGCTGATTTGGTGTCCAAAAACACTTCTTATTATTAGCAGTGTTCAGAACAGTTAGTGCTGTTTAGTATTTTTGTGGAAATCGTGATACTTTTTTAAGGATCCTTTGAATAGAAAGCTCAAAAGAACATGATTTATTTGAAATGAAAATCTTTTAGAAAAATATAAATGTCTTTATTGTCAATGCATCCTTGGTGAATAAAATATTATTTTCTTTCAAAAAATCTTACTGACCCCAAACTTTTGAATGGTAGTCTATACAGTGTAGAATTTACTGAATTTCCCCTGCTCATCTAAAATAATCCTACAGGTAATGCTGAAATTACAGAGATGATATTAGATGCTGGAGCAGAGACAGATCTGGTCAACTCAGTGGGACGGACTGCTTCTCAGATGGCCGCCTTTGTGGGTAAGAGATTCATATACATATGCATGCATACTACTTATTAATGAATAATCACTTGAAGACCTAAATGTCTTCTTTTCCACTCTGTGCAGGTCAGCATGACTGCGTGACAGTGATCCACAATTTCTTTTCTCGTACGAGGTTGGAATACTACACCAGACCCCAGGGCTTAGAGAGAGAACCTAAACTACCCCCCAAACTAGCAGGTCCCCTACACAAAATCATCATGACTACTAACCTCAATCCTGTCAAGGTAGGAAGTGCCAAATGTGTTTATATAACTCTGATTTCAAGTATCAGTAAACCGCCACGCTCACACAAACTGAACAATGTTAGTGGAGCACAGCAATCTATGCTTTTATAACACTGACCCATAAGAATACCATACAAGGTCACATGACTGAGCGAAGCATCAGTTTGCACTAACCAACACCCCTCCTGCTTTTATTCCATCTAAATATATCCTTGTGATATTACAGAACAACAACAGGCCATTTCAACACAGGCCTGGAATTCTACATATCTGTTATCTCTGATAAACTATCTTCATTGCATATTATATAAAAATGGCATGACTGAAATGCAAAAATAATCACAGGTGAGTTTACAGTTTGTTATTTGTTATTTTTTTTGTGGGATATGTGGGCTAAACTGTTGATCATTGTCCATTCCTTGGCTCAAAATACATTAAATGATTGCATCTTTCAAATTACATGAATTATTTGAGTCTGAGTGAGATCAGACACAACCATCATCAAAACTCTATATACTGTACCTAAAGGCCAATTTGCACGTTTACATGCTATTTTCAAAACGGATAAAGTTCAAAACCCTACCCTACAGCAATTTGCTACATTTTAATTGTAATACCATATTGAAAAAAAAAAAAAAAAAAAAAATGAAATGCTATCAAAACAGTTAGATGGATCTAAACAATAAGTGTAAACCTTTAAGTTTCATTACCATACAAAAGGGGAAACTGCAATAAGTTAATACTGAATTATACTACAGGACTGTTGGATGCTTGATTCTGATAGGTTTAGAACGTTATAAGGTGTGCAATTATTTTCAGGGTAACATAGGCTAAAGCAGTTTCAGGCAGGTTTGACCGCATTACAGTTCCATATCACTTCGCGAAGTTGACTGTAATAACGGAAAATAGGATACAATTCATGACAAGAAAAAACATGCAGCCCCATGCACTTGATCTGCAATTTTCGATGTCCAGTTTAATTTAATAAAAAAATATATAGTCCCATCTATAATCAATAGAAAATTAAACTGAATATATATATATATATATATATATATATATATATATATATATATATATATATATATATATATATATATATATATATAAATTGATAGTCCTGCTGCAAGGGTTTTCGTAATTATTCCAGATAATATAACAAATAAATAATTCTCTCTCTCTCTCTCTCTCTCTCTCTCTCTCTCTCTTTCTCTCTCTCTCATAACTGCATAACTGCATTAATAACTGCATAAAGCCGGGGACACACTTACTCTAAGGCCAGTTATGAATGTAATTTGATACTTATGACTGGTGAACGTGATTTCACCAAGTACCACATGTTCCTGGATCAACATCTTTGTTTATCCTGGATCAACTTTCCAATCAACCAATCAGATTTGAGGGACAAGTTTACAGTTTATGTCAAGTTTAGGCTTAGAACCAGGGTGAGGTAATTAAACATCAGTGCTATTCACCTTTCATTACCCTCTGATTTTAGGGAAAAGTTATGGGCAGGGTTAGGTTTAGGGGTTGGGATTGGTTAAGGACTACATTTTGGGACAGGAATGTTGATCCATGACTGATCATGCCCAAACGCGCGTTCAGTCTGTGTTCACAGTCGGTGTTAAAAGACCTGCTACAGTCGATGGAAACAGTCTTCGAATGTTTCAGCAAGTCGTATAAACTTGGATTATACTAGAATACTAAATATGCGTATAATATTATGTATATAATATACATATCATATATTATGTATATATACGCAGGTGTATATATAAGTATATAATATATACTATATTACTAAATAGTATGTATAATTAATACATAGTAAGTGTGTCCCCAGCATTAGTCTGCTGTCAGTGGCTCAAACCTCCGTTACGAACTCTAAAATGACGTTTTGGAATTAGCTACGGAGGCATGGGATTAGATGCGTAATAAATTAGTCCTACATACAATGGACCACCATGTAACATCCCTGCTGAAAAATTCAGAATAATGCAGTATAAATTCCATGTTGGTCCAGGCTGGTTCATGCAGGTTAGAGCTGGTACAGTTCTGGTCTAGCTGGTGGACCAGTATAGTCATCCTGTTTTCAAGCAAAATTGAGCTGGTGTTGCTGGTCCACAGGTCATGCTTCCCATGCTAGGGACCAGCAAATCTAGCATCCCATGCTGGTCCCAGTATGCAAAACATACCTTGCATACCTACCTGTTGGTGTTTTTTAGGTCATTATTTTATGATTTGTGTTTGTTGGGTAATAACCTTTGCTAGTGTTATGGAAGAATAAGTTGATTTGAGACATGTATGAGGGATTTTGGTAGTTAGTGAAATTAACTGCTGGGCTAAGCTGAAAGTTGGAAAGGAGAATTGTGTTTTGAAGAGTTTTGATAAGGTGACCTAAGTATTGAGGGTCCTAGTGATCGTAAAAACTGTAATGGGGGCAGAGAGTAGTGTAAAACACAGGTGGTCTAGTATAGACTTGCGTGTATGCTTAGATCTCGGATGGCATCTGTATGTGCGCTATCTCAGCTGTCTCCCATCCAGTGATTTCTGATGAGTAAGGTGTCTCAGCGCCACACTCAGCAGGCTCAGTTAACAGAATCATGTAGCGTGAGAACATGTTTCCTCCATGAAACTTGCATTGTAAGGAAGGCTAGTGTCTCTCTGCGATATTCACTTCCCATATTTTGGGGCACATTTTTCCATCATGCTTTTTCAGATGGTGATGCTGGTGAAGGAGAACCCCTTACTGGTGGGCGTGGTTGCCCTGGAGAAGTGCTACAGTGTGATGGATCTGCTCTGCGAGCAGTGCGTGAAACAGCAGGACATGAATGAGGTTCTGGCTAGGGCTGGGCGATATATCGATATAAAAAATATATCGATATATTTTTAAACGCGATATGGAATTAGACCATATCGCATATATCGATATAGTTCAAATATGCGCTGTGATCCTTGCTCCAAGCAAGCTGCTGACCTGGAGCTATCTGAACTGCTCCCCGCGCGTGAAACTGCGAGCTGCAGAAGCCCCAGCCGCAAGCCATCGACAACCCGAAACGGTGTTTCCGCTACATTCATTTTACCGTGGTGGTCCGCCACACCAAACATCATCCCGCCACGGCTGCAGCTTCTCAGTGAAGTCCGATATTATACTGCAGTCAAGCCAGCCTCCACCTCGAAATGAGCGGTCAAACTAGCCGCCCCTATATTTCTCTATGCGCTTATACACTAGGTATTACAGTAAGACCGTCAACCATTCTGAAACCATTCAGTCAACCATTCTTCCAGCGAAGGCTATTTCAGTTAGTCCGTCCGTCCGTCCGTCTATCTATCTATCTATCTATCTATCTATCTATCTATCTATCTATCTATCTATCTATCTATCTATCTATCTATCTATCTATCTATCTATCTATCTATCTGATGTTGTTTTACAAAATAAGAGCCCCCAAAACTCATAAATTAGGCCTACCTGTTGTCTCCATACATTCAGAAAATCATAAAAATAAAAGTCCTAATTTCCACAGACCAATTCCACCTCAGATGGAGAGGACACCTTCTCAAGGTGTCCCCTGCAAAGTTTCAGGACATTCTGGTGTTGTTTTACAAAATAAGAGCCCCCAAAACTCATATATCACCTGTTGTCTGCATACATTCAGAAAATCATAAAAATAAAAGTCCTAATTTCCACAGACCAATTCCACCTCAGATGGAGAGGACACCTTCTCAACGTGTCCCCTGCAAAGTTTCAGGACATTCTGATGTTGTTTTACAAAATAAGAGCCCCCAAAACTCATATATAAGGCCTACCTATTGTCTCCATACATTCAGAAAATCATAAAAATAAAAGTCCTAATTTCCACAGACCAATTCCACCTCAGATGGAGAGGACACCTTCTCAACGTGTCCCCTGCAAAGTTTCAGGACATTCTGATGTTGTTTTACAAAATAAGAGCCCCCAAAACTCATATATCACCTGTTGTCTGCATACATTCAGAAAATCATAAAAATAAAAGTCCTAATTTCCACAGACCAATTCCACCTCAGATGGAGAGGACACCTTCTCAACGTGTCCCCTGCAAAGTTTCAGGACATTCTGATGTTGTTTTACAAAATAAGAGCCCCCAAAACTCATCACCTGTTGCCTGCATACATTCAGAAAATCATAAAAATAAAAGTCCTAATTTCCACAGGCCAATTCCACCTCAGATGGAGAGGACACCTTCTCACCGTGCCCCCTGCAAAGTTTCAGGACATTCTGATGTTGTTTTACAAAATAAGAGCCCCCAAAACTCATATATTAGGCCTACCTATTGTCTCCATACATTCAGAAAATCATAAAAATAAAAGTCCTAATTTCCACAGACCAATTCCACCTCAGATGGAGAGGACACCTTCTCACCGTGCCCCCTGCAAAGTTTCAGGACATTCTGATGTTGTTTTACAAAATAAATGGCCTTTAAATACTTCTTTTTCCTGTCATTGATGATAAAAAAAAACATTAATTTGTCTGTTTTTCTGTTTCTGTTACAACAGTGCCTAAGCAAGTGCAGATGATGTAAATTACACCGTTGCAGTGTCTTCCATGATCTCAAGTTGAACAACATCAGAATGTCCTGAAACTTTGCAGGGGGCACGGTGAGAAGGTGTCCTCTCCATCTGATGTGGAATTGGTCTGTGCAAATTAGGACTTTTATTTTTATGATTTTTTGAATGTATGCAGACAACAGGTGATATATGAGTTTTGGAGGCTCTTATTTTGTAAAACAACATCAGAATGTCCTGAAACTTTGCAGGGGACACGTTGAGAAGGTGTCCTCTACATCTGAGGTGGAATTGGTCTGTGGAAATTAGGACTTTTATTTTTATGATTTTCTGAATGTATGGAGACAATAGGTAGGCCTAATATATGAGTTTTGGGGGCTCTTATTTTGTAAAACATCATCAGAATGTCCTGAAACTTTGCAGGGGACACCTTGAGAAGGTGTCCTCTCCATCTGAGGTGGAATTGGTCTGTGGAAATTAGGACTTTTATTTTTATGATTTTCTGAATGTATGCAGACAACAGGTGATATATGAGTTTTGGGGGCTCTTATTTTGTAAAACAACATCAGAATGTCCTGAAACTTTGCAGGGGACACCTTGAGAAGGTGTCCTCTCCATCTGAGGTGGAATTGGTCTGTGCAAATTAGGACTTTTATTTTTATGATTTTCTGAATGTATGCAGACAACAGGTGATATATATGAGTTTTGGGGGCTCTTATTTTGTAAAACAACATCAGAATGTCCTGAAACTTTGCAGGGGACACGTTGAGAAGGTGTCCTCTCCATCTGAGGTGGAATTGGTCTGTGGAAATTAGGACTTTTATTTTTATGATTTTCTGAATGTATGGAGACAACAGGTAGGCCTAATATATGAGTTTTGGGGGCTCTTATTTTGTAAAACAACATCAGATAGATAGATAGATAGATAGACGGACGGACGGACGGACGGACGGACGGACGGACGGACGGACGGACTAATTGAAATAGCCTTCGCTGGCCTGGAAGAATGGTTGACTGAATGGTTTCAGAATGGTTGACGGCCTTACCGTAATACCTAGTGTATAAGCGCATAGAGAAATATAGGGGCGGCTAGTTTGACCGCTCATTTCGAGGTGGAGGCTGGCTTGACTGCAGTGATATAGCTACTGCACACTATGCACTGTTATTGTTAAGCCCCACTAAAGGCATAAAAATATTGTAAAGCACCATAAAGTTTTTGTGCACTATATTCCAAGACTTCTAAAGTCATTCGATTGCATAATGTGAGGTAAAAATTAATATTTAAGTCGTTAAGTTAAAGTTAAGGAAAACTCATCTCTCCTCAGTCATTCTCCATTGATTCAGCATTCAAACAGCGCGTTGCGTTCGGTTACGACATAACACGATGACACTCTCTTCAAGATCAATGTTCCCATTATTGTACTTTATTTGTAGATAAATGTCTATGGTTTGCATAAAATTACTATCTTACTGGAGTTTACTGCGCTTTCTAAATCATATTCCTTTCTCCCGGGTGTCTGTTAGATTGCAGCACTGGAGTAGAGAGCGCTATAAATTGTTCTTCATGCGCACTGTAACTGAAATTTAAAACTGTTAAAAGAAAAGGCTCAATAAACGGTTGCATAGATATACTATTTCGCTTTGTGTAAATGTGAAGCGCTGCACGCTGTGACTGCGCGTTGCTTCGAGTGCATCATTTTGCGCACGGGATGCACATAATCGCTTTGCCGCTCTTATTGGATCCTTTCATATTATAATACTTGGGCAAGGTTAGGGGCAAGGGGGCGTGGCCCATGGGACTATCACTGCCACCACAGCTGGGAAAAAATCCTAGAGGAAACACTGCGAAAAAGCTCCAGCCCCGAAACAAAGCTCACTGCAAACTTAATTTTCCCGCAGCCACCTTATGGAGCTTTGATTTCAAAAAAGGTACTCCTGTTGCTATACAGTATTTCTGTTTACATTTTATTGTTATTTGAACAGCTGACCATTTAATTATGAACCAGGTGAAGAAACCTGTTTATTATTCATTTGATTTTGCACCTGTTCACTGAAATAGCCGGTTTCAACTTTCAATAAAACTAGGCTACTTGTGACGTCATATTTGGCTTTGACTTTGACTGAACATTTGCTCTCACTTTGAGGAAAAAATATCGGGATATATATCGTATATCGATGTTCATCCTAAATATATCGGGATATTACTTTTGGTCCATATCGCCCAGCCCTAGTTCTGGCCATGAAAATGCACTACATCAGCTGCATACTGCAGAAGTGTCTGGCCTTCCTGCAGGAATGTGACGACAAACTGGACGCCCTTTTGAAGAGGTGACATCATCTTTATGGTCCTTGCATCTTAGATGGTCTTGCAAATGGAGTCACAAAATGATATACTTTTCTTCTGTCCAAGACTTCTGAAAGGAAGAGATGGTGATGGCTTCCCTCAGTACCAGGAGAAATTCATCTGGGATTGTATTCGGAAGTTTCCCTATTGTGAAGCAACCCTGCTGCAACAGCTGGTCCAAAGCATAGCACCTGTGGAAATTGTCAGTACACTTTTCTATCATAAAAAACAAGCATCTTTAATTTAAAGGCACACTGTGGAACTTTTCAACCTTTATAATATATTACCAAAACCCATTGAGATGCTACATCGACTTACAATAGGTTGAATGACACGTCTGCCGTAGCCTGAAGGTGTCTGTATCGCTTTTACTAGCACTATGTAACTTCGGGTTGCGGGTAGGAACCCGAGCACACAAAGAACTACAAAATTCGACCGCTTTACGGCGTACGTCACTTCCCCAAATTCTAACGTGAGAGCTCAACTCGCATTTGATTGCCGTCTGTATGTTGTCGTCATGGCTGAACCAACAGCTACTCGGAAGAAGGCAAAGATTTTGTCGGAGGACATAAAAGAAAACAAAAAAAGGAGTGATAAACTAAAAGCCAGGACAAGGATCAACATTGGTCCAGCTCGCTGGCTAAAGGAGGAGGAGGGGTGCCCGACCGATGCTGACCTGGCCGTCATGCTTTTGGACTAACTTAGTAAGTTAAATATATTGCTTGCACAATATCTCTATTTTTTTCGAATTTGTTGTCTGTCTGGCCATGTTACGGAATCTATCTTGTCCTCCATTTAACTTCACGTATCAAGGAATGCTGGTAGAGTAACGAATTATCAATCTGGTAGCTAGTAGGATGCTATAAGTGATATAAGTCACAACATACTGCCGTTATTTTTCTGCCTTCAGCTCATATTTGAATGTGTGTAAAAGGACAAACAAACTGAAGCCTACAAATAACGGCAGTATGTTGTGAGTTATATCAGTTTTGTTACACGATTTCCCGACTACACGATTTCATCTCCAACCCTGATCAAACACACCTGACTTTAATTTTAAAGAGATCCTGAAGACGTTAATGGTTTGCTTCAGGTGTGTGTGATTAGGGTTGGAGATGAACTGTGCAGGACAGACGATCGGCAGGAGCAGGATCGGGCAACCCTTGTCTATGCGACTTAACTGATCAGACATGTTTTCTGTGTACTTTTGTTCAATTTATTTTCTTTGTATAATTTATATTATTAATCTTATATTTATATCATTATTTTGTTCAATAGTGAATCGATTATCTTTCTTCAACCGACAAGTCAACTACTGTCTGCACACACATAATCTAAAGACACGGGAGGCTGACCGGTTGACTGTTTGTGGACTTTTGCGACAGTGCTGCGGCGCTTGTGGCCTCTAGGGGGAAATTACAGGTCGAGTGCCACTAGTGGCCAAAAAGTTCCACAGTGTGCCTTTAACAAAGAGGTCATTTAAAGGGTTAGTTCACCCAAAAATGAAAATTAAGTCATTAATTACTCACCCCCATGCTGTACCAACCCTGTAAGACCTTCGTTCGTCTTCGGAACACAAATGAAGATATTTTTGATTAAATGTGACAGCTGGATCACTCCTACATAGGCTCCCTAAGGGAATGAATCCTGACGTCCCAGAAAGTCAATGAAGAAAATGTTTAAATATTCCATGTCACAACAGTGGCTCAACTATAAGTTTATCAAGCGACGAGAATACTTTTTGTGCGGAAATAAAACAAAAATACCGACTTTATTCGACTATTCCTTTTCTTCCTTGTAGGCCTGAAACGAGACTTCAAGAGATTTCCACGAGGCATACGCGAGAATTGCGATCTCCTTCAACTACTTCAGTTAAGTTCTTGCGCGTGCGCGTCGTGGAAATCTCTTGAAGTCTCGTTTCAGGCCTACAAGGAAGAAAAGGAATAGTCGAATAAAGTCGTTATTTTTGTTTGTTTTTTCGCACAAAAAGTATTCTCGTCGCTTGATAAACTTATAGTTGAGCCACTGTTGTGACATGGAATATTTAAACATTTTCTTCATTAACTTTCTGGGACGTCAGGATTCATTCCCTATGGGCCTATGGAGGAGTGATCCAGCTGTCACATTTAATCAAAAATATCTTCATTTGTGTTCCGAAGACGAACGAAGGTCTTACGGGGTTGGTACAGCATGGGGGTGAGTAATTAATGACTTAATTTTCATTTTTGGGTGAACTAACCCTTTATTGTGGAATCACTTATTCAATAATAAATATATATTTTATATATAATTTTTATTTAGAAAAATATTATTATTTATATTGTTAATATAATTTGATTCACTGTTATGTATGTAAACAGTAAAAATATAATATATCATTATATATAACATTTAGTGCTGTCAAATCGATTAATCACGATTAATCGCATCTTACATAAAAGTTTGTGTTTATATAATATATACACACACACGTGTGTGTGTGTGTGTGTGTGTCACATATACAGTGTATATATATATATATATATATATATATATATATATATACATGTAATAATACACAATATATACACACAATATAGAATATATACACACACACACACATATTATATAAACACAAACTTTTATGTTAAATGCGATTATTTGCGATTCATTGATTTAACAGCACTAATATTTAATCATAATGTTAAATAATGAATCACTATGTTCTTAAAGCATATTATTTCATATACACTACCGTACAAAAGTTTGGGGTCAGTAAGGTTTTTTTAAAATAAATTAATACTTTTATATGGCACCTTTGATCAAAAGTGACAGTAAAGACATTCATAATGTTACCAAAGATTTCATGAATTCCTTAAAAATAGTAAGCAGTACAACTGTTTTCAACATTGATAATAATCAGAAATATTTCTTGAGTAGCAAATCATCATGTGACACTGAAGACTATAGTAATGGCTGCTGAAAATTCAGCTTTACCATCACAGGAATAAATTACATTTTAAAATATACAGTATTCAAATAAAAAAACAGTTATTTTAAATTGTAATAATATTTTACAATATTACTGTTTTTTTTTTTGTTTTTTTTTACAAACATTTGAACGGTAGTGTAGATGTACATAACTTGCTGGCTGATGCCAAATTATAAAATGTGTCAACATTATGTTTCTCCTCACTCTTGTTTTCAGGGGAACAATCCCACAGCCTTCTCGGTTCTGACCCAGGCATTGACAGGCCAGATGGTGCTTATGAACACAGAGTTCTGTGCTACATGTGGGGACAGGGGTGTCGACATGAAGTGCTCCTTCTGTAAAATGGTATGTTTCCTCTTTCCTTGAGTAATCATGAAATATCAGTATTCCATTAATATTGAAATTTGATAATTTTGCAGCCAAATAATAAACTCACAAATGTTAACAACAATTTATTGTACAGTTAATCCTACTTGCATAATGACCATCTGCAAAGTATAGGCCTAGTAATGATTCTAGGCTGCTATTTAGCATGTAGTTTATGTGAAGGCAAACATAACTTTTCACATTCTCATTTCCAATAACGACCTCACTTCTTTGCAGGTGGTCTACTGTGGGCAGATGTATCAGAGGCTGCACTGGTTCACCCATAAGAGGCAGTGCAAAACCCCTGTGCAACAAAGAGATGCTCAATTCAACAGCCAACCAAAGCTGAGAGAACTCTCTAGCAATGGTGTGTTTAGCGATGTTAGCATATTAGCACACCAGTGGTTCGTAGGTAAGAATTGTGATCTTACTGAATCTTACCTGTGCATTTGGTCATCTTGACTTCAAGAACAGAATGTGTTTTTGCTATTAAAAACATGACACAGGGCAGTGGAACAAAAAACGCACTGTCTAGAGAAAGTTGAACTTCTTTTAACTTGGACGCCTCATTTTAAGAACGTCTTGTCATGCGCGAGACGCTGCAAAAGATGCTAACAATTTTTAGAACTACTGTATATCTTTATCGTTATAGTTATCATCCTTGGTGTGAACAGGCCTTAAGGCTCCATGATGAAACCAAGGCCGGTTTGTTCTTGTTGTAAATGTTCTCATCATTTAATGTGACTTTATACGAGTTAGTTTTATAAGTGAACTACAAAGCTTATTTTATGTGTTTTTCTGTTTCTTCCCAGCTGATAACAGTGATGCAGAGAAGGCCGCCAGCTCGATGCTCGCTCTTTGTCTGGGGTTGTCTGAGTGTGCACTTCAGCACAGTCCTTCTGATGACCACCGTGAAGATGATCCTTGTGCTGGACAGGACTAAAGAACAGAAAGATGTTGGCTGTCGTTTCGTTGGCCAGGTCAACTCCCTTAAGCATCGAGTTCAGGCTCAGCGTGCGGTGCTCTGCATTCTATAGGACACTTAAACCATACTGTTTACTGAAGTGTTGGATCGTATACTCATTGTGAGCTGTGTAAGTACTACACAGAATACAGCATTGTGTACAGCACATGAAAACTACTGACAAAAGGACGTCCTTTTTGGACATCTGTTCTCAAGAGACAAAAAGAAAAGCTTTGAGGATTTTCTCTACCACATGAAGTGCTTTTGTTTAAAGGTACACTATGGCCCTCTCGTCGTTAAAAAACAAAACTGCATGCATTTTGTGGAAGAACATTGTTTTAGTTGCGCTTCGGCTTTTCTTTTAGTTACATAGTGTAACTAAGTGAGACCCTTTTCATCCTTATTTCTTAAAAAAAAAAATTGGTTTAGAAACATTTTTTGCTTGTACAAATTGCTTGTACGGTTACAAAGAATCAGCATTCTCACATGATTTGCTTTAAAAGTAGGCTACAACTATCTCTTAAGTAGTTCATATTGTTATGAAAGCTTTTTATCTAAAAATTGATCAAATAAAGAAATGGATCTTGTATCTTAAAAGGATAGGTCACCCAAAAATTCTGTCCTGTACTCATCCTCATTTTTGAAGAAAATGGGTAACCAAACAGTTGATGGGCCTCAGTATGGAATAAAATCAATGGGGCCCATCAACTGCTTAGTTACCCATATGATCTGTGTTTAGTAGAAGAAATAAATTCATACAGATTTGTTACAACTCGAGGGCGAGTTACAACTTTCAGGATGACAGAATTAAAAATTTTGGGTGAACTATCCCTTTAATTCAGTAGTTTTGCCACTAGATGGCAGCGTCCATCCTCTGAAAATCAAATATGATCTCAAATATAACATCAGTGTACTATTTACTTCTTAGAATCTGCAGTATAATATCCTAAATGCTTTAATCTAGCAGATTTGCAGTGTTTATTACAAACACAAACCTCTTTCAGGTGAAACTTTTACCACAATAATGATCACCAAATGAAGTGGGCAACTGACAACATTTTAGTGTTAAAATTATTATTATTTTTTTTTCTATGAATATGCATCATCATTTGTCTTCATTAACCAGTATATACCAGAATATTCTCCAAAAAAGTTTTTGGAAAACATTTGCCGTTTAAGGTGCAGAGTGGAAACTGTAGTACAGTGAGTTTTGTGCGAGCAGGGATCTCCTCCGTGGACTTTCCCACACTTGGTCCTGTTGCACACATCCTAAGGCACTCGCTAAGAATTCTATAGACTGCTCTGTCTGTTCCCGAGCGCTTTGTTCCCAGTCTCCACATCCCCTCATCCCAAGGGACTATCTCACCCTGTGGGCCAAACGAGGGTCTATTTAGCACACGCTTGTCACGTCGCATGTCAATATACCCATAACTCAGTGCCGTAACCTCTCTGTTTCCCCTGAGATTCATCCTTCTCCTGTCTCCATCTATAGCCATGTCACGGTCATTACAGGTGCATGAAAGGACTATCTCAAATATCCGGTTTTCAGATGCAGAAATTAGCGAATGCCGCATCGTATCGCATGACTTTGATATTCCTCTTTCAAGCCCTGAGGTTGCATATTCAGTGATCCCCAATAACCCCCCAACTCCCCCCCCCCTTTACCAATATGACTAACAGTGCTTTTTAGGTAATAAGAGATCATTTTAACAGCAATGGCTTTAGAAATACTTTTTTTTTCTTAAGAATTCAGCACAATATTAAAGTGTTTTTCATCCTAATCAAAGAAGTGTACCTGTGGGCAAGCGCAATGAATTAATCGTAAATGTCTGAGGAGATGGTGAAACTAGACACTTTTGGGGGAGCCACACATTTTCGGTGGAAGAAAGTGAGCATTGGGCTTTTGTGTTTCCTCCATGTCATTTGTGTTATGCACATTAATTTGGTGAGCTCATCGGAGGCACCTGTTTGGATAATTTTGGGGTAAAATAATCCAGGGCTATCCTGTTTCATGGGTTTTGTCATGCATGCCCGTACTTTACAGCACTCACTTGAGCTGAATGCATCATGTTCACATGTAGAGGATCTAAATGCTTGCAAACTCACACCTCTCCTTTAAAGAGAGCAACATCCTCCGCACTTGTTTGAGAGTGTTGCAGTATAGAGTTTACTCTGTTAAGCTTGCATTAATTTGCATGAAAGGAAGGTATCATTTGAGGTTCACAATAGATGGTACCTATTTTCTAGAACCAGGACTAATAGAATAAAAGACTAAAAGATTGTTTGCATTTAAAACAAAAAAATTGCATGCTGCTAATTAAATAATTCATACAATAAATCCACAAGCAAAATATGGAAATTCAACGAAATCTAATTCAAGAAAATCCATCCATCCATTTTCCAAACCACTTGTCCTCTGTGGAGTCACGGGAATTCAAGAAAATGTTATCCAAAATTGATCTTTGTTTTAAAAAATGTCATTCTACTTTTAGTGATTGGAGTTAAGTGTTGAACAATCAATTGTTTTTAAAATGCTGTCTTAGACAAATATGTAATCTGGATTTTGTTGTTGTTGTACTTTTAGGCTAATATAACCTAGTTATATTAGTTTGAAAGTAATATTTAAAGGTCAGTCAGACTGAATAGATCCTCAAAAACTACACATTTTTCATAGTTAAGGGGTTTTGGTTTGTTGGGTTACATCCATTTAGGTTGGTGGTTTTAGACCAAATGTAACGTATAAATAGTTTAATTGGTTTCATAACCATTTAAAGATTAATAAATAAACAGATAACAAAATAAATACATTTGCCTGGATACAATATTGAGAATGTTCTCTTTTTTTTAGATTTATTGGTAAAACTTTACAATAAGGTTTCATTAGTTAAGATGGTAGCACTTTATTTTACAGTCCCGTTCCCCATGCACATATGCACTTATTATAGTAATTACAATGGGTAATAATTGGTACGTACACTGTAACTTAGTAGTAAGTGTGCACGTACTGTAAAATAAAGTGGAATCATTAACATTAGTTAACTACTTTAGTTAGCATGAACTAAGAATTAACAATAGCCTACGTCTACAGCATTTATTAATCTTATAAATGTAGTTCATCCTAGTTATTTATTTAATTTAATATTTTTTTATATTTAATAAATTATTTCGTATCATGTTTCTACGACGATGGGCTCACACCAAGATCATTTTTCACGTGCATATTGCGGAATGATGTTGCTGTAGATGGGCGTGCGTCCAGCAGGGTGAGGACACGCCCATTTCCAGCACACTTCAATATTCCACACGCTGCTGCTGTTCAAAGAATGGGCGGGTATATAAACATACACGAGTAAACAGGTATAATCATTCTCTGAATTTTCAAAGAGACACTGAACCGAACTGCTTTGCAATGCCCAAGAACACATGCGAATACCAGCTGCTGTTTCTACTCTGTTTTCTGATGAAAAGCTGTCATGCTTTCAAAAATGATGCCACTGAAGAGTTGTATGGGCACATGGTCGCATCACCTCACGAGACTCCGAACAACGCCTCTTTAAATCGAGCACGCAACGGAGGAAGACGAACGGATAGCCGAGACCAAAAAGGTTATATTAACTAGTCCTATCTATCTACCTATCTATCTATCTATCTATCTATCAAGTTGCTGCCTTACATTTTAAACTTGGATGTTTAAGTCATTTCAATTTAAATTACATTAAATTGACTTTAAAAAAGTAGTTGATTCTTGTATAACAAAAAAGTTGAAAATTGCTTAACTTATTTTGATGAGTTAAAGCAGTGTAAAAACATACGTTGTCATAACTTGTTTATCAATCATATACTTTTTTACAGTCCATCTATCTATCTGTCTGTCTGTCTGTCTGTCTATCTAGTTGTCTATCTAAGTTTTGCCTTAGATTTTTAAGTACAATCAACTTGGGTGTTTAAGTCATTTCAACTTAAATTACATTAAACTGACTTTGTTAAGAATTAACTTTTTGTAAGTTGAAAATTGCTTGAGTTAAAGCAATGTAAAAACATACTGTATGTTGTCAACTTATTTATCAGAAAAGTTTTTACTATCTATCTATCTATCTATCTATCTATCTATCTATCTGTCTGTCTGTCTGTCTGTCTCTTTAACCTTCAAACTTAAAGCTATTTAAAACTTTCAGACAAGGATATTATATAACTGTAATAGTTATTTAAAGTGTTATGTATCATGTAAAATTTTACGATAATTCCTTATCCATCCACTGATTTCCAAAGCATGAAATTTCCTTTGCAGAACAGCACCAGGTCGGTTGCAGGGAGCTGAGGTCCACTAAATACATATCTGACGGCCAGTGCACAAGCCTGAATCCTGTGAAGGAGTTAGTGTGTGCCGGAGAATGTCTACCCACCCACCTGCTTCCCAACTGGATCGGTGGAGGTCACTACTGGAGCAGACGGGATGCCCAGGAGTGGCGCTGTGTCACTGACCGCACACGCACCCAGCGCATTAAACTCCAATGCCAGGACGGCAGCACACGCACCTACAAGATCACCGCTGTCACATCCTGCACGTGCAAGAGATACACACGCCAACACAATGAGTCCTCTCATGCGCCTCAGAGTCCCTCAAAGGATCCCCAGAAACCCAAGAAGAGAAAAAGCAAAAATAAAAATTCAAAGCTCAGTCCTAAAAATGAATAGCGCCTCTCCTTTATTGAGAATAAGCCATACTGGTGCAGATTTGACCAACACAACCCTGTGCTCATTGAAGGAAAGGGACTATGAACTACAATGATACTGACTTGGATTGCAATGATGTACAGCTGTTTTTCTTAATATTTTCAGATGTGGATTCTTTCATGACCATGCATAAATGTATGCATATGTGTGTGTGTGTGTATGCACTTTTTTGAGTGTAACATGGTTCATGTTTTGTACAAATATCCTGATTACAAAAAGCAATGATGTATACGACTACATTTGACAGACAAAAGTTGGAAACTGAACCATAACTATAGCTATGTAAATATTTGCATTTCATATATAGTAGATTTTGAATAGAATTACATCTATTTTTTATATAATAGTTTTTTTTATGAATATTTCAAGTTGGCATTTAAACAGGTAAATACACATTTATCCAATAAATTAAGTAATTTGCATATGCTGGTTTGTATTATTTTCAAATGGAGACCACTGATTGTAGCTAAAGGCAGAAACTATATAACAAATGAGGAATTAGTTCAAGAAGCGAGTTCTTTCTCACTGTCTTCGTAACTCTACGCTGCATTGTTGTGAAGGGTTGCCCTTACCTGCAGGCACATCAGCTACTTTTTGGCGGCAACATGTTAAAGCTGCTTCATTGTATCCCGTATCCTTTCACTCTGCCATTCTGAAAGTCATGTTGCCGTGCCTGAGGTTATATTCCCAAGTTATGAATCAGATTCCTTGTATTGTGAATCAAGGAATGCAGAGGAAGGTGACACTGCACGGGTAACATTGCAAGTCATTGGAGGATAGGACATTTTGTGGATCACAGATATTTGACAGCAATAAAAAAAAAGCAAACTTTATGTAATGTCAGCTTCCAAATCAAGACAATGCATTCCAGTGTTGTATGTAAGATGCATCAGAAGGTCAGCGTATGTCTGTGGGCGGTCCACGGGTGTGCCGAGACTAAAGCTGAGACATTAAGACAGGTAATATCATGAGTCTAACGGAATACGTCTTTAAAGGATGTCTGGAGTCTCTTGTGTGTTGACAGGTGCAGTCAGAAACGGGTGCTTTTGTCTGTACTGATTCTCCATCTCTATAATTATCCCTGACAACAGATTTGCCTCCAGAGTTTTTGAGATGCAAGGACCACCTGCTGTTATTTATAAGCTCAATTACCAAACGCATTCCCTAAAGAGGGGGTTGCTGTGATCCACAAAACTCGGCATACTCCCACTTACTATGGTATTCAAACACAGGCTTTTCCTTGGTAATGTTTGTTTTATTTGTTTGCTAAAGACTTTGAACTGAGGACACTTTGGTTTTCCCAAAGTTTGCAAGGTTAGCGGCAACATCAAAGTTGCGATGAAACAGAAGTAGCGATATTTTCTTCCGTATTGTGATGTAAGAAAAAAAAAATAGGACGGGGGCTTGATTCTACGCTCTTAAAAATAAAAGTTCCAAAAGGGAATTTTTGCAGTGATGCCATAGAAGATCTAAATATTTTCCAAATACTAGTATTTTATGCATTTTTAATATTAATTTTAACAGTATAAGTTGTTTAACAGTATACATGTTCACAGTATAAATGTGTTCTTTATACTGCTGTGTAAAGTGTTCCTGCTGACGCAGGAGCTGGCCAATACTGAGTAGTCTGGCAGTCTGACATAGAACCTTGAAGCGCTGCACTGTGTTTACAATGTGAACAGCGTCAGAGATTGACACAGAAGAAAAAAAATAGTTGAATTTATGTTATTTTTGTTGTTGTTTTTTGCACACAAAAAGTATTCTCGTTGCTTCATAAAATTAAGGTTGAACCACTAGTCACATGAACTATGGACTAATGATGTCTTTACTACCTTTTTGGGCCTTGAAAGTGTCAATATCTGAAACAAGAGGGGGAGATATAAAAGATATACAAAATATAAGATATAAAAAATATCTTAATTTGTGTTCCGAAGATGACATGAGGGTGAGTAATTAATGACAGCTTTTTCATTTTTAGGTAACACTTTAAGGAAATAAGTCCGGAATACATCATCAGAAAGAATTTTCTTTCCATAAGTCCCAGTTATGACATTTTGATTAAACATAACAAGGTCAAAACTTTAAAATAAATAAATAAAACACAGGTTAATTGTTCATAATAAGATATATAACATGCATTTAGAAAATAGATGAGGTTTTGTTTGTGGTACAGTTGAAAGTAACCAATATTTACAAGTAACTACATTCTGTATTGAGAGTTAATATTTCAACAATTTAACAACACATTTTCATGTTCATGATTATCTTACATTCACATTTAGCCATGCTGTGATCAGTGAACCTCGAAAATCCCATAAATGTACATGATGACATAAATACGTACATAATTCTTATACTTGTGTCTCATTGGTTCTCGGAATTCAACAGTTTACTTCACTCAAAGTTAAAAAAAAAAATACAACCCATTAAATCTGGTAATTTACACACCATTTCATTTGTTTCTCCTCACATGGTTTCATCACTCCATATAGTTTTATTTTGATGTGCATCATTTCACAACAATTGTCAATTCTCAACTGTCATTGTTTATACCATACAGCCCTGGGCAGAGCCTAACTTCAGTTAATTCCTGCAGCAAGTAATGTATGTAATGAAAGTAACTCTCTCTGTCAACACAGTACAATGTGCCAAAATAGCCTGCTGTACCGTAACTACACCTCACCCACCTACGGTTTGGACCATTACCAAACAACACAGCAACCTCAGTCACACACACAAAAAAAGATGTCTTAAAATTTTATGTTGCATCAACTTGAGATGGAAGTTGTTCAAACAGAACATACAGCAAAATTGACAGATTTTTAAAGCTGCAGTCCGTAGCTTTTTTGGGGTTAAAAATTATCCAAAAAACATATTTGAGAAAATACATAACCAGCCAGTGTTCAAAACTATCTGCTTGCCTTAGCTCGATTCAAAGCGGTAAGCTTGTAATAATGTTTTTAATTCCAGTGGTACTGGTGGATTTCCGCTGGAGATTCGAGCATGTCTTTGCGTCATTAAGTCACATCTGTACACATAAAGAAGAGTCTCGGCTAGTAGGCTATATTGCATGTGAGGATGCTGGAGGTGGAGATTTATAGCCTTTTCTCACTGCACTTGATATAATTAAACGTATCAATTTGATGAAAATACGAAAATCTAAAAATCACTTTGAAAAATTCTTATGTTGATCATACTTTCAAAAATAATAATCTGTGATTCTGAATGACAGTATCCACACCAGCGCGGTGACTGACAACTGCACACTCTCCTCAAACAGTGTTCATCCGCGCTGTGCCGTGTCGAGGGTGTTGAAGTACAACTCACGTAAAGTTGATAATTCCGCGAATGACTGCAATTGCAGATTTCGAACAGAGATGGCGACAAAGAGGGAAAACGCCGAACTGCAGCTTTAAGCAATATTAAAAAACTTATTATAAATGATTTATATGTGCACATCATTGTTGTTGTTGTTGTTGAATTCATATGCCCTCATAATCTTTAATCAGATTGCAGTTTGCAAACCCCGGAGAACTCTTCCTGCTTACACCGTGACGTCATTCATCGCTACAGTTGGATCTGAGAGGGAGAATCTGGCTTGGATTGATTCCATCAATAAACTGGAGTAACATTCTACGTTTTTTCCTTGGTTCTGCTAGCACCAAAGACTCAACATGGTGCTTTTATCATTAGTCCTCATTTTATTTTTGACTACCAGCGAGGTGATTCACAGAAATGATGAATATGATGAGCTTTCCCCACATTCCCAGAAATATCTGGGCACCATCTGGGATTTTGGCCCTATGGACATCAAACTCAGCTGGAATCCACAGACTTTTGGTGACTACAGAACTTTATATTTATCTGATCTAGTTAAGTTATTTGGTACATGATTGGTTTCAATGTTTTTCTTTTTATCTTCCTTCTAGACCAGACTATTTTTATAGAAAAGTAGCACTGTCCAGTTACAATATAAAAAGAAAATGTATAGTTGCACTCCTTCTTATACTCTCTGATAGTGTTCATCCTAACCCTGGTCCAGTGCTAAATAATTTGAATACTCCTGAAGAATTCAAAATTGCTGGACTAGGTTTTATTCATATTAATGCCCAAAGTCTTCTCCCCAAACTCGATTTTATACAAACTTGGGCCCACTCAACAGACACTGACATTCTTATAATCACAGAAACATGGCTTAGTATATCTATTTTAGATAGGGATATAGCAATCAAGGGCTACAATGTCTACCACTGTGATCAAGGGTGGTGGCATTGCCATTTATATAAAAAATATTTTTTCTTGTAACATTGTGTATTCGGTATCCATTAGTAAGCAGCTAGAGCTTTTAGCCTTAAAGATGGAGCTCACATTGGGGCAAACAATGACGGTCATATGTTGCTATAGACCACCCTCAGCAAGTACTGAGTCTCTTTGCTCTTTAAATCATCATCTATCGAGCATTGAATTTGGAGAGGTACTTTTAGCCGGGGATTTTAACTTGGATTGGCTGTCCTCTATTTTAACTTGGATTGGCTGTCCTCGATTTCAGATAGTTTTAAATCTGTCTGTGACTCTTTTAATCTTACCCAGTTGATTGATAGTCCAACACGCCCAAACCCCAAATGCCCTGAAAAGTACTCTTTACTTGACTTGTTTTTAACTCATGCTCCACACAAATTCTCAGATATAGGTGTGTTTGCAAATGACCTGAGTGATCATTGTACAATTGCAGCAGTTAGGAATGCTAAAATCCCGAAACAGAAGTCTCGGATTATTTTCAAAAGGGATATGAAGCATTTCTGTGAACAAGCCTTTTCACATGATCTGTTTCATTTTGATTGGAACAAAATCTTTCTTATAGATGAAGTAGAATTGGCCTGGAACTATTTTTATGATGGTTTTCTTACGATCGTAGATAAGCATGCTCCTGTAAGCAAATTCAGAGTCAAAGACCGAAACAATCCCTGGTTTTCTCCTGAGATTTCCTGCCTTCTCAAGGATAGGGATTCTGCCTGGTCAAGGGCCAGGAAATCAAAGACTGATACGGATTGGGTCTATTTTCGGCAATTGATAATTAGGCTTACATCTCTCATTAAAAAGTCAAAATCAGAGTATTTCCTTAGTGAAACTACAAAAAATAAAAAAAAATCCAAGCAAGTTCTGGAAAATCATTAAAGCCACCTTTGGAAACATTAGTTGTAGTGAATACCCCCTTATGTTATGATTGATTCAGGCAAGGTGACTGATAAACCAACAATGTTAACTTGCTTTAATGAGCACTTTAGTTCTTCAGGATCCTTATTTGAATCCTTATGCCCTGCTTCTTCTGGTTCCAACACGCAGGAGCATCCCTCTGACCCATGTTTACCTCCTGACAAACTATTTTACATTTCTCCTTTATCAATTTTCCAAAGTCCATAAAGCTCTTCAGGAACTAGACACAAAAAAGTCAGCTGGTCCTGATAATTTAGATCCCTTCTTTCTAAAGTTAGCAGCTGACTTCATTGCAGAGCCTTTATCTTATATCTTTAATTTAACAATTGTTGAAAATGGCATCACTAAAGTATGGAAGTCAGCCCATGTTACACCATTACTAAAAGGGGGCGATCCCTCTGTTTTAAACAACTATAGGCCTATTTCCAAGCTGTGTATTTTAGCCAAGCTCCTTGAACGCTTGGTTGGTGAGCAGCTAAAAGAATTTTTAAATACAAATGATATCTTATCCCCTTTTCAATCTGGGTTTAGGAAACAACATAGCATTTCTGCAGGATTGAAAGTGATAAATTATATTGTTGGGGCACTGGATAATAGGAAAACTTGTGCTGCACTGTTCATAGATCTTTCAAAAGCTTTTGATACAGTTGATCACTGCATTCTTGTGAATAGTCTAGTGAGCATTGCCCTGTCTAAGCATTCAGTAGATTGGTTTTCAAATGATCTGTCAGGTAGAACCCAAAGTGTTCAGATGGCTGGCTCTTTCTCTTCCTTTTTGCCTGTTTCCAAGGGGGTTCCTCAAGGCTCAGTACTAGGGCCCATATTATTCTCAATTTATATAAACAAACTTTGTGATAATCTATCGAATGCTATGTATCATTTTTATGCTGATGACACTGTTATTTACTGTACTGCATCATCTACTGCACAAGCCCTTGATCTTTTGCAGTCTGCTTTCAATACTGTTCAGAACCGTTTAAAACAACTTAAGTTGGTCTTAAATGTAGAAAAGTCCAAAGTAATGGTATTCACAAACTCAAGACAACTTCCAGTTTCTTCTTCAAGCATCTCAACTTCTGAAGGAAATGAAATTGAGTTAGTTAACCGTTATAAATATTTAGGTATAATCATTGATTTTAAACTGTGTTTCAGAACCCATGTTAGCAATCTGGTTTCTAAGCTCAAGATAAAGCTTGGCTTTCTCAACAGATCAAAATCATGCTTATCCATTCGTGCTAGAGAATACCTGGTGAAGGCCACTTTTCTTCCCATATTAGATTATGGTGAACTGATATATGAATGCTTCTGCCCAATGTTTAAAGAAACTAGATGTTGTGTATCATTGTGCATTGCGTTTTTTCAGTGGTTGTAATTATAGGACACATCATTGTATCCTTTACTATAAAGCTAAATGGTCCTCTCTTTATGCAAGAAGGTACACTCATTGGCTATGTTTCATTTATAAGGCACTTCTTGGACTAGCTCCTACTTATTTGAGTATCTTTTTAACAAGTACTCATGGCCATTATGGATTACGGTCAAAGGACGTCCTACACTTGTTGGTACCCCGTGTCAAAACAGAATTAGGTAAAAAAGCCTTTATGTTTGCAGCACCTTCTGCTTGGAACCTTCTTCAGAAATCGTTGAAACTGACTACCTTTATTTCTTATAGACAGTTTGTTTCAACTCTGAGGGATGTGGAGCAGGTGAACATTGGTCAGTGTTACTGTTTATAAAGTTGTATTATGCCTTATTCAGCACAGGGTCTTGTGTTATATATGTATGTGTACTTGATGTCTTTTTATATGTTGGAAACTGTTCTTTATGTTCTTTTATGCTGCATCTTGGCCAGGTCTCTTTTGTAAAAGAGATTTTAATCTCAATGAGACTCACCTGGTTAAATAAAGGTTAAAAAAATCAAAACAACTTCCCCTCCCTCTTGCAACAACATTTCATCTCTTCTCTGATGAAGTGTTTACTGGCATGAGGGCATGGCTGAATTCAATAATTTATCCACCTTAATTGTAAATTATAGGCCCATGTTTAACCCTAATTATAGTCTGAGATAGGCAATTGTGAAGACTTTTCAGATGAACAATCTATAAATAAAGGTGCAGTAAGCAATTGATAGTGGATCAGACGGAGCACCACAACACACTTGTAGCCAATCCGCAGTATTGGGCGTGTCCACTCATGATGGGGGAGGAGAGAGAGGGAGCAAGAGGGAGATTTGAATAAAGTCTGTAGAATGAGAGATGGCTGAGATTCATTACAAAAGAGAAAAGGTCAGAGGAATATCCCTGGAAAAAGAAGAGTTATGATTGGGCAAGAGCTTCAGGACCCACGTTAATATTAGTAGGTTTTGTTGTTTCTGCTCCATACATGAGTAACATTGGTTTTGAATGTGTGCTGCTGGCAACTAACAACAAACTCTTGCTTGTATAATATACTCTTGCACTGTGTTCATTTTTTGTTCTTCCATGTTGTTCGTTCGCCATCTTCGCATAATCTTTTTTACGAAGCTTTATATTGCTTCGCTTCTGCTATGATAAAGATACATCTACTCTTGCATTGCGTGTTCGTGCATTTTGGGGGCGGAGCAATGAAGGGATAGGTGTGTTTGTTTGGGTTGATTTCTAATATCAACTGTGTTGTTCAACAATGATTCTCAGATACAGATATTGCTTTCTGCAATTTTAAAATCACAAACCACAATAATGGTAACAATGAACAAATAATGAGCAAAGAGACAAATAACTGAAAATGACAAACACAACAATAACAGCATAATAGCAGCAAATAGTAAAACAGTTTGGACGTGCCTTGATGCCTTCCTACCTTGTTATGCATCCTCCGAAGGCAGTATTTTTAAGATTTCGGACGCAGCCCTTATCAGAGAAGAGATGTCACTGAGGGGAAGTTATTTTGATTATAGATTCATAAGGGCACATGAATTAAAATAACAAATATAAATAGTTCATAACAAACACTGCAGTATTACATAAAAAAATAAGAATGGCAGTTTTTGATTCATGGTGATTCATGGTAATTCATGGTGTTCAATCATCTGCCACTTACTTTTGCTAAATTCAAAATAGTTTGTGAGATTATTACAAAACTCGCAAGGTTGATGTTTTCATGATTTAACTCCGCAGAGCACACCTGTGAAATAGCCAATGAGGGTATATTTGACTATTCCTCTCAGCTCTGGAAGTGTGGATTAGATGGGGGCCGGCTCTATGCATGTGGGAACAATTCTCACAGTAATGATGCACAATTAATCATGATAATCATGATATAACCAGGAAGAGGGCCAGGATGCCGGGATAGGAAAGTTCACCCACAATACTAATCCTTCCTTTAACAAGCCCGGTAAGATCCAGACAAGAGGTCCGATAAAGTTTCGATTTGTACTGTGTGTGAATGTGAGAAAATCTATTGTAGAAATGGACTGAATAAGACAAACATATTTGCTTCATTTAAAATAACAACACACAAGCCACAGCATAACCTCCAGCTGACGGGTTTGCTCCTGTTGGTGATTTTGATGATTTTGCCTCGTCTTATAGAGCAAAACAAGGTGTCTGAGATGTAGATATGCCACTATCTGCAAAGCTTTTCATACAGAGGTCAAAGTAGGGTCAAAGTAGGTCAATGTCGCTCGCATCGAATCATATTTGAGAGCTGATGCAGCTTAGCCCATCCACTCCCAGACATGAGAGAAAATGTGTCCAATTGCTGTCACACCTGTTTCTCATTCAACCAAGATGCTCTGGAGATGGTTCCATTCCATCCGCAGCTACAGCACATCTTGTGTAAAACAAAGACCCTCAGTGTTTCTGGGGCCCCTGGTTCATATGTTAATACATCCAATTATTAAACTGTTACTGTTATTTGAGTTTGGGCTTCTTAGGAAACAGAAACAGAGTGAAGTAAAAATGACAGTTGGAATGTTAAGCACCAAAATCTGAGTAAACAATGAACAAGAAACTAGAATGGTCTTAGAAATACTGCACGCAGTTTGTAATGAATGTAGTGGATGGCTAAGATGGCCAAGGCAGGTAAGCTTGTTAAGGAAAGAGCTAAGAGCAACATGAACTAAAGATTTAGTTTAGTGATTTTATTTACTTTGGCAAGCAACAATGCCACATTCCACAGTGTGTTTCTGCCCTTTTCACGATGTTATTGACATTGATCTGTTTATATTATCACAGGCATGTCTCAGCCGAGTGCAGCAAGAGGATAGGCACAAACCTGCTGAGCGCTAATGTCTGACATGTTAAGTAAACAATTAATCTGTAAGGTTGTGTTTGATATCTATGGGGATTTTTTCTTCAAAAAGAAGCCATTTAATACAACAGACCTAAAATCTTATTTTTTGCTGATTTATTTTAGTCATTAATAGGGGCCTAACATTTTAATCAAAATAATTTCATGACATAGGCCTACTGATTAATCAGATTAATAACAATGAGTTTAGATACATTAAATGGCTCTTTGAAAACCTTCTGTAACCAGCTTGTGCCTATTTTCAGACAGGAGGACTAATCAACCTTATTACACGCGCTCTGGAATACTTGATTCTGATTGGTCAATCGCGCCATTCAGGGGTCTGATATTTCATAATATTTGCCGTCGCTAGCAGTTCACATCGCCAGCGACACGCAGTATGAAGGTAAAATGATGTCATAATGAATTGCATGGCGCAGGGTAAGATTTGTGAAAGTGTGCATAAGATTGCAAGCATAAATTAAATTTGCGTGTGCAAGAGAAGATTTGTAAGCGTGTAAATCGCATATCAAGTGTAAGAAAAAAATATTTGCAGCATTTTACTGTTATTGGTAAGTGTAATACATGTATTGTGAAACTGCAGCTTCATGCTAACGCAAAATAAATAGGATCTGTATTCTTCTGACTTCCATTTTTCCGCGCTTACACTTTTGGCACGTTTTTTGCGCACAAATGCGGCCAAAAGCATTGCAAGCCTGTGAACAGCTATTTGCAACCGAAAACAACAGAGTCAGGGACTGCAAAACAGATTGATCGCGTAAAATCAAACTTTGTGTAAATAAATCAACTGTTGCAAATGTCTAAATGACTTATTGTGTACATGCGGCAAAAAAGTTCCCGAAATAACCCGATTTGTACAGTTGCGTCTTTCTTTTACCCGTGCTTCCAATTTTGGCACGATTCACTCACTGAATGAGTTTTGCAAGCGCGAAGAGGAGGGCGGGTCCACCTTCATCATGCAGCCAATCAGATGAGCTTCTTGCTGACACTCGATTTACTCTTATCTGATTGGTTCAATAAACACGTTAGTCTTCAGAATGCATATTTTTCTTCATTTGGCTCATTCTCGTTACTTTTAATGAAAACATACATGTTAAATAAATACATAAATCATGATTGTTTAATAACCTGTGCACCATTAGGTGGATTATTTGAGTAAATACTGAATTTAGAGCTGGTGTGTTAAGAAAGAAAATTTCTGTATATTCAGTGCATGTATCCTGCTATATCCTGATATATATATATAATTCTTAAAGACTACTTTTTGTTAAAGTTGAATTTATCAGTTTCAGATTTATCAGAAATTAATCAGTTTTTCATTAGCTAAAGTCAAATCTGGACACAGAGAAAGCATTTCATTATACTAGCAACATAATAGCTTGATCAGTCACACGAAAGTAATCAGAATTGTGACAAAGACAATATTTAAAAATATATGTTAAATACCATGAACAGAGACATGATGTGAAAAACACTGCATCAGAATGGTATTATTCGGTATTAAAAAATGGGTATTCAGTGTTTTCTTTTTGTTTGTTTGTTTGTTTGTTGTAAAGTTTAACATCAGCTCAGTGGTGTAACAGATAGGCTTATAATATATAAAATTTAAATCCAATAACACCGCTCGGAATTCAGTATTTACTCAAATAATCCACCTAATGGTGCACAGGTTATTAAACAATCATGATTTATGTATTTATTTAACATGTATGTTTGCATTAAAAGTAACGAGAATGAGCCAAATGAAGATAAATATGCGTTCTGAAGACTGACGTGTTTATTGAACCAATCAGATAAGAGTAAATCGAGTGTCAGCGAGAAGCTCATCTGATTGGCTGCATAATGAAGGTGGACCCGCCCTCCTCTTCGCGCTTGCAAAACACATTCAGTGAGAGAATCGTGCCAAAATTGGAAGCGCGGGTAAAAGAAAGACGCAACTGTACAAATCGGGTTATTTCGGGAACTTTTTTGCCGCATGTACACAATAAGTCATTTAGACATTTGCAACAGTTGATTTATTTACACAAAGTTTGATTTTACGCGATCAATCTGTTTTGCAGTCCCTGACTCTGTTGTTTTCGGTTGCAAATAGCTGTTCACAGGCTTGCAATGCTTTTGGCCGCATTTGTGCGCAAAAAACGTGCCAAAAGTGTAAGCGCGGAAAAATGGAAGTCAGAAGAATACAGATCCTATTTATTTTGCGTTAGCATGAAGCTGCAGTTTCACAATACATGTAACGTTATTACACTTACCAATAACAGTAAAATGCTGCAAATATTTTTTTCTTACACTTGATATGCGATTTACACGCTTACAGATCTTCTCTTGCACACGCAAATTTAATTTACGCTTGCAATCTTATGCACACTGTCACAAATCTTACCCTGCGCATGCAATTCATTATGACATCATTTTACCTTCATACTCGCAGCGACAAAGCGACATGGAGCGATGTCGACATCCGACGACACGAGCGACAGTGACCGTTGGCGACAGAATGTGGGCGTGTCAAGCGACAAGAGACAAGCGACAAGAGTTGAGAATTTTCAACTTTATGCAAATGAGAAGCGATTTTCGCGAGCGACAACCAATAGGAAAGAAGACTTTCAGTGGAGCTCACGTCACCGTCTCGAGTGCAGGCAGGCAAGACAGAAGAGTTCGAGGGAGATTTAACCGTTTTATATGATTTGACTGTAACCACATACATGGATATAATAAAATGACGAATGGAAAAGAAACTGTCGACAGTCTCAGTGAGTTTAATTCATATACATTTAAAGTTCCAGTGTTGTAATTTTATGATGCAAGTTTAGCACTGCTGCAGATCATTTGACAGTTTCCCCTGCATTATTGACTATTAGGGACAAGAAAATTGATTATTTGTCAAATTCGAATGACGCTTTAGTAATTTATGACAGAATGAGTGAGTTTAATTTGTTGATTGATCGATCGTTATTCTAGTAATTGATTTTAACCACTGAACACTGCTGTGGTAATAAAAACACTCTCCCAACAGCATACTGTTTCTTTTGAGCCTAATTCCTAGTCAAATTAAAATGATATAGTTGTATATGTCACTTCTGATGGTATTTTGTGTAGATATATGGCCCAGACGTGCAGTTAACCAATAACATTAGAGACTGCGGTCACGCAATCTGTGCTTCAGAAAAGCGCGGTCACGCCATCTACGCTTAAAAATAAATTGCGCGTCTACACGAGGTTGCGTGGTAGACTCAAGGCGTATGCGCTTGGCAGGTAATTATTAAATAATAAAACAGTAAAACAACATGAAAATCACCACAGCGGTAGTCAGTGAGATGTAGAACAAAAATCTGGTGGAATTTGCAGAAAACAATTTTATTTAAATGTTTTATGAATTTATTACATATTGCTGTATAACAAGTTATACAGTACAGGGCTTTGACAGACAATTTTTAAATAATAAAACAGTAGATCAACATGAAAATCACCACAGTGGTAGTCAGTGAGATGTAGAACAATAATCTGGTGGAATTTGCAGAAAACAATTTGATTTAAATTTTTTATGAATTTATGAAATATTGCTGTATAACAAGTTATACAGTACAGGACTTTGACAGACAATTATTAAAGAATAAAACAGTAGATCAACATGAAAATCACCACAGTGGTAGTCAGTGAGATGTAGAAGAATAATCTGGTGGAATTGGCAGAAAACAATTTGATTTAAAATTTTTATGAATTTATGAAATATTGCTGTATAACAAGGTATACAGTATAGGACTTTGGCAGGTAATTATTAAATAATAAAACAGTAAAACAACATGAAAATCACCACAGTGGTACACAGTGAGATGAAAAACAATAATCTGTTGGAGTTTGCAGAAAACAATTTGATTTTATTTATTTATGAATTTATCAAATATTGCTGTATAGCAATGTAAATATTCATGATTTTGGCAGACAATTATTAAATAATAAAACAGTAGATCAACATGAAAATCACCACAGTGGTAGTCAGTGAGATGTAGAACAATAATCTGGTGGAATTTGCAGAAAACAATTTGATTTAAATTTTTTATTAATTTATGAAATATTGCTGTATAACAAGGTATACAGTATAGGACTTTGACAGACAATTATTAAATAATAAAACAGTAGATCAACATGAAAATCACCACAGTGGTAGTCAGTGAGATGTAGAACAATAATCTGGTGGAGTTTGCAGAAAACAATTTGATTTGCATTTTTAAGAATTTATTAAATATTGCTGTATAGCAATGTAAATATTCATGAGTTTGGCAGACAATTATTAAAGAATAAAACAGTAAAGCAATATGAAAATCACCAGAGTGGTAGTCAGTGAGATGTAGAACAATAATCTGGTGGATTTTGCAGAAAACAATTTGATTTGCATTTTCTATGAATTTATGAAATATTGCTGTATAACAAGGTATACAGTATAGGACTTTGGCAGGTAATTATTAAATAATAAAACAGTAAAACAACATGAAAATCCCCACAGTGGTACACAGTGAGATGAAAAACAATAATCTGTTGGAGTTTGCAGAAAACAATTTGATTTTATTTATTTATGAAATATCAAATATTGCTGTATAGCAATGTAAATATTCATGATTTTGGCAGACAATTATTAAAGAATAAAACAGTAGATCAACATGAAAATCACCACAGTGGTAGTTAGTGAGATGAAGAACAATATTCTGGTGGAATTTGCAGAAAACAATTTGATTTAAATTTTTTAATGAATTTATGAAATATTGCTGTATAACAAGGTATACAGTACAGGACTTTGGCAGTTAATTATTAAATAATAAAACAGTAGATCAACATGAAAATCACCACAGTTGTAGTCAGTGAGATGAAGAACAATAATCTGGTGGAATTTGCAGAAAACAATTTGATTTAAATTTTTTAATGAATTTATGAAATATTGCTGTATAACAAGGTATACAGTATAGGACTTTGGCAGTTAATTATTAAATAATAAAACAGTAGATCAACATGAAAATCACCACAGTTGTAGTCAGTGAGATGAAGAACAATAATCTGGTGGAATTTGCAGAAAACAATTTGATTTTAATTTTTTATGAATTTATCAAATATGCTTATATAGCCAGGTATACAGTATAGGACTTTGGCAGTTAATTATTAATAAAACAGTAGATCAACATAAAAAATCACCACAGTGGTAGTCTGTGAGATGTAGAACAATAATCTGGTGGAATTTGCAGAAAACAATTTGATTTCATTTATTTTATTATGAATATTTTTTTAAAAGTCTGCCGACACCAAGCGCATACACCTTGAGTCTACCACGCAACCTCGTGTAGACGCGCAATATATTTTTAAGCGTAGATGGCGTGACCGCGCTTTTCTGAAGCACAGATGGCGTGACCGCAGTCAGTAGAGCGACAGCACTACGAACGCCCACAAGCGAATTCACAGTACAGAGACTAGCGACATGTAGCGACCAGGGCCGTATTAAGAGTTCAGAGGGCCCTGTGCACAATGTCTTGTAGGCCCCCTCTTAGGCAGGCCAAATGTATAATTTGTCCAAGGACATTTTAATATGGCATTTACAGTTTTACTGACTTCAAAGGAACTTTGTTGTACTATGCTGGAGTAAAGTTCATAAATGGTCGTTCTTTCCCATAGGAATTAGTTTGGGTGGCCCTCTGTGCCTCTAGGGGGGTTTGGGGTCATGCTCCCCCGCAAGACAATTTTGTACATTTTAAGGTTAAAGGCATCAATCTCGTGCTCTTTGAGAGATCAAAATTAAGAGCTTCAACCCATGAACTGCTCCTTGAACAAAGAAAAAGCATTATGTGTACCAGGACAATAAAGAGGGCTACAACATCTTTTTAGTTATGAGAGTCTCAGTCTACATTACATTATCAATGGTGTTTTAGGATGCCAAACAATTATTATAATAATGTAATAATGATTTATATAATTATTCCTACGACGTAAAATCCATATAGCCTATAAATGTACTATAAATGAAAATGAATATTTCAAAAGTATATTTTAGCCTACATTACACTATAATATAGGAAAATAAAAAAACACTTTTGTCCTAATTTCTTCACTTGCAAGAAATAAACCCTTGAGCTTTTATTTAGGAGAAAACACCAGATAACCATGCTGATCGCGTGAGCAAAGTGCACACTTCTCTTTAAATCACCCAGCACAAACAGGATGCCTATTCTTAAAGTCTTGTGCTGTTTTATAAAGGGACAAAGCCATATCATGGTTTCGATTTTAGTTCGTTGGCAAAATATAACGCTAGAGACCTTTATGTTAGGTTATACATTTTACATCTCATGTGTTGTGTTGGGAAAAGGGAGAAGGGAGAGTTCGGAAAAAGGCGGATTCGAACTCGGTTCGAGCGCATCAAAAACAGCGTTCAAGCTCTTCACGCCCTACGACCAACGCCACTATAGCAATTCCGTGATGGCCGTCTTTTTGCTAAAATCACAGGCACTTAGTGCAAATATACACTCCGTTATCAAAAATGTAAAAAAATATTTTTTTTATTCCCCTCGCTGGGGCCACAAGTGCGCATGGCGAACTTGCAATGGATACATTTAATCAGACCGGCCCTCGCGGCCTCGAAACACTACCGGCCCACCGGGGAAACTCCCGACTCTCCCGATTGCCACTCCGCCCCTGCTGCCCAGGGCCCCTTAGATGTCGTGGGCCCCTGGGCAAGTGCCCAGTTGCCCTAATGGTTAATCCGGCCCTGGTAGCGACAAAATCGCTGGTGGTGTGAACGGGGCAGTCCGCTCCATCCGGGAAAGAATCGGCGCAACTGGCGCCATCTTGTGTCTCGAATCGATTGTAGCGAAATTTACCTCAGTGGACTTCAAATTATAATCCAATTTTGCAGTGTTCGATTGTTTTTATACATTGTAGTGGACTTTTCTAAACAGAAGCTTTAAGATACAGGTAAGATTGTACAATTATTTCAACCAGTGTTTCAACATTTATTTGTTTATTAAGTAGCCAAAAGGGCACTTCTTTCTCTCTCTTCATTTAGGCCAGTGGTGGACTTTCTGGGTTTGGATTCTTTTAGTGAGATTCATGTTACATTTGATGTTTAAATCGCATTGGTGTAAAGTATGAGTAGATGTAATGGTACTAAATTTTTTTTGCCACCTTTGTAGTTTGGCATAGTATCAAAGATATTAGCAACTATAACACTGCTTGACTACATTTTTGAACAAGCATGTAGGCCTATTCTTTAATCCAATACATTAAGAGTAACAATTACTTACATTTTGCATGGCACCTAACTTTTTCTGCAGTTTATTTCTGCTTCAAAAGAAGCAATATTAAAGGTACTGCTGTATATCTGTGCGTTTTGCCTTTACTCACCGAAACTTGTAAACAAGACTACTTTATGGGAATGTGTGCGAGATGAGGCAGCCAGTGATGAGGACGAAACCAGCATGTCCGGTGCAAGGCATTGCCGATTTAGGAGGATAATTTGACTTAAAATTATTTTATTTATCCGTTATATGGAAAAATACCTTTTTGGAGGATTTTGGTTTAATTATGCCATTTTTAGGCACTTGAATTTAACTGAGACTTGAGTGTTTAGGCTTTTAAGAGGCTGTTGTGTCGACCTTGATTTATGGCAATATTGAGGTGTAGGCCTGTTTTGTACAGTCACAAATCAACTGTTTCTTGTTTTTCACTGGCACTTTTCACTTAGGTGTTGAGGACTAGTGCATCTTTGAGACTTATATTCAGGACTTGGGCTACACTTACTCAAGTGGAATTGGAATTGATAACCTGGTGTCATTTGGTAAGGTATCTCTGCTTTTACATAAGTTGTGTTTTCACAGGTACTCTTTACACAGTTTTGGGGATTGACTTAAAGACTTGTGAAACACAATTTTTTTTACCTAGCCTACACTTCAACCATCAACAAGCAAGTTTGAGCAGCCAAATGGTAATAGCTTAGTCTTCTAATTATGAAAACCGCAACATATCAAATAATAAATCAGTAAAAAGCAACTTGTGTTGTTATTATTTGATGTTATAGTCTCCTAGGACAAGACGCTCCAGGTGTAGACATAGCCATATTTCTTCTTTGTCTGTGTTGACACATGCACTGAAATAAATCCTTTTATAATTTCTGTAGCCTACCTGTCAATGAAGGTTTCTTATGTCTTAAAGGTGCAGTAAGTGTTTGTTTTTTTTTAAAGAAAAAAAAAAACACTGTTAAAAAGAGGATCGGACCGAGCACCAAAGCACACTTGTAGCCAATCAGCAGTAAGGGGTGTATACCAAAGTTTCCGCTAGAAATAAATGGTGAAAGTGACCGGCAGAGGTTTCATTTAACGGACATTTTGATGATATGCCGGTTAAATATCGCCTCTTAATTAGTCAAGTTGAGGAAAACTGGAGGCAGGCTATGCGACTTAAAAAATGAAATAATCAGGCCGTATAAAATGCAACATGTTAATTATTAGCCTAACTTTCAAATAGACGGAAAAAAACATGAACGTCCGATTGGCGTCAATCAACACCAATTGTTTTTTACTATGGTTTTACACACATTCACTTTTCGAAACATTGAGGCACGGATGTACCTAATACAAATAAATAAAACATCTCCAGTTAACTAGCAGATCATTCATTTAGTTCGCTATTAAATAAGAGATCTAGCGCTAAAATATGTTGTTTTTGTGCGCTGAGCGCTCGTGTCCGCTGCTATCAGTTGCATGGACGACGCGCTGCGCAAGTTGTGCAATCTTCACTCGGACACGCGTTTCAATCTATCGCCGTTGCGGAGACTCTCTATTCATTCCGGTGAAATCACAAAATAAAATGCACACAAACGTGTCCCTGCTTGATATAGGCTGTAACCACTTATGAACATAGGCTATTCAGTTTTGATGAGAGAAAAAAAAA